>OY856415.1:643431240-643953740 GCA_963693085.1 Alisma plantago-aquatica
GAGTAATACGATATTTACTTGGATATATTACAGCAGTACCCTATTATATACAGCTTACATACAAAGTTTGCATTCTAAAGTAGGACTAGGTATATCATAGAACATTTAATGTATAGAAGCTTCATATATTATACTCAATACTACTTGGATTATATATTTAATTAACATTACATGCTTACAACAACATTTTTTTCAAAAAGCGGGGAAAAAGCGGGCAAAAAAGCGGGTGAAGCGGGAAAAAAGTGGGCGCTTTTCTTCAAACCGAGTAAGCGAGCGCTTAAGGGCAAAATTAAGCGGATGGGTGTCTTGGCCGATTAAGCGACCGCCTGGGCCGTTTTTTAATACACTGGATATACATGTAAGAAGATACCATAGATACTATCTAACTAATCTTCCTTGTTATATTAGCTTTATAATCTTCAATGTATTCATCTAAATCTCCAATTCTTCATATCAACAATCTTTAATGTAATCGGCTACCTAAAACATCGACAAACAAAGCATGGATCAATATATTGCTTTGTTTTGTGCGTGGGTGCATATAAAAGTGTGCATGTATGATAACAACATATCATCGTACAAAATTTCGATCGAAATTGCAAAATTTCGACCGAAATTTCCGATTTTTTTTCAATCGGACATCGAAACGCATGTACGCAGAGAATGGGACGTCATTTCGCAGAAATTTCGATAAAATTTCGCACTTAGGTGCGAAATTTCGCAAAACAGTGCAAATTTCGCCCAGTTTGGGCCATAATTTCGCGAAATGGCACAAAATTTCGATAGAAATTTCGAGATATTTGTTCCTAGGACTGTTGCTACTACATGTTAGGTATTTTGGCGATTCTCTTTGTATCTTTTGCTTATAGAGGCTATTTTCTTTGATTCTAAGGTACGTTTCCCCTATCCCTAGCCCATGTTTACCTCTTTCTATGTTTACACTCTTCTAAAAGATGTGAAGAGATACTATGAAAAATAACAAAGTTCTAAGTGATGTTGCTACATGTTAGGTATTTTGGCGATTCTCTTTCGAAAATCACATGAACTACAAACAAACTTGAGAATCTATGAAATAATAGTATTAAGTCTGCAATTCTACACTAAATTTGTTATTATTACACATATTTATACATAAAATGACTTACAAATAATGCATTTTCTTTGATCTATGTATACATGACCCATGTAACCTAACTAAATTTTAACACTAGACTTATATAAGTTGTAACATGTAAGTTTGTAACTTGCAACTGTAAGTTTTAAGGTCTAAGTGGTAAATTGTGGGTTTGTAAGTTGTTTACAGTCTAACGGACTTGACAATTCTGTTCATTTGTGCACTCACTCGTCAAGACATGGATCCCACCCTAACCTCTAAACATATAGATTTATTATATAATCTAGTGTGTTTATGTCTAGACTTTGTGTTAGCAGAATTTCAAAGCTTAATTCCTTCATTTTGCCATCGAAATTGCCATCGAAATTCTGTCGAAATTGTTCAGCTTCCTTCACTTACAAATGTGGGAGACCCCCCCCCCCCAATATCCAATATGAAATATTATTGCATATTTGAGTAGATCTTGGCGTTTAGATCATCCTGGTAAATTTTCATGATTTAATTCGCTTATTTGGTCGTCGAAATCGTTAGGGCCGTAAATATCGAAATATAGTGCGAAATTTTGAAAAATTTATGTTTCTGGGCCATCGGACACGGAATCGAAATCGGACATTTAATTCTATGCAACATATATTATTCAACATTCAATTAATTGCACATATAAACTTGTACATTTATTTAGATGATCTAACCCATGCTTGTCATTCTACTTCGGTTGCAATCACTTCTCTATGCATCATTGGACTCGGAGTGAACTACCCCTTAATAGGTCTAACCCTGGGTTCGAAATATCTGATTGGTTCTTTATATGACACACATAGGCATTATAATAAACTGGAATTAAATAAACATCCAAGTATTTTATTCATCAAGCATCGAGAAATCATGGACAATCTTTAGAAGTCGACATATGTGTGTATTCATAAGATAACCACGTACCTTCATTGAAGAAAACATGTAATATTATCACATACTTTAATTTGCATGTCCAAACAATCAATCAAATGCAGATCCAAGCAATCAACATGATATGAAATTATTCATAACCCTAAAGTGTCACCATTGTATCCATATGGTACTAATCATGTTTGAGTCTAGGGTTTAGGTCTAGGGTAGATATTAGGATTAGGTCTCAAAAACCCTAATTCACACACATGGATCAAAAGACTTAAAAACCCTAAATATACGTCATCATCATTATAATTATCTTGGGATCTGATTATTGTTCATCACTATCAATTTGTATAACAAAGTATGCTTATCCAATGAATTTAACATGTTTAGGGTCAATGAACCCTGATTCTTTCATATTATGAGTCTTAAGGGTTAGGAACTCTAATTAAGCATTAGGTGTAACGTAACTTAGAGATTATTATATCATAGTCTTATCATTAGATTAGATCTTTTTCATCCATTGAACAAGATATGCACATTATTTCATGAAATCTATGGTTTGTAGATAACATGGAAAAAAAGGCGTAACTCAAGGCTGGAAAGGCGTACGCCTTGAGGCGAGGCGGCCCCTAATGCACACTGAGGCGTGCACCTCATTGTCTACGTCAGAGGCATGTGCTTCATTTTGGCGAGGCGTAAAAAAGGCGTTGAGGCATATTTGAGGCGTAAGCCTCAGTTTAGACCTCAATTTAAGTCTCATGTGCACATGTATAATGTGTATATATGTGTAAATATACATATATATGTATCTAAACATGTTTATTTGTGTGTATAATCAATATATGTGTGTATATACATATATGTATCTAAACATGTAAATTTGTGTTTATATGTTTATGTATTTGTGTATGTATCTATAGTATATATGCATATACATGTAATGACACACGTGGTATATATTTACACGTATATATTTGTGCATGAATATGTGTATAGGTATATAACTGTAAGATATTAAAGATTTACATGTATATATGTTTATATTTTGTATTCTTTTGTATATAGGACGTACTTGCATATGTCGATGTGTGTACGTAATGGATTTACAAGTATATAAATATGGACATGTATATATATCTATATGTAAATAAAATTTTAAAATGTGTGTACTTGTGTATGCCAATGTTGAATGTACATACTTATATGTAAATGTATGTATATTAAATATAACTTTATATATATATATATATATATATATATATATATATATATATATATATATAGTCAGGCTAGAATACACTCGAGTGTATTCGGAGTAGAATACACTCAACTACTCAAGTAGTTTTTCATGATGCAATATTTTTTTTTCAAAAATCTAATCCGTTGATCTTCTTAAACATCTTGTGAATAGCTCATACGCAAAATTTGAGCACATTTGGACATTTATAGGTCATGTTATAAAGACCGCAAAAATTATGCATTTCAAATTAGTTTCGCACGTCAATTTTGTTGGCCTTGTTGAATGAGTGATTTACACTCATCCAAATGGGCTCAAAATTTGTATGTAGCCTAGTTATAGTATGACGGTGAAGATCAATGGTTTACATTTTGCAAAAAATAGTCTTGATATGCAAACACACTTGAGTATATTTGTGCGATTTGTACACTCGAGTGTATTCTAGCCTGACTCTCTCTCTATCTCTCTCTCTCTCTCTCTCTCTATATATATATATATATATATATATATATATATATATATATATATGATGTAAAGACATGTCTGGGGGAAGGCGTTGCTTGTTATTAATGGGACCCTGAGAGAGTTCGGGCGGGGGTGATGATGACCTCGGCGTGCAAGACTGTCGACCCAAAAACTCCAGATCCGACTAGGTCTGCCTTCCCTATTATTTTTTTCTTCTTTTCCTTCTCTTTTAGACAAGACCTATTTTCTTGTATTAATTCCATAGATCACATCATTCCTCGTTAAATCCCCAAATTTTAGGATAATCTTCCTTTTTCTATTATCCCCTCTTTGTCCAGAGATTAAGTCAAAAAATAATCCATTGCCTACTTTAAACTTGCCATTCAAGTATTATCCTCTCTTACGATCACATTATATCTTTCTCGTTCAACTAAAATTATCCTTGATATTTAATATCGTCATGAGATACTTATTTCCCAATTTTGTATCCAAGGACCCATTTGTAAACTCGAATTAATCCGATTGAGCTTGAATTGGGTTCCAAGGCCATGGCTCATACCCTGGGCCTTCCAACGGGTCCACAAGCTTAATTATATTCTTAGTTACTAAATTAAGGCTTGAACCATTAATATATCTCAAATGAAGTCTTATATGTAATATTTTCTCAACATTACTTTATTTACATTAATGAAGACCTAAACTAGGATTAGGGCTCAAATTCATTAACCAAAGTAATATCATCTAAGTCATTATTCCACGTTGATCTTTACATCATATCCTTGTATTAAATATAAAGTTCTTAAATTTCAAGGACGTTATAGCGCTCTTCCATGGGGATCTTGCAGATGAGGTCTATATGTAGCAACCTCTTGTCTTTGTTGTTGAGGGGGAATTCTTGAATAGAGTTTGTCGAATGTGCCACTCCCTCTACAACCTCAAGCTATCTATTCGAGATTGGTTTAACAAACTAAGCATGGCTCTAAAGAATCTTGGCTTCAAGAGATCAATAAGCGTTCACACTTTATTTCACTCTAAAATCATAACACATTATCTTTGCAGAGATCTGACGATTTCTCCTCACTAGCAATGACAGTCAGGGCATAACTCAGGTGACTAATAGGCTCCAATCTCAATTTTATACAAAAGATTTGGCTGCACTTCAATACTTCTTAGAGGTTGATTTGGGGCTACTTCAATACTTCTTAGGTGTTGAATTTCTCCAATCCAACACGAGGATAAACTATCTCAAAGGAAGTAATGTCCAAAATCTTCTCAATAAGAAAAGTATGACTAATGCAAACATTTCAACTCCCATGAAATGTCATATAGATGGGGAGCTATTTCCTAACCCTAAAAAGTATGAACCAATTGTGGTTATGCTAATCTACCTAACAATCACTTGACATGATATGTCATATGCAATAGGGGGTTGTTAGTAAACA
Organism: Alisma plantago-aquatica; assembly: GCA_963693085.1. Lineage (NCBI taxonomy): Eukaryota > Viridiplantae > Streptophyta > Magnoliopsida > Alismatales > Alismataceae > Alisma > Alisma plantago-aquatica. Next base: position 643,436,393 of record OY856415.1, read on the forward strand.
CATGGATGCACCTCTACTGACGCAGTGACCAACATACAACAAATTCTTAGATTTCTAAAGCATGCTCCATGTTGGAATATGGTGGTGACTGGAGTCCCGAACAACAAGGCCCAACAAGCTTGTTGCGGAGATGCAAAAGTGTGAGATCGAGCAATCCAATCCGAATACGTATGATGTAGATCAACAACAAAGCAAGTAAGCGACCACAAAGACAACATTTATAGTGGTTCAATAAATTTTGAATGTAGGATCCTACATCCATTGGCACATATGATATTATTAATGTAGATATTACAGAGAGGATGAATACAAAAGTGAGAAGAAGAACCCAATCTACTTTTACACCCAAAAGCCAACTCTCAAAGGAAACGATTGCTTAGACATGTGCTCTTGGAGGCTTGAAACCCTAGGAGAAGCCCTTGGTCCATTTGTGGCTTTAGGTCTTAAAAAACAATGTCTCTTGATGTCTCTTCGTAGCTCTTTATACTTCGATCATTTGGTCGTTGAAATGGCAAGAATGCATCTGTTGAAATTTTCCAAAATTTCTCTTTATGTGGCCACCAAAACGGCCTCGAAATCAAACATTTTCTTCCTTGGTGCCAGGACATACACTACATGATAAAGGTTTGACTTTATTACTTAGTTCAATTACTTATCTTTAAGATCTATTTCATTCAATAACAATTATCTTGCTTAGTTTGACGAAATTAGAGATTTTTAGCTTATCATATCATACAAAAGCAATATCATAAGTGAGATAAAACTAAGCAACAAATAGTAAGTACATGAACTAGAAAGAGCTATATTATTGCAAACGAGTAATATCATGTATTTCTTTGTATTCAAATTCATCTCAATTAGGCTTCATGCCTTCAACATCGCTATGCTTACTTGGAGTTGTCCCTTGGGCTTAACATATGGACCACATGCCCTATGATGCCATTATTATCGACATTGGTCTTAATCAAGTCACCAATACGACTAATTTCTATTTCCATCATTCACATTCAATTGTGCATATAGAAGTCACATAAGATAGGCCATTATCTCATGTCTAGGGATTCTCGTAATTACCATTAGAAAAAAGCATACTCATGATTAACTGTCACTATCCCAACATAAGGGTTATGATCAGTGAATTAAAAATTGGTCTAAGCGGCCGCTTAAGCGGCCCAGCATTCAAGCTGTTCAATTTTGTCCAAAATCGCTAGTTCAACCGATTGCCTTAAATCGCCTGCTTAATGCCCGATTTTCCTGATTAATTAGCCGCTTAGATGGGATAAAAATCGCCCGCTTTAGCTTTTTTTTTGGAAAAACACCCAGCTGGGCCCCAAAAAAGCCCCCATAATTTACTATATTTTTTGTAATCAACTTTTCTACCTATCTATATGTATGCTAAAGTTTGTAAATCGAGGTATAATGCTTATATAGTTGTATCCCTGGTTGTAAATGGTTATGTATGTCATTATCTGTTGTTTGCATACTTTGTATCTTATACAAGTTTGTATTTCGTTTTTGTGTGAGACTTTTCTGTGATGAATTATGCTCTGAAGTACTTTGTAACTATGTTTATGTCAGTCAATCGCCTATTATTTTACTTCTACTGTATTAAATACCGATTTATTGCTGTTATGGATGATCTGAATATTGCTATAGTCTGTATTCTAGTCCATCGTTTATATTGAGCTATGTAAACATATGATAAGTCTATTGTTTAATGTCTTAAATTTATGTCGTTTATTTGTATTTATTCAATCATTATTTTATAGTTGTGTTGTAAACTATTTGAGATTTTTATATTATTATGTAGGTGTTTAGGTATATATATAGAAGTTCCTATTAATATATTATGTCTATACGTGTAATTTTTGCGTAAAAGTATTTAGAAAACTGAAACCCGATTTTATTTTTTTTCTTAATTGCCCGCTTACCGCTTAACTAGTTACAATGTGCTGTCCGTACGCTTAACGCTCAACACTTTTTAAAACATTGGTTATTATGAGACATTATCACAATGTATTGGCTTTTAAGCATTATAGAAATACTGTGTTATTTTCTGTTTCTACTGTGTTATCTCTTATACTGCTCTATTGTATTAGTCCCATATTGCCTGCTTGTGTGTGTGTCTCAACTCTCAATAGCTATATAAGAGAGTACCCTGTACCCTTTTTTACTCACTGAATAAACAACTCCTTTTCCCTCTATATGGTATCGAGAGCAGGTTCTCCATTTCTCCACCCATCAACCCACCCATGACGTAAGTTCCCCCCCCCAGTCGCCCCCTCCCCCCCTACCCGGCGCTGACGATCCCTCCTCCACCCTCCCTGCCCGCCACCCTGCCCTCCCTCTCTCCCCCGGCCGCCACCCTCCCCTCCACCCTCACCCGCCGCCGCCTACCCCCCTCCCTGTCACCCGCCACCGCCCCTTCCTCCTCCTTCCACCCACCCACCGCCACCCTCCTCCGTCCACCCTCCCTCCCCACCGCCACCTCTCCTCCCACCGCCGCCTCCTCTCCCCAACAAACAACCCCGCCCGCCACCTTCCTCCAGGCTTCTACCCTTTCGGCCGACTGCCACTGGTTTTTACCTCCCTTCTCCATCTACGTCCGGGTACTCTTCGGATCTACGTTCGGACATCCGCTGGCCGGCTAAGTTGAGAGTCTTTTCGTCTCACCGTCCTATCTGCCTGCGCCTCATGATGGAACGTTGAGTTTTCCTCATGACAACGTAGGTTTCTCTATGCATATTCTGCCCGATACGGGTTTTCTGATCTGACACGTCAGATCCCTGCTGCTGTTATCTGCCCGATACGGGTTTTCTGATCTGACACGTCAGATCCCTGCTGCTGTTATCTGCCCTTTGTGGGTCTCTACTCTAATCTGCTACTGCACCGACTACTGCTTCTGCCATGGCTTTTCCTGAGCCTCCCCGATCTCTGTGTGTCACCACGGTGAAACTCGTCGGTGGCTCCAACTACCATCTCTGGTCGGCGTCCTTTGTTCTATATGTTAAAGCACAAGGTCGGTATCACCATCTTACGACTGAGCCTCCTCCTGTTCCTACCGCTGATTCGGATGACAAAACCAAACAAAGCTATGCGTAATGGTCCAAGGATGACTCCGACGTCATGTCTTGGATCCTCAATAGTACCGAGCCTCGAATTAGCCAATCTCTTCTCTGCCTTCATGATGCTAAGGCTATGTGGGATCAACTGTCCCACATCTACTCTCATCAGGAGAATCCAAAGTGTGTCTTTGAAATTTTCAAAACTTTGGCGAAAAAGGAGTTCTCCACAGACACTTCCATTGATGATTTCTACAATCAATGCTCGGCTCTGTGGAATGAGTTTGAACTCTACCACCCCTTCACGGCGGACATCAAAATTGCTCAGAAGCAGCGCAACGAACTGCAACTGGTGCAGTTCTTGGCTGCACTTCCTGCCTCCTTTTCTGGCATTGTTGACCAGATCCTGTCAAGTGATCCGCTGCCAACCCTTCGGGATGTTCTAAAAAGAGTCCAACGCCTGCCGTCTATGACCCCTACTCCTGTTGTTGAGCACCCTGCGCTTATTGCTCGCTCTGCTGATTCTGGCCGTGGCTGGGGCCGCGGTTGTGGCGGTCGCCCTCCTCCCTTGGGAGGTCGCGGCTCATCTACTCCTAGACGTCGTGCTCCTCCCGGCTCTCGCTATTGCAACTGGTGTGGCCGGGACAATCATACTGAAGATCGTTGCTGGATTTAGCACGGCAAGCCCACTTGGGCTAACCAGGCTGCTACAGAAACTACTACTGACTCTATCGCTGATGCGCCTGCTGCTCCTGCGAACACGGACTGGTTACGGTCTGAGTTCGAGAAGATGTTCCAGGAACGTCTCTCGCCCAGATGCCATCCTCATCTACACCAGGTGCCTCTGCCATGCTTGCCTCTCCATCATCTGGTAACAAACAGTGGTGCATTGACTCGGGTGCATCCACTCATATGGTTGGTGATCTTCGTCTTTTTTCTGTTCTCAATAACACTGCTCCTATATCATCTGTTACTGTTGCAAATGGATCCAAAACTGTAGTTTACGGCACTGGCACAGTTCATCTTTCACCAAAATTGCAGTTGCATTCTGTTTTATATATTCCAAAGTTTCCTGTTAATCTGCTGTCAGTCAGTAAGATGACAAAACAACTCAACTGCTCTGTTAAATTTGATCCTTCTGGCTGTATTTTGAAGGATCTCTGCACGAAGACGAGGATTGGTTCGGGCCGTGAAGGACCAAATGGGCTGTATTATCTGGATGGACCTCCTACTGCTGCTGCTATGCTATCTACTTCAGTGACGGGACTACAGTGGCACTTTCGACTGGGCCATCCCTCTGCTGCTAAATTAAAACACTTATTTCCTACTTTATCTGTGCACAATTTTTTCTGTGAAACTTGTGTTTTAGGCAAACAAACTCGATCTGTTTTTCCTGCTAAGAAAGTTATTGCTTCTAAAGAAAGTTTTGATCTTGTTCATGCTAATATTTGGGGACCGTGTTCCGTATCAAGTCACTCGGGTGTGAAATATTTTGTGACCTTTATTGATGACTATTCACGCACCACATGGATGTGTTTACTAAAAGGTCGAGATACTGTGTTAGACACTATTCACACCTTCTTTGCTGAAATTCACACTCAATTTAATCGACCTATTAAAATTTTCCATACTGATAATGCCCTAGAGTTCATGCAACAATCTGTTACATCTTTTTGTGCTGCCCGATGAACCATACACCAAACCTCCTGCCCTTACACTCCTCAACAAAATGACGTCGCTGAAAGGAAAAACTGCCACCTACTTGAGATTGCTTGCACCCTTCTCATACACTATAAAGTACTCACTGAATAAACAACTCCTTTTCCCTCTATAAGCATCATTCAGTTTAGGACATGCAATCATCATTGCATCTATCTTCCAGGGTCCACTTGAATGTAGTGGAGTGTCAAACATTATATAGGGCTAGTGTATAAAACACATAACACCACATAGTTTTCAACTTTAATCATTTCACAATCTTTTCCATCATCATCATCTTATATTTATTTCTTATTCAAACATGGATTAAAGTTTGATCATTGGGCCCTGCCATCATCCAAATGATGACACCCACATCATTTCCATTAAGACATCTGCCTCAAGACATCAAACCTATATATATATCCCATACCCAAGATACATCTTATAAAGTCACATTTTCTACTTTACTCAAGCCAATTCAATAAGATTATAGGAAGAGGGAGAGAAGAAAGGCATAAGTCTACATTTGAGGATTAGAACTGTTCCATTAAAAGTCCTTTTTAATATAAGGCTGCCATCTTTTAGTAAAATCTCACATTGGATTAAGGATTCCCTATAATGACTTCATACTTACATTATTAATCAACCCTATGGTGAATGTCATGGACACACACATATATACATGTGCTTGATTTTTATATGTTTTTCTTGATCTATTAATAACTTAATTTGAGTATAAATAACTTCAGAATATATATAAACGCCTCATGTCATATATCAAAGTTCCCAATCATGGAACCATTTACTAACCATGTCAAGTCCAGTTGACCAATTTCGCCCACATCAAGTCCAAACCCAAGTAGGGATTCCACACCCATATGCAACAATGTATTTCCCTTTACATGATGACAACAAAACATCATACATAATTTCTATTTAAAATTCACAAGTATGAGAAGGTCGCACTTAGGGCAAGATTAGGCATAAAAAGGTCATTTTTAAGCATAAATGAACTATCTATAGGCAAAAAACCCAAGTGCAACAAAATTGGCATTATAAAAATTAGGTAATCATCCTAATTTTATCTTACAATCACATCCAAATAGTAGAGATTGATGTATAATTCATTTCCATCAACTTGGTATAAAAAGCCAAAAAAGGGCAATTTTAGGGCAAAATTTCACTTATTTTGAAATTTCAGCCCTTAAGCAAATATGACGGCATGCTATCAACATCATATAATACTATTAGAAGAATACGGCAGCTGTGGAAATTCGTAATCATGCTCCATCCTAGCAAAACAGTCCACAAAATTTCCAATTTTAGCACATTATGCAAGATTCAAGCATTTTTCATTTAATTAACTCATAAATGCAAGGTTAATCAAAAAGTAAGCAACCAGCCTTCAAGTGTTTGAAGCAAGGCCTCCTTCTTGGAATAATGTTTTGATCAGCCTCAAAATGCCATCATCAACCCTTCAAAAGCTTCATTTAGGCTTCATCTTGCTAGATCTAGTCTTCTTACCTAGGTCAAAAGTGGAAGAAGAGGAGGTTTTTAGCCTTAGAAGCAAAAACCACCATGGATGACCGTGAGGCTCTGCTAAAGGAAGAAGAAAGGGAAATAAGTAGGAAAGAGAGAATGGAAGAAAGATCTTACATGTTTTAGGGTTGGAGAAAAGATATATTAAATTGGAACCACTTATAGGAGCTTGATATCAATATGCAAGCACATGCCAACCTCCAACTCAAGATATCGACTTCCAAAGGAGGGTGTCGAGGCTCTTGGGCTTCCTCCTCGTCCAGGAAAGGGTTTGGATTCCAAATGGTTGGAGGGGTCGATGGATTAGGTGGTTATATAGGTATAGGGGTTAACAAGACCAACTTAAGTGGAGCTATCGAGGGGTAAACATGGGTGAGCTATTGAGGTGCTTGACCTCCCATCCATCGAGGGTCACCCTGTTGAGGGTCATCTCTCCAAGGCCTGTTGAGGCTCTTTCATGACGACTGTTGAGGTCCAAAAGCCCTCCTCCGATTGACAACAACAAATCGAGCTTCAACCCTAGCTACCGAGGTCACCACACCACCATGATATCGAGGTTCAACCAACACCCCACCTATCACAAGTCAACTTCAACCTACCTATTTAGGGTTGAACTATCGGGGTCAAGGCCATCAAGGTCTCCTCCTAACAACCGATTGAGGGTCCAACTAAGCCCTTTATTGAGCTACACTCTGTTGGATCGATGGGCTCTAGAGGGGGGGGGTGAATAGAGCTACACACACTTCACAAAATCGATTAGACCACCAATTTAATTGTAGTGCAAAAACTAATGCAAGCAGCAATTTGATATCCTATTCTAGCATACAAAGCAAGGATAAGAGATAATGAATATCATGCACTTGGACAGGTGGTTTAGAGTGGTTCCACGTCCTAAACTTAGGAGCGATGTCAGTCCACTACCTAGAGTTGGTTAGACTCTAGGATTTGCAACTTGGTCCTCTTATATATTACGTTAAGATTACAAGATACACAAACCACACAACCAAGGGCTTAATTACTCAAGCTAAGATCTTCTACCTATCCAAGGACTTACCCACAAATTGAGATTCTTCGGCCTTCTTCAAAGGACTTACCCAATCTCACCTTTGTCTTCAGCCTTGCAGGATTTACCTATCTTACTTGAGCTTGCCTTGCACCTCTCCTTCACTTGGAGAGCTTGCCCACGTTTTCCCTTCACCAAGGGAGCTGGAGCAACGATCAATCTTCACTCTTGAAGATCAACAACACATCTTCCCCTTCACTCGGAGAAGAACAGCAGCAACTCCTCTTTCACTCGGAGAAGTAGCTTCAATCAATCTTCTATTTGATTTGGAGGTGGGAAGAAAGAGAGGAGAGCTTTACATAACACAAAGGATAGCTCTCATACACAGGGACCTAACTCACTCTCACGAAATTGTCTTGAAGGTAGAGAGAGAAAGGGGCTCAAGGGCTTGGAACACTCTCAACTAAGCTAGAACCAAGTTTGCAATGGAAGAGCAGCTTGGAATGAAAGTCCAAGGGGTTCTATTTATAGTTGAGGGTGGCCCTTTATGTTGTGGGACACTTGGGTGCAAGAGTGGTCGTTTTTCCTTCAAGAAAACGACTATATTTTTGCCCAAAACAATTCACCAACGGTCATATTACTTTTTCTGCAAATTCCGTACAGTGCATTCGGTCGAGTATCAATGGGTGTAACTCGACCGATCAAGTAGTAGGCAATCCGATTGTCAAATGATCGGTCGAGTTTGTCCTGAGGAAACTCGACCGACCATTTCAACTGGAAATGGCCTACTACCCAATCGGTCGAGTTCTGTGAGTGCACAACTCGACCGATTGCAATCTTCAGAAAATCGACTCAGGATGATCGGTTGAGTTTCAGGGTGGGAAACTCGACCGACCAAGTGCCTGAAATGGATTTTCTAATTTGCAATAAAAGTGATTAGCACTTGGTGAATTTTGTCCCAAACATTTTTCTCTTCTAAGTTACAAGCATATTCATCGTTACAAGTGATTACATTTCTGTTCTAAGGTGATTTACATGGAAATCCTAAATTACACACTTGTAGCCATTATGGCTTGCACTTGGCCCATTCTAGGGCTTGTATATGTGATCCTTTTCATGTACCTAATGTCTGCAAACAATCTTTAACGCACATGTTAGATACATATGAATGGAATGGTTAAGTCATTATCAAAATATAGGTAATGTACAACCTCTAGGTCAACACACTCCACCTATCGAGGTACCACATCATGACCTATCGAGGTCCAACCTCACAACCCATTGAAGGTTTAAAGCAAGCCATTTAGTTCTTCATATCATGGTGGAATTACAATCAAGTCCAAAACTTGTAAGGAAACTTGAAATTAGGACCAACAAAGTGCAATTGGATCTAAATTAAGGTTTCCCTTGACCATTTGATTTTTAAAACTTAATCAAGCATATATTTATGATTAGCAAGCAAGACTATAGTAAAAATAGGGTTAAGCCAGACTAGGGTCTTGCAGCCATAAACACTTAAAAAAATTTCACCCTTGAAATCCCAAAGTTAGGGCAAGGAGCAACACAACTCTCTATCGATAGCGCTTAGGTAGGGCTCATGTTACTTCGTCATCGTTAGTGTATCATTATCATGATTTTTTTTTCTGAATTCTCAGAGTGGATCCTTTATAATCAATTTCAGGTTCCAGTTTCTTATGCATCATTCACTTGTGTTATTCAAATTTCTCGGTATTTGCTGAAGCCTGAAGGATTACTGATATTATCATATTCCATCGTCCTTGTTTACTTTTATCTTTGTTATGTCTGTTTCCATATTACCATATTTTCCATTGACCCATTAATGGTAGATTCATCATATTTTATGTTCATTCTCATGTACTTATTCTTTTAATCAGGTATTTGTGCTTAGAGTTTCTTGCATTATGGAAATTCATTATGTTTTCTTGAAACACATCCTAGTAACGGACACCTCTGCACACAAAATCATTCTCTTCTTCCATGTAACAACCTTCGGATGCAGGGAGGGAGACCGAGATTGAGTCGACTGCGACTCCTCCGTCTGGCTCGAATGAGCGGGATCGTTCACCTCAACCCAGAATCGCGAGGCTCAGAAGGTTTCGACGTCTCTGTCCATCAACACCCAAATTCCTTCCACTCCCTCAACTCCTCCGCCAGAAGGAAGGGATGAATCCCTACTGCCTCCACCGGATCTCGATTGGATCCAATCCAGTCGACTGGGGAAAGTGTGCGAGGACGTTCCTATCATCAAGTTCGTGGAGCCTACCGTGAAGAACGGATTGAAGGTCTTCTCGTTCTCGAGCAAAAGTGAAGCAGTGCCTAACTGGAGGGAGTACATCTCGATTCGATTCACTGGGAGAAAGCCGTTCAAAGGCCAAATCCACGGGTGGATTAAGAGGAGATGGAGACCTAGTGGCGTGTTTCGAATAGTGGCGGAAGAACCAGAGGGATTTGTTATCCAACTCCCTACTGATACAGAACGGGATCGAATCTTGGGGGAGGCTCCGTGGATGTTAGACGGCGCCCTAGTTATCGCGCACGCGTGGGAACCAGGTGAGCCGCTCCAACCCCTCTCCTTCATGAAACTCACTGTGTGGATGAAAATCGCAAATCCGGGGGTGCCTTGGACGCTGGATCGGCTCGGCGGCATTGCTAGTCTACTCGGCCGTCCTATTGATTTTGATGATGCAAATCTGTCAGCTAATTGCCTAAAAGAAGCTCTTGTGTGTGTGGAGATTGATTCCTGTGCTGGGTTCCCTTCTGAGGTCTTGATCGAGATGGATGAGATTCCGAAGAAGCTCCGCGTTGATTATATCTCCAAGCCCACACTCCGTTCTAAATGCAAGAGTTTCGGACATCGTTTCAGTTCGTGCCCCATGGAATCCAGGCGCAAGCAATTTAGCTGCGACTTGCAGATAAGGTCAGGGAAGCCTGAATGCATCCCAGATGTTCGAAGGAATACTGACAAGGCTAGCTGTTCAGTTCTAAACAGAGCTCATTCTGAGCAAAGGATGGTGTGTATGAGTAAGTCCAAGGAGCAAATCGTGGAACCTGATATGCATTGTGAAACCCTCTGTTCGGCAACAGAAGGGCTAGACTTGGGATGGGAGCTTTCTGCTTCCAATCTCAAGGTCACCCCGCAATGCATTCGGATTTTGCAATCTTCTGGATTCTCATTAGAATTCAATAGAGTCTGTGAACAAGCTTCTGATGAAGAGTCCATTAGCTCCGGCGACTTAGATCAAGAATTGCAGCTTGATTTCAAGCTCAGTGAGAGTCCGACGCTAAGGAAGAAGAAGAAGACACAAAGGGTCAGAGCGGACGAGATTCCTTGGATTGATGACTCCATTTGACCTGGACACCTCTCCCTCTTGTTGCTTAGAAACTCTTTTGTTACAGTATGTTGCTACGAAGGAAATATGGTAATGTTTCAGTGATGACAGATAGCTTGGACCTTCCTGGAAGATTTCAGTGGTTCCTTCTTCTCATCTATCACATTTTCTGAGGTGTGGATATTGCTAGTTGATGGTTTGGGTTGAAGTAGCTGTTCTAATCCAAAGGAAGGAAAGATCGACCCTGTTATCTTGGACAGTAGCACATATTGCTTTTGCTGGCAAAGTGTTTCTTTCTGGGTAGATCATTTTCCTACTTGGTGGTGATATGATCTATGGATTGTGGTCTTTCATGTTTCGATCAGAGGAGATTGAAGATTTAGCTCTGATCTATCAGGACACTGCTTCTACATGACGTTGAGATGTTGTTTGGCTCTCCTCCACGGACGCATACCTTCAGAGATGGTTCTATTGCTTAATGTTTCCTAGTTGGTGTGGCCCAAGCCTCCTTTTAATGTCATATAGTTCTTATTCTGTTTAGTAGGTGTTAGGCTGGCTATTTCCTCTGTTCCTAGTTTTAGAAGTAATGGAGCTACATTATGTACTGCTCATTACTAGTGGTCTTTGTTTCTCTAGGGGTGCTACGTCTCTTGTACATGTACCTAAAGTTTTTGGTTTTAGTAACACGCTTTTTTGACCGACCAAAAAAACAACCTTTGGCTTGTTATAGCTTCACTGCCAACTCATCATCATATGGGTACATTCCACATTATTTTCCTTTTTCTTTTGATTAACACCATCGAGGCTTTGTTTAAAGGTTGAAACATGTTCTTACCAAACAAGCCTTTGAAACGTTCGATTATGTCATCCTCCAACATAGAAAGGAATTAGGGCTACGTCACATCCAATTGCCGTGTCATCACTTTTCTCTTGTTTCTTTATGACCTTAATCCATTGGATTCATGATTACTGTATAAGGATCCCATTGTTGTTCCTCATGATATCATATAACCCTCAATTTCATTTTAATTATCAACATATATCCTTGATAGCAATCTGATTCTATACCAGATTAAGGACTCTGTCTCCTCTTCTTGATTCAAACTTACTTCTATTCCTCGCTATTGATTCTCAAGAAGGCAAAAATCCTTTCAAACTATTGAAGCTGCCAAATTACTGGTACTTTATGCTTCCTTGATTACCCTTATCCTTATCTCTTCGTCATGATTAGTCGCTTTCTTTCATCCACAAGAGATCATATCCTAAGTAACTTTTCTAATATCCTCATTGTATCACGATTGTTTATTTTACCCATTCATAACACTCACTAGATGGCCTGCGATTATCTCAGGTTCTACACTTCTTGTTTGTCACCCTTCACCTCATCATCTCAAATACTACTCATCATATGAATTTTCCTCTTTTTACGTGGATTCTATCTCTTAAATCCCTCTCATAACATGTATTCTCCATGGACTTCCATGTACATTTTCCTACATTTTAATCTATGATTCAAGATTCTCTTGATCATTTCTCACAACTAAAGCGTCATCCATGGAATTTATTCTCCTTGATCTCATCCTCAGAATATCAGCTTCACACACTGGATTGCTTGTCCATACAAGGTATCTTTTAAATTTCTGGAACTCCTTACATTATTTACCTTTAGATTTCACATTGTGGTTTCCTATAATTTCTTGTATCATATTTAGGAAACTACAACAACAATGATGGCACCGACATATTGCCATCAAGGCATCTACCTAAGGCATCAAACCTATATCTATATCCCATATCCAAGATACATCTTATAATTTTACATTTTCTATTATACTTCACCAATTCCATAAGATTATAGGAAGATGAGAGATGAAAGGCATATGTCTACATTTGAGGATGATAATTGTTCCATTAAGAGCCCTTTTTCATTTAAGGTTATCATCTTTTAGTAAAAGTCCACATTGGATTAAGGATTCCCTCGAACCACTTCATACTTGCATCATTAATCGACCCTATTATGAATGTCATGCACAAATAAACACACACACACACATAGTTCTTGATTCATAAATTCTTCAAGATCCATTACTAACTCAATTTAGTAAAAGCAACTTTGTAAGGTATAAAATGTTTAATATCATATATCAAAGTGCCCAATCATGTAACAATTTCCCATTACTAACCATGTCAAGGCTCAATTCACCAATTTAGGCCACATCAAGGCCAAACCCACCTAGGGACATCCACATGAAACAATCTATTTCTTTTCACATGGTAGAAACAAAACGCCATGCAAAATTTCAATCTAAAATTCACAAGTATGAGAAAGCTGCACTTTTGGCAAGATTAGGCATAAAAAGGCATTTTTTAAGCGGAAATGAACTACCATTAGGCATTAAATCTAAGTCCAACCAAGTTTTGATATTATACATTTAGGAAATCATCCTAATTTATTCTTAGAATTACATCCATGTAGTAGGGATTGATGTGGCATTCTTTTCCATCAACATGGTACCAAAAAGTCATGAAAATGGCAATTTTAGGGACAAAAATACACATATTTCAAAATTTTAGCCCTTAAGCAAAAAGTGGGCATACTATTAGCATTATGGATCACTATTAGAAGAATAGGGCACCCATTCTAGCAAAATAGTCTACACGATCGAATTTTGGCCATATTATACAAGATTCAAGTATTTTTCACTTAATTAAGCCATAAATGCAAGTTTAGTTAAGGAGTAAACAACCAACCTTCAAAAACATGTGAAGCAAGGCCTCCTCGAGATCATGTTTAGATCAGCCTCAAACCGTCATCAGCTCTCTAAAAACTCTATCTAGGCTTCATCTTGCTAGATCTAGTCTCACCTAGGTCAAAAGAAGAAGAAGAGAAAAGGTCTTAGCCTTAGAAGCGAAAACCACTATGAATGGACATGGAGCTTGGCCAATGGATGAAGATGAAAGGGAAAATAGTAGGGAAGAGAGTTTGGAAGAAAGATCTCTTACATGGTTTAGGGTTGGAGAGAAGCTTGATCATCATCATGCAAGCACATGCAAGCCTGCAACTCAAGCTATAAAGCACCAAAGAAGGGTGTTGAAGCTCTTGAGATTCCTCCTCCCATACAAGCTGGGGTCTTATTTTCCAAATGGGTGGAGGAGGTGATGGATTAGGTGGTTGTATATGTAAGGGGGTGAAAAGACCAAAACAATCCAATTTAAGTGGAGCTATTGAGGGATAAACATGGGTGAGTTGTTGAGGTTCTTGGCCTTCCACCCTTCGATGGTGACCTAGTTGAGGGTTCATCATGTCAAGGTCTGCCCTCCGAGGCATGTTGAGGCTCTTTCACAAGGGCTATTGAGGTCTAACAACCCTCCATCTATCGGGGATCCAACAACGACCTATCACGCTTCAACCTTGCGGCCCTATAATTAAAGGGAGGAAGGAAAGAGACGACTAGGTTGCGCCATGTCATGGATTGCAATTGTGGACATCAGCTAGGCCGTGCGATAATGAATTGTCACAACTAACTTAGGTTTAGATTCATAGTTCTAATGAAATAATATCACAATTTGAACAATTAATATACCATGAATATCTTTTAAATGGTAAGTTTGACTGTCTAGAATTTTAGGTAGTGGTTTATTATAGGATTATCTTTCTATAGTTAAATTTTGGAGATGAAAATCAATCGTATAATCATAGGGATGTCCATAGTTGACAACACATGTATATCACCTTAAATGTTCAATTGGGTCTCATTTCTCTAGAATGTGCCCATACATGAGTCATAACTCGAAGTCTATTTGGTTAAGAGTATCAAATTGAAATCTTTATGAACTTATTAAAGATATTCAAATTTCAAAACAAACAAGAAAATATGATACTCACTTCTTGAAATTCTCTTCTCCTTTTAGGAATTTGCCCTCAATATTTAAGCAGTTAGAAATAGGTGTAGGTATTTCTGCTCGATTTCTTACTTATGCCCTGGGTAGCATTACTATGATCATGGTGGCTCCAATGGACTTTCACCATATTGATGCACTAGTTGCTGTGAAGCTCCTTCACTCTAGTATATAGAAATTTGATTTGAGACTCAACATAAGATATTTCGTCCTTTAGCTCCCAAGGTTCATGGTTTAGATAAAGGCAAGGATCTTTGACGTAAGATTTCAAATTTGATACATGGAAAACATTGTACATTGCACTATACTGATGAAGAAGGGTAAGCAGTGTGCACATTCACCAATCCCTTTCCAACATGTTAACGGGTCCCACAAAACAAGGGACGAGCTTCCCTTTGTTCTTGACTAAGGCTCAAATAGGCCTGATCTTCAAGAAAACATGATCACCTACTTTGAACTATTGCTCTTTCCAGTGAGTATCTGCATAAGAATGTTGTGTGCTCGCTTCATTCTCTGCCTGATTAGTGCAACCCTATTTGTATAAATTTGCATTTCCTCTTATTTCATCAAGGTGTGCTCTCCAACATCATCCCATCGTAGCGGAGATCTACATGACCTTCCATAAAGAGCTTCATACAAAGGCACCCCAATACTTACATGATAGTTGTTATTATATGCAAACTCAGCTAAGGACAAATAATGGTCCCATGAGCATTTTCCAATCAAGCACACATGCTTTCAGATGATCCTCTAAAATTTGCACTGTACGCTCTGACTGCCATTGGTTTGCGGATGATATGTGGTGTTGAAGTCTTATGTGCCCAACTCTTCTTGAACTTGCTTCCACAACTTAGATGTGAACTTCAATTTAATGTCCAGAATAATGAAATGCAAATTCCATGCATTTGTATAATCTCCCATATATAAGGTTGGCAAGCTCATACACTTTCGCCTTCGTCTTCACAGGTAGGAACTTAGCTGATTTTGTGAGACGATCGATGATAACCCATGC
Organism: Alisma plantago-aquatica; assembly: GCA_963693085.1. NCBI lineage: Eukaryota > Viridiplantae > Streptophyta > Magnoliopsida > Alismatales > Alismataceae > Alisma > Alisma plantago-aquatica. The sequence continues at coordinate 643,451,960 of OY856415.1, forward strand.
AACATCATAACCCTTTCAGGTCTTTGGTAAGCCCACCACGAAATCTGATATGTGTTCCTATTTCCATTCCAAGATTGCAAGGGGTTATAGTAGACCTCTTGGTCTTTGGTGATTCGCCTTGATCCACTGCCAAGGCATCTAGATACAAACTCGGCAGTATCCCACCTAATACTCCACTTAAAGAGTTGTTGGAGGTCTCTCCGTCCTTGTACATTTTGGTTGTTCCGAGATGAATTGTACACTTTGACCCATGTGCTCACTAAGGTTAGTCTTTACCGCTAACTGCTTGAGGACCCACATTCTATTTTTGTAGTGAAGACTATCGTTGAGACCCACAAAAGGTGTGTTTGAGGCTTACAAAAGAGAGAGGAGAGTTCTTTACAAAACTTGCCTTTTGTGCTTCAATAACACAGACTGTAACCTGAGAATAATGGATATGTTATTGAAATGAACATGATTAGACATGAAATGTGGCTTCCAATCACCAAATCCTCCATATTCCCCATTTAGTGATAGATAAATATGCACATATTACTCTAATCCTGCTAAGCACATCCATGAGTACATTTGTCTTGTTCGGGTGGTAGGCAATTGTGAAGTCATAGTCTTTTAGGTACTCGAGCCATCTACATTGCCTTAGGTTCAAGTCCCGTGTTAGGATGTACTTCAAGCTTTTGTGGCCGACAAAGATATCAAAAGGTACCTCCAAATCTTGAGGGCATAGATAATTGGACTAATTCGAAACCATGAGTTGAATAATTAAGTTCTTTTGGTTTTAACTGTTTAGACGCATAGGCCACTACCTTCTAATCCTGCTCCAGAACACAACTTGATCCATTCTTAAAGCAGCAGTGAGGATCACAAACTCTTCATTTCTAGAATGTAGAGTCAAAACTATTGCTGATGTCGCAGGTGACCAGATGAAGCACCCATCCTTCAAGTATATGATAATATTCAGCTAGGTCCAAGAAATCCATATTTTAGGGGTTTTCTGGGAGCTTGCTAGTTTACTACAACTGACATTTTGGCATGACATATAGATTTACTACCCCCAGAGACGATGTTCCCAAGGAACATACTTTATCAATCCGAAATTCACATTTAGATAATTTTCCATAGAATTTTTCAGTCCGAAGATTTTCTAGAATTGTTTTCAAGTATTCCTGATGTTTCTCCATAGAATCAGAATATATCACAATATCATCGATGGAAATGACCACAAACTCATTGCAACAAGGTTAGAAGACATTATTCATAAGACTCGTGAATACACCAACAATGTTTGTTAACCTGAACGACATCACTACAAATTCTTAGTGTCCATAATGAGTTCAAAATGCAACTTTTGCGAACATCACAATCTTTGACTTTAAGTTGATGGTAGCCAGAAAGGTCAATTTTTGAAAAGACTTTGGCAATGCAAAGTTGATCAAATAGGTCCTCAATACGGGGAAGAGGGTACTAATTATTAATTGAAGAGGGTACTGATTATTAATTGTAGCTTGGTTCAACATGTGGTAATCGATACACATACACATAGAACTGTCTTTCTTCTTTACAAAGAGATCGGGCAAACCCCAAGGGGAAACGCTAGGAAGACTTTTATCTAAAAGTATAACTATTTTTTCGGCTCTAAAAAATCAACATGAGCCAACCCATACAGGGCCCTAAAAATTTTGGTAGTTCTAGGAAGATGATCTATAGAAAACTCAATTTCTCGGTTAGGAGTCAGCTCAGGAAGCTCCTCTAGAAATATGTCAGAAAAATCACATACCACCTTCAGACTTTCTATGGGTCTGGGACTTGGACTAGTCTCTGAGACTAATACGAGGAAGACTTTGCAACCTTTTGAGATGAGAGCTGTTTAACTTTCGGAGAGGGATTATAACATTAGTACAAAATCTGCTTCCTCTAGGGATCACCACTGGAGTGGAATTAGGTGGAGAAATGAGTATGAGCATGATGCTTGTATAGCCGGTCCATACTAAGTATAATATCAAAGTATTCCAAAGAAAAGAGGATGAACATATAGGGCATATCATAATTTTTAAATTTAAATGACAAGATGTCAATTTTCTGCAATGTTGTAAACAATTTGCCACTAGAAGTTGTCACATCAAGAATATATCCTAAATTCTTTACGTGTAGAAGTAGCATTGATGCCAAATTTTGTGATTTGAATGTATTTGTCAATCTGGAATCAACTGAGGATTTAACAAGATGATTATTGAAAAGTACAATGGCTACATAGAATAATTATCATAAGTATTTGAAGGTATAAGGCATGGTATAGACTGAACATGATTCAAAGGGTACCTTCAACCAACTGATTTGGATTGGCCTTATCTTGTTATCATTAACAACAAACACCCTTTCATTTTGATGCCCTTGTGGGGGTGGAACACCTGCTTGAGGGCTGCCTAAAATGGAGGGAGTAGGGCATTTGCCAATGAAGTGACCCTCCTTACAGTTGTAGCATACTGGCTTGGTATGACGGCACACTCTTCCATAGTATCGTCCACAAGTTTTGCACTTTAGGTGGTTGAGCCTCTACTTGTTTTTATTCCTTGACCTCCTTTAAATTAATTTCCTTTACATGGTCCCTTGTTGTGGCCAGGGGAGGGATTTTTTGTCTAACCTTCACTAGTGATGGTCAATTCTAGTTATCCCATGCCCCAAGGCTTTTGCGAACCTAGGTTCCTTTCTAGGATATGTGCCATGTCAAGATCTTCATCGAAGGTTTTAGGGAGAGAAGTGATAACTAGAGTGTACAAGTTTGTAGACAGACAATCAATAAGATGTTCCTAAGTTTTTATGGGTGCATAACGTTCCAAGGGTCTGAACTTTCAAACGTAGTCTGCAACTGGGAGATTGTCTTGCTGAGTTCATTATATTATCTCTCCTTCTCCGTCCTGTCAGCTATGGGCATGAAGCGTTCAGTGAACATGGCTTTCAAAGCTCCCATTCTAGGTTGTCAACTTCTAGCCCTTTATCCAAGTGAAAGTTTTCCCGCCCAACCTTGGCTACTCCCTTGAGTAGGTACGTGGCAAACTTGATTTTCTTCTCAGGGAGGACTTCTAGGATATGGAAGGTGTTCTCAATTGACAATGTCCATGCATCCGCTTTGTCTATAACCTTGATTTAGTTCTCACCCCAAAATGCATCATAATCGAGTTTGACAAAGTTGAGCACGATTTATCCCTTCTTAGTTTTGGTTGAGGAGGTTCTTTTCTCATCCTCGACCTAGAGGCTTTCCTAAGGGAAGAGGCATGCAAACAGTCCACTAGGATTTTCCTCTGCTCATATTTCCACATGGCCATAGTTTAAGATCAGGATTTTCGAGTTGTTTAGGTTCCTTCCTCTTCATGGGGATGCAGTTTTCTGATTCCTTTGAACCCCTTTGAATACCATGAGTTTTAGGAGGCATCTTGAAATATAATAGAGTAGATTAGATATTTCCTCTCTTTTTTAAGTGCCAATTAGATATTTCCTCGACAATTATACAGGAGTTTTTCTGTTGATTTTTTTTGGAAGACATCCTAGTAGTGATCCAAAAAGAGTACATCATCCTGAGGACTCTATAGAGTGGCACATCCTATATAGAAGAGAGGTAGAGAGGGATATCTATATATGAGAATGATATTTAAATTAGGCATGTCTTAAAAGAAAGGACACTTACGGTTTCATCCAGGTAAGACTAACAATGTTGAAGGTAACCTCGGTTGCTATTGGATAGTTCGAAGATTTTAGGCTAAAACCCCACAGGAACTTTCCTGAACATGTCCATTCTCTATGTCTGTAACTTGGAACTACCTATGACTCTAATTGGGAGAATGACATAATTTTGCAAAAATGTGATGTGTGAACTACCGCTCTGATACCAACTATGACGACACCAATTCCAACACATTTTCAAGAATATTTCATTGGCACGTGTGCACCCATACCATTAAATATGCAAAACGGACAACATGTAGGATTTTGGCACTGTTTTAAAAATAGGCGGATTGGATTTAAGTGCCCACTTCAAACCCGCTTGACCCACTTGAGCGCCCGCCTGAACACTAGTTTTAGGTGCCTGCCTGAGCCCGCTTAATGAAGAGCAAGCTTCGGACCCATTTCTCAGGCCCATACTGAACATGAAATGTGAGTCTTAGTACTATAGTACTTTTGTATATATGCTTAAAATATGTAATATATAGTATGTAACTACTTAATTAGTGTGTAATATTACACTGATGTTGCTGCTACTATATAAAACTAATTATTATGTATGATTTAGTCTACTAGAATAACTACTATTGTATACATGTAATATTATAAATCAGTAATAATGTACTGCTTTATAGTACGGATTACTAAGTATGGATCATTAAGCTACTAAATAACAGTAAATCCGTTTGTGTAAATGCAATAAAATGTAAATGCAACACTATAATACTCTGAAGCAGTATTGTATGTCGATAAATGACTAACAAGTATGTTATATGATTGTATAATGGTAGTATACTACGGTATGTACTGTGTACAACTATATAATATACTCCTAATAATATGATACTAGTATGCTATTGTAAGTAAAACATGTATATCAATGTCTCATGCAAATGTTACTAACTAATTTAGATTTCTTTCTTCTTGTCTTAAATCCTTGGGATTGTTTTCTTTTGGTTCATTATTTAGTAGTTATGTTATAAACACTTTGTGGTGTAGGATGAATTTTACAATGTCACATTGGTTTATATATGTATCAAAGTATCTAGAAATTTGTTATTTATATACAAACACACATAATTTTGCATAAATCTATATAGGAAAATAAGCATCTGCTTTTTCAAAAAGCAGCCACTTAAGCACCCGCCTGTCACTCAATCGGCCGCAAAGTGTTATTCGTACGCCTCGCGCTTCCCGCTTTTTAAAACATTGGATTTTGGTCATCCATTTGTATCTCAAAATGCGGAAGCAACGATCAATTAATATCATCACATAATTTGCACACAAGCACATTCATTCATTCATAAAAAAGAAAATAAAGTCTCACATGTTATTGGAAGGAAAGGCTAGCCACAAAAGAAAACAAAAAAACAACTTATATTTAGAAAAAACTAAATACCGATCAAAACCCTCCGAGATCCTTTATTAATGCCTTCAAGTATTTTCCTCCAATTAATTGTTCTTGGCACCTAAAAATTACGTAAAATAAGAAGACCAACACACGAGGTATTGGTACATGGCAAAAAGATACATACATATGTTTGCATACTTCAAAGTTTCAAGAAATGAAAAAGAAAACTGTGAGCAGCGTGCATGAGAGGGCAAACAACCGTCTCATGTCTATTATAGATATAGGTAAATTACAGATAGGTACAACAGAAATAAGAGAATAACATAACAAATAAATAACACATAATAAAAGACATGTTAACACTCCCCCTCAAGCTGGATAGTACACGTCGTGTATGCCCAGCTTGCCACAGATTTTGATAAGCTGCTGGACCCAATGGCTTTGTCAAGATATCTGCCAGTTGTTCTTCAGACTTGACATATGGCGTCACAATAGTACCATTCTTGATCTGATCTCGAATAAAATGGCAATCAACTTCTATATGCTTTGTGCGCTCATGAAAGACAGGATTCCTGACAATGTGTATGGCTGATTGGTTATCACACTTAAGCTCCATGGAAGATAAAATATGAATCTTTAACTCAGAAAGAATAGATTTAACCCATTGTAGCTCACAACATGCATGAGCCATAGCACGATATTCGGCCTCAGTGCTGGATCTTGCTACCACATGCTGCTTTTTGCTTTTCCAAGTAATCCAATGATCACCTAGGAAAGTGCAGTAGCCTGATGTAGACCTTCTATCAGTATGATTACCAGCCCAGTATGCATCTGCATAACCTGTAAGAGCCAAAGTAGACGGGGACACCTTAGGTCTATAATATGTGATCCCCTTTCCAGGAGCACTTTTCAGATATCTCAGAATCCGACAAACTGCTGTCCAGTGTGACTGTCGTGGTGAGTTCATGTGCTGACTCACTACGCCTACAACAAAAGAAATGTCAGGCCGTGTAACAGTCAAATATATCAGCTTACCAACTATCCTCCTGTAATATCCTGGGTCTGAGTACTCAACATCATCAACCGCCTCCTTGATGTGATAATCCATAGGAGTAGATACCGGTTTAGACTCAGTCATGCCTGTCTCCTGTAATAAGTCAAGCACATATTTCCTTTGAGATAGATTGATACCTGCATGAGATCTAAGCACCTCAATGCCCAGAAAGTATCTCAGTTTACCCAGATCCTTCGTATGGAAGTGTCTCTGCAATCCTTCCTTCACACGTGATATGCCTGTAGAATCACTGCCAGTAATCACTATGTCATCAACATATACAACAATAATGATTGAACCACAAGAAGAGTTAGAATAGAATAAGGAGTGATCAGTCATGGAACGAGAGAAGCCCATCTGTAGTACAACATCACTGAACTTGTCAAACCAAGCTCGAGGAGACTATTTCAGTCCATATATGACTTTCTTCAATTTACACACCTTCTGACACTCCCCCTGAGCAACAAAACCAGGAGGTTGCTCCATATATACCTCTTCCTGTAGGTCACCATGAAGAAATGCATTCTTAACATCAAGCTGAAACAGAGGCCAATCAAAAGTAGTAGCCAGAGAAATAATAATCCGCACAGAATTCAGACGAGCAACTGGAGAAAAGTCTCAAAGAAATCAACACCGTAAGTCTGTGTGTAGCCTTTTGCTACCAATCTGGCCTTCAACCTTTCAACTGACCCATCCGGATTGTGTTTGATGGTGAAAACCCATATGCAGCCCACTGCTTTCTTCTCTGCAGGTAAGTCAACAAGATCCCATGTGCCATTATTCAATAAAGTCGACATCTCAACCTGCATTGCCTGTTTCCAGCCATTGTCCTTCATAGCATCATAGTGATTTCTCGGTATAACCACATAATCAATCCCAAGAGCAAATGCGCGAGCCTGTTTAGATAAGTGGGACAGACAACACACATTTGCAATAGGATGTCTAATAGTACAAGAACGAGTACCTTTCCAGATAGCAGTAGGAATATCAAGATCTGATGCTTCTGTAGGAATCTTGTGAATAGAAGACGATGAGGAAGACTCAGAGACTGGTGTCGCTACCTCTTCTGGATCTTGTCTGCCTCGCCTACTATAAACATGTGAGTAGTGCTCAATAACATGCCCATCTGCTGCCTGCTCTTCCTGAATAAAAGTATAATCAGGAATGATGGGTGGCGCTCCCTCACTCTGCACAGATGGTGCCACTCTCTCACTATGAAAAGCTGGTGGCACTCCCTCTCTCAACTGCCCCCCTTACTCATAGCATCGGAAAAATATGGAGTGGTCTTAAGGAAGGTAACATCCCTAGACACAAACATGCGACGAAGACTAGGGCAGTATCACTTGTATCCTTTGCTAGTACTGGAGTACCCAAGGAACAAGGTTTTAATAGACCTAGGAGAAAGTTTGTCGGCCTTAGGGTCAAAATTATGGACAAAAGAACTGCAACCAAACACTCTAAGTGGGACAGAGAAGGGATGATCCGTAGGACGTAGCACAGAGAAAGGGGTCTGCCCTTTAAGAATAGAGGATGGTTGTCTATTAATTAAGAAGCAGGCAGTTAAAAGGGCTTCGGACCAGAATTTCTTAGGCACATTAGACTGAAACATGGTAGACCGAGCAACATCAAGGAGATGGCGATTTTTCCTCTTAGCCACCCCATTTTGCTGAGGGGTGTGAGGACAAGACGTGTGTTGGATCATGCACAGAACTGCAAAAATCAGACATGGCCTTTTGAACATACTCTAAAGCATTTTCAGATTGAAGAATTTTGATATTGCAGTCAAATTGAACCTTTATTTCTTTATGAAAATGTTTAACAATAGATAGCACATACTCTCGGCTTTGGAGTAAATAGATCCATGCCATACGGGAAAAATCATCTACAAAAGTAATAAAATAACGAAAACCATTATAACTCTGGTCTTTAACAAGACCCCATACATCACTATGAACCAACTCAAAAGGACAAGATGCCCCTTTATTGACACGACTGGGATAAGATAATCTATGATGCTTTCCCAACTGACATGACTGACACTCTAAAGATGACACTTGGGACAACTCTGGTTCCAACTTCCGCAGGCTTTCTAAAGAAGGGTGTCCATATCTGCAATGCCATAGTAAGGGAGAATCACTCAACAGGACGGCTGGAGCAGGAGCAGATACTGGGCGAGGCAGACTGTCACCATGGAAAAGGTAGAGATCACCTTTCTTAGGTCCCCCACCAATCGTCCTCATACTCTTGAGATCTTGTAATACAAAACAAGAAGGCCCAAATGTTACTATACATTTTACAGTGTCAATCACTTTTGCAACAGAAAGAAGATTAAATGAAAACTCAGGCACAAAATGTACAGATTTAAGATCAATCTTGGGTGTTAGAGAAACAGATCCACTAGCTAACACTCTCCTCACTGAACCATCTGCCAGTGTAACAGATTAGTGAGGGATATATGAGTCAATAGAGTGGAGCAATCTCCTCATACCAGTCATGTGCTGTGATGCGCCAGAGTCACCACCCAAGATGAAGTAGAGCCAGAAGCTATAAGAGATGTAGCCTGATTACCCGCAGTAGATGCCAGGTTTGCTGAGGATGCTGATCCCATACTCATGTGCTGTGTAGCCTGAATGAACCGATCATACTCCTCCTGAGTAAGAGTGATGCCTGAAGAGCTAGAGCCCACAACACAAGACAGAGAGGGCTCAGTAGTAGTGGCATAATGTGCTGCCCCCACTGGTGGTGCAGCAGGTCTCTCATGTTTCTTCCAACATTTATCCATTGTATGTCCTGGTTTGTCACATAAGGTGCACTTAGGACGGGTCCCGCGTCCTCTGCCCATACCAGGTCGTCCTCCTCTCACTGCAACAACTATAGATGCATGAGACTCCCCAGAAGATACAACAGAAATAGGATCAGCAGACTCAAAATTGGATTGCTGAATTCTCGAGTAGGCTTCCTCAAAACTAGGCAGTTTATCAGAAGCAAGGATGACACTCCGGGCAGAACTGCAAGAAGAATCGAGTCCAGATAGGAACTTGGTAGTAATCAAGTCATCTCTGTCTTTGACCTGTTCAACAACTGTCACAGGATGATAGTAACTCAACTCTTGAGCAATGGCCTGAATCGCTCCAAAATACTCCTCTAGTGACCTGTCACCCTGTCTCTCTGCAAAAAGGCGATCACAGATCATGAACTGGCGAAGAGCATTCTTCTCCTGAGAGTAATGCTTCTTCACTGCGTCCCATATCTCCTTGGCTGTAGAATAAAACATGAACCTTGCAGCAATCACCGGTTCCATACTACCCCACAACCAGGTCTTCACAAGACTATCATGACGCTTCCACTCAGCCTGTCCTTTATCAGTAGCAGCTAGGGGAGCAGAGTCAACATATCTCGCCTTGTCGCGAGACTCCAAAATAGTATGGACAACATTCATCCATAGGAGATAATTTTTTCCGTTTAGCTTGATGGAAGGGATAGGCGACATCTCACTGTAGATCGTGGACATCTTGGTGTCCCCCATGATATAACGGGGCTTTGTGACGGTCTGATACACGTCACAATGAAGGCTGAAGTGACGGAGAGATACACGTCACAACTAAAAAATGAGATAAATGCGTTACTGACGCATTCACAGCCTTCAAACGATTTTCCTAATCACACATGGAGGAGGTGTGACTAGGAGTACAATCGTAGAGAGACGAGTCCTCCGGTTTAGGCTTTAGACGGCCGTCGGATCAGCCGAAGATCCCCAAACAACAACAACAACTTCTGAAAAATTGACCAGTGGCTGCTGTGAAAATCGTCGGGGAAGAAAGAACGCCTCTGGGACTTCGCGGCGGAGCCTACGACAGTGTTGGAGGGCTACCAAAGGCTCAACTTGGTGACGGAGAGGTCCTGCTAGTCTTGCGTCTCACGCCAAGAGGCGGACGACGGCTGTAGGCCGGGCGGCGGCACCTGCCGCTGCCGCTGCTGCTGCGCCGTGGCGCTGCTGACGGGCAGAAGGGAAGGAGAAGATGGAGGGGAAGATTGGCGGTGGAAGGAGAAGAGGGAGAGGCACCTAGGTCGTGCACTGCTCTGATACCATGTGAGCGGCGTGCATGAGAGGGCAAACAACCGTCTCATGTCTATTATAGATATGGCTAAATTACAGATAGGTACAACAGAAATAAGAGAATAACATAATAAATAAATAACACATAATAAAAGACATGTTAACAATAACATTTGTATAGAGAAAAGAAAAATCTCTCATCTGAATTATTTTTCTATGATTTTCATTACTATGGTGGACTAGTACATAAACATATATATTTGGGCCCATTCCCCATATGCTATGTACTCGAGGGATCTCCCCATATACATGTACTCTAGGGAGGTACTAATCAACATTAAGAAATCCTCTCTTTTTGGGTGATTAATGAACACCATCGGTAACTACAAGTCATTATCATAATTTATGTTCTTAGTGACAAGGTAGATAAAAATATTACAAATCTAATATCAATGTTTTAAAAAGCGTGAAATGGGAAGCATGCCGACGGGACCTTGTATTTGATTAAGCGGTAGGCGGGCGATTAAGCAGGCAATTTTTGAAATAGAGGGTACCTAAATTCTTATATATTTTTATACAAATTACACGTACGTGTATATAAAAAATATATTTATGAGGAAATCAGTAATACTAACCAGTAGTGCCAATAAGTAATTAATGAAAGCAATAAGGAAATCAATAAAACCAATCATCCATTAGAAGTAAAATCGAGTAATATGATATTTACTTGGATACATTACAACAATACCCTATTACTAAAGCTTACATACAAAGTTTGTATTCTAAATCAGGACTAGGTATATCATAGAACATTTAATGTATACAAGTTTCATATATTATAGTCAATTTTACTTGGACCATATAACTAATTAATATTACATGCTTAAGGGCAAAAAGCGAGAAAAGGTGGGTGGTGCGGGGAAAAGCGGCCGATTTCCTTCAAACTGCTTAAGCGGTCGCTTAGGGGCTGAATTCAGCGGATGAGGGTTTTGGCCGCTTAAGCGGCCGCTCAAGCCTTTTTTTATTACAATCTTTGATATCATACATGCAATATTCTCGAGTAATGAAATCATACTTCATATATATGTTTCAAGCAAGAAAACATAACCATGTACTTATTGTGAACCAAACAATCCTGGTTGATCAAATCTTTGATAGATTTGCGAGCTACTAAAATTTTAGATTAATCCCCCTGGTAATGGAATCAGGGGTACATTATCGTTAAGTGTCCAATAATGCCCAAAATTAGGTTTGGGCTTAAATAAGGAAATACTCTCTATCCTATGCTTAGATCAGAGTTGATTTAGATGTGGGATCATATATCAGGGTGTTAGGGGTAGTTCTAGGATGTAGGTGATTACTTGGCTAGTTAACTAATTTCTCTTTATTAGAAAAAGGATTTAGATAAGAGACGGGATGAGATTGGGTCACTAGTGACTGCTAAAGTATGGTGACATGGTTTATAACAACTAGAGAGGTCACTTATCAGTCTACTTTGAATATCATGAATTTCAGATCGTGTAACCAATTTTCATATGTTTGGATAGAGAAAAGGGGACAAAGTCATTTAATATACTTTTAGCAATTATACTGGGAACATGGACCAGATCTAGGTCATAGTGATACTTTTAGTGGAATCTACAAGTTCTGGTGATGAAAATGGTACATAAGTTTTGCCTTTTTCTGATGTTGCTACTATTTACTAGAATTAATCTAAGATAACTGATTGTCGTCTATTTAACTAATAGGATAAAGAAAACCAACCTTGAATTGATAACTTGATTCGACTGAATCAAAGGCCTAGATTGATGCTTGGGCTGTTAAAACCCACTGGGCAATGTTGATGTGGGGAAAGCGCCACTGGTTCACATACGATCTAGGTGGCTCGCCTCCTTGGTTGCTTGCAAGATGTAGCTTTAGGTAGCAACTCTGGTGAGGTCTGACTTGAGATGTGACCTTTCTATCAGTCCACCGAGGATGTCTGCCTTTTGGGGCTGAATATGGGTCAGAGTTGCATGGTCTCGTAGTGCAACTCTCGTTATAGATTTGTGATGCCACACGGGTGGAGTATGTAGCCGACAAAAAGAGGTTAGGGAACAAGATGCGGGATGTGAGTTAGGGAAAGGAACCAGAAAGCTCAACTGAGGCACCGAGAAGGTTTAAGACCCAACAAATCTCGATGTAGAGGAGTATTTTGAGGTTGCTGAGGTCGGGGTGGAGATAGTAGGATGTAGGGGATTGGTGAGGGTAGATGCAACTCTCTTGCGATAAATTGAAGGACTCGGCTGATTAAAAGGAGGTTGGTAGTGCTCGAGGCAATGTTATATAGAGGTGGGTGGGTAAGGTTTGAAATGCACAAACCTTCGCGCTAACTAGGGAGAGGAGCGGGGACTCGAGAGTTGGTTCTCCTCGAACCGAGCATGGCGGAGCACGTGTGAGATCTTATTGAGCTCGTCTCGGTGAGAGGGAATGAAATATTCTGTTTTCATCATGTGGGGTGGTTGGGTTGTTCTGGGAGGGCCGCAGAGTAGAGTCATGCATTGTAACGGCTGTTGTCTATGTCTTCCGGAGGTTAAATGACGACATCGTTGCCCTAGGATTAAAGGGAGAAAGGGAAGGGACTGTGTCATGACACAGATTGCATCTGTGCACGACAGTTAGGTCACGTAACAATAATTTGTCACAACTAACTTAGGTCTTGGTTCATAGATCTCATCATCATCATCATCATTGTCATCATCATCTAAGCCTCAGTCCCAACTATGTTGGGGTCGGCTACATGGATCCTTCGTTTCCATTCAGCTCTATCATGGGCCATAATCTGGTTGAGATGTAGAGATTCAAAATCTCTCTTTATAAGCTCATCCCATGTTAATTTAGGTCTTCCTCTTCTTCAATTTATTGTGCTTGACTCAATAGCATTGCTTCGTATAGGCGCATTAGTCGGTCTGCGTTGCACATGTCCGTACCATCTAAGTCGGTCCTCGCGCAACTTGTCCTCAATGCTCGCCACCCCCACTTTATTCCTGATATAATCATTTCTCAAGCGATCTTTTCTTGTCTTCCCACACATCCATCTCAGCATACGCATTTCAGCCACGTTCATCTTGTTGAGACCTTGTTTCTTCACCGCCCAACATTCACTCCCATAGAGCATGGTTGGCCGTGTAGCTGTTCTATAAAACTTACTTTTTAACCTGAGAGGGATCTTCCGATCACATAATACTCCAGTTGCACTCCTCCATTTCAACCATCCTGCAGTGATCCTGTGACAAACGTCATTTTGGACATCCCCATCTATTTGAATAATAGAACCCAAATAATGAAATTTATCACATTTTGGTATATCTACTCCGTCCAACTTGGCTCCATCATTCACACTGTGGGATTGGCTGAATATGCAATACATATACTCAGTTTTGCTCCTGCTAATCATCAATCCATTTGATTCTAATGCCTCTCTCCACCGTTCAACTTTATCATTTAATCCATCTTTAATTTCGTCAATCAAAACAATATCATCAACAAATAACATACACTAAGGAAAATCATCTTGAACACTCTTTGTCAGCTCATCCATAACAAGAACGAATGGATATGGGCTGAGTGTGGATCCTTGGTGTACCCCAATTGTGATAGGAAAAGTTGGTGTCTCTCCTCCAGGAGTCCTCACACTTGTAGTAGAGCTATCATACATGTCCTTGATCAAGTCAATGTATTGGATTGACACACCATTTTTCTTCAAAACCATCCACAACACTTCTCTGGGTACTCGATCATAATCCTTTTCCAAATCAACAAACACCATATGGAGATCTCCTTTGCTTTCTCTATACTTCTCCATAAGCCTCCTTATCAGAAAAATAACATCCGTTGTTGATCTTCTAGGCATGAAACCAAATTGGTTATTTGATATTTGCATTATAGATCTTAGCCTCTGCTCAATAATCCTCTCCCAAAGCTTCATAGTGTGACTCATCAACTTAATACCTCTACAGTTTGTACATCTATGAACATCACCTTTGTTCTTGTAGATGGGGACTATAGTACTATTTCTCCACTCATCCAACATCTTCTTGGTCTTCATAATCTTGTTAAAGAGCTTTGTTAACCACATAACTCCTTCATCCCCCATACTTTTCCATACATCAATGGGAATACCGGCTGGTTCGCATGCCTTTCTCATTTTCATCTTCTTTAAAGCATTCTTGACCTCAAATGGTGAAACTCGTCGTGTGTAAATGATATCTCTTATACTCATGTCACACGAGTCTCTAACATTATTTGCACTATCTCCATTGAAAAGCTTATGGAAGTAATTTCTCCATTTGTTCTTAATATCATTGTCCTTCACCAACACCCTGTCATCTTCATTCTTGATGCATTTCACTTGACTCAAGTCTCTTCCTTTCCTTTTTCTTATACGAGCCATTTTATATATATCTTCTTCCCCTTCTCTCGTGTCCAACTTCCTATAAATATCATCAAAATATCTAGACCTTACCTCCTGAACAACCTTTTTAGCTTCTTTCTTGCTTGCTTGTATCGTTGGAACGTTGCATCATCTCGAGATTTGGGCAAGCTCTTATAGATCTCCCTTTTCAGTTAAATAGCCTTCTGTACTTCATCATTCCACCACCAAGTCTCTTCTGTGGAGGCCCACAACCTTTGGATGCCCCCAAAACCTCTTTGGAAATTTTGGTTATGCAGGAGTTCATGTTATGCTACATAGTGTTAACATCAGACTCAAAGTTCCTAGTTCCCTCCTTGTTGAGTTTATCATGAAAAGTCAATTTTTTTCTCCTTTAAGATTCCACCACTTTGTCCAGCTATCTTGGTTTCTATTATGCTTGCCTTTATTGATCTTCATGTTAATATCCAAAACCACCAACCTATGCTGGGTCGTGAGTTATTCGCCAGGAATCACTTTACAATCCTTGCATATATTATGATCCACCCGCCTCGTAAGGAGATAATCAATTTGGCTACAATTGTGCCGACTCGTGAAAGTAATCTTATGAGATTCTCTTTTCTTGAAATGGGTGTTTGCCAAATCATATCATATGCAACTACAAAATCTAAAATCCTCTCCATTTCTGCTGCCATATCCAAAACCACCACGAACTCTCTCGTATCAATCATTGCTACTCCCCACATGGCCATTTAAATCACTCCCAATAATAATCTTCTCCTCCGTCGGTATTCCCTGCATCAATTTATCCATGTCATCCCAAAAATCCTTCTTCGCCCCCTCGCTAAGGCCAGCTTGGGGGGCATAAGCGCTAATAATGTTAAAAAATATTTCCCCCAAGAACAACCTTGATAGCTATGATTCTATCACCCATCTTTGTGATCTTTACAACATCATCCTTCAACATCTTATCAACAATAATACCTACGCCATTTCTGTGTTTATCAATACATGTATACTAGATTTTGTAACCTGTGTCTCCAATCTCTCTACAACGTTCCCCTGTCCACTTGGTTTCCTGCAAGCAAGCTATATTAACTTTTCTTCTCATCATGGCATCCACTATCTCCTAAAATTTCCCTGTCAGAGAGCCAATATTCCAAGAACCAGCTCTAATCCATTTTTTGTTGAACTTGCTTCTTTACCTGCTTTCTTAGGAAATGTTGCTCTTGCAAATTTTTTACCACATTTGGGCAATGATGCGGCAGGACTAGCTTCTTTGCTCACACCCGTCCAAGATGTGGGAACCCTTGCACATTTTTCGCTACATCCGGGCGATGATGCAGCGGGACCAACTTCTTTACCCACACCCGTCCAAGATGTGGAAACCCTTGTCTGTCCTTCAACACAATCGGGCATCGTTGTGTCGAAACCCCTTGCATATTTATCACTGCACCCGAGTACCGATGCAACGCGTCGCTAGGTAGGGACGCTCCAACAAAATTTTTGTAAGGATCCATGTCATAGAAAGAGTGACAAAGTTTTTATGGCTGGCTGTCAACCTACCACCAACCCTCCTCCTTTACCCGGGCTTTGGACCAGCTATATTTGCACAAAACGTACGAAAACATAGGCGGAGTTTAGGTTCATAGATCTAATGAAATAATTTCACAAATCAAAACATTAATATCTTTTAAATTGTAAGTTTGATTGATGTGAAATTTTAGGTAATACTTTATAATAGGATTATATTCCTGTGGTAAATTTTGGAGATGAGAATCAATTGTATGATCATAGGGATTTCAATACTTGATATCACATGTATATCGCCCTATATGTTCATTTAGGGTCTCTCATTTCTCAAAAATGTACCTAAATAGGAGTGTTATTTTCTAAGAGTATTTAGTTGAGAGTATCAGAGTGAAAACATTACAAAGTTATATGAGATATTCAAATTTCAAAAGAGAGAAGAAAATCGTATACAACTCACTTTATCACATGTAACCTCGTGATACTGCCACCCTTGGAATTGTTATAACAGTGAAGACTCATCCATATAAGTAACTATCTCAACCACACACTTCCAAGTAGGATATAATTTCCCTTGAATTGAGGGTGCATTGGCTCTTTAGGAGGGATTGAGCAGTAAACTTATTAGAAGTGACAATCCACAATAACTACATTTAAAGAAACAATAACAACCATTACTCCACATACCAATATCCAACAGTACCACAAGAACTAGTTTTAAACATTGATTCAGAATAGCAACCCACTACAACATTGATCATCGGCAATCTTGTTACTCTACTAAATGTCTAATAATATTATTAGAGTGTGTCGTATTCAATTCAAAACCAATTGACAATGAGTGAAGCGATCAAACACCTTATAAACCCAAAGAACACCCTAGAAGTCGACAATATGAGACTATTACTCTCACATCCGCCCTCATGTGCAACCACCCCATGAGGGCTATACACATCTATTCTCTAACACTTCTCAAGCTGGAGGGTACACATCCTGTAATCCTAACTTATTGTACATATTGGAGAAAAGAGGGGTCGACGAGGTTGGTGAAGATATCAACCGTTTGTTCACCTGCATTTACATGAGGTGTAATGATAATCTATGCTTCCACAAAATCTTTTACAAAATGGCTCCACTTCAATGCTTTTGGGTACACTCATGGAAAGCTGGATTGTTGGTAGTATGGAGTGCAACTTTATTGTCACAATTTAGTATCACAAGGACCTCGATTAAAATCCTGATTTCGAGAGTACCCATCGGTTGCTGCAACATGCATGAGGCATATCATGTTACTTAGATTTAGTATTGGAATAGGCAACTGTTGATTGCTTCTTGTTTCTCCAACTGACAAGTTGATCTCCCCAAAATATGCAGAAGTTATAATTCAATCATCGATTATTTTCATTGCTTTTCCAATATGCATTAGCAAAGCTTGTAACAATGGTTTTGTTTGAGTGGACATTTATATAGTAACCGTTTTTCAGGAGCCCCCTTAAGATACCACAAAGTTCTTTGAATGCTCCTCCAGTGACATTAGAGAGGGTTACTCGTTAACTGAATAACTACACCCACTGCATAGGAGATCTCTAAACAATTACTAGTAAGGTATATGAGTTTACCTAAGTGCAATAATACATTTTTGGATTAGGAATGACTCCTTAAATATATTTTGTATGGTGGTTCATAAGGGAGGATTCAGGCTCAGACTCACTCATCCATGTACCCATGAGCAAATGAAGAATGTATTTACGTAGAGAGAGATCACCTCATCTCTCGAAGTTGGCCTAAATCGTTAGCACGAAAGTGAGATTTGAGAGTATGCCATTGAGTACCAGTGGTTGCTATGACAATGTCGTACAACTATAATTAGGGGTGAGCAAGTGATGGTCCCGACCGCAAAATCGGACCGAACTGTTCAGTTTGGTCCGGTTCGGTCCGGTCTTGGAACGGTTTGAGTTCAGTCCGATCCACGATCCAGAAATTTTGGAAGTTCAGTCTGCGGTCCGGTCCGGTCCAAAACCGGTCTGACCGCGGTCCGGACCGTAGACCGGTTTATATATAAAATACATTTGAGATATGAAGATATATTATGTCACAAGTATAAACACATCTCACATATAAACACTGTTAGTGTAAATGTTTGATATTTATGTTATATAATTGTTAAAAATAATAAAGATTATTAATTTTTACTATTAAATAAGTTGTGAAATACATTAGAAGTCTGATTGCGGTCCAAACGGTCCGGTCTGGTTCAACATTGAAACGATCCGGTCTACAGTCCATAAATTTGTTGAAATTCAGTCCTCGGTCCGGTCTGGTCCGGTCCATTCCAGTTCTGGACCGATGCTCACCCCAAACAATATTACATGAGGTTGCTTTGGAGAAATCTGAATCATGGTCACTTGACTGTCAAAAACCCAAGGATTCAAGGACATTGCGAAATTTATTGAACCATGCTTTTGGTGCTTGATTCAAACCAAATCCTAGGGGTTGCTGCATGTAGAGACTTCTTTTGGCCATATCATTGTGTAGGAAGACATTCTTGATATCCAGCTAGTATATGACAAGAGAGACCAATTAGAAATCTACACCAAAGGTCTGAGTGAAGTGTTTGGCCACCAACCATGGTTTGAGCAGTTCGATAGTGCCATCAGAATTATAACTAACTGATTAAGCCCATATGTAGGTAACCATATTGTGCCTTATCGGACCACAAACAAGTGACTGCCATGAAATTTAAATTGAGTAATAATCATCTTATCAAAGGATTTAGGCACCGATCGAATCTCATCACGAGCTTTCAGCAGATACAACCAAGTCCTTTGCGAGAAAGTAATGAAAGAAGGATATCCATTATAGCTATGAGTTCTAAAAACATGGGATTATCGCTTATGCACCAAATCAATATGCATAGATGAGGGAGGACAAGTGTAACTAGGAGTTAAAACTCTGTGATGTTTTCCTAACTGAAAAAAAACACTGGAAATATGTTGAATAGAAGATAAGGATGACTTCAACTGTTTAAGTTTCCTTAAAGAAGGGTGTTCACATTTTTGGTGCGATTAAAGAGGCAAGGAGGTCAATCAGGCAGAGCGAGGAACATCATCAATGGAGAAGTTATAGGAATCACCATACCTAGAACCCCAACCAGATGCCGTAAAATATTGAGATCCTACAGTATGAAGCTAGTAGAAAGAAGATTCAGATATCATTGAGGCAATCAATGATCTTAGAAACATGCATGATCACTGTATTAAAAAACAGCCCAGGCGGCAGCTTAATCGGCCAACACCCTCAGCCGCTTAATTTAGCCCATAAGCGCCCATTAATCGGTTTGAAGAAAATCGCCCGCTTTTTGTCCGCTTCACCCGCTTTTTTCCAATTTCGCCCGCTTTTTCCCGCTTTTTTAAAAAATATATTAGAAACATGTAACATTAATTAATTACATGGTCCAAGTAGTGTTGAGTATAATATATGAAACTTGTATGCATTAAATTTCTATGAAATACCGAGTCCTAATTTAGAATGCATACTTCTATGCATAATTTGTGTGTAAGCTGTAATAATAGGGTACTTCTGTAATGTATCTAAGTAAATATCATATTACTCTATTGTACTTCTAATGCATGATTACTTTTACTGATTTTCTTGCTGCTTTCAGTGATTACTGATTGGTACTACTGGTTAGCATTACTTTTTTGGTGCAATACTGATTACTTGTTTCGTAGTAAAGTATTAAATCACTAATTCATAGTTTGTTATTTACAATTACTGATCTGCTTGCTGATTTTAGTGATTAGAAATATTTAGTAGTAAAGTATTGATTAATACTTAGTTAATTACTGATTTGCTGATTAGATATGTATAAAAGTTCCTTATAAATATAATTTTTATATAAACATGTGTAATTTTGTATAAAAATATATAAGAATTTAGGCACCAGTTTTTTCAAAAATTGCCCGCTTGCTGCTAAATCGGTTTTTAATACACTGTGCATGATACTAAAAGGAAAATTTTGAAACGTTAGCAAACTGATTTTTAGTTTTAAAGAAAAAAGTCCCGTACCGGGTCACATTGCTTGACAGTTTTGATCGACCCATAAGCATGGATCACATTTGGAAGGGGAATATGTTGTTTCGAGGTTGAAAGGTGACACATAACAATCATAAGTTGAGTGGCACACGAGTCTACAATCCAAGGAGAGTTGGTTGCCAACATCAAGTTTCCTATGTTACCCTTATCGAAAATCATATGGGCAAAAGAAGATGCTTGCTCTAGAGTCAGGGAAGTCACTAGCTGCTCCCTTGAGTGTTTTGAGAGTTGCAAATCAGTTGTTCATACTTAGTCGATGAAATACTAACTCGAGAAGGTGTATCATAAGTTTCGGTAACATGAGCTGTGCCTTACCCTTCACCTCGACCATAATGATATGCTTCTAATGGCACTGGTCAATAGTATGTCTAATCTGGTTGTGGAAGGTGCACTTGTTAGCGATCCACTACCACAATTGTGTCAGCTTACTACAGTAGGCATAGCCGTATGAGAATCTAGCAGAATGAGAGGGGCATGATGAACTGAAGAGTAGGAATTAGATTGTAGAATTCTGGCATACACCTCTTCAAGATAAAGTGTTTTAAGGCAAGATAACACCACAAACAAGAGCATAACATGGGTGTAAGCCCTTGATATATTTTACGGTAATGTGCTCAACATGTTCTTTGGTGTGGGCATCAGTCAGTAGAGACATGTTCAAAGAAATTAAGTTGGCATGAAAAAAGTAGAATAAAATCATAATATTCAAGCATGCGGGGCTTTTTGCCTTGGTGTTCAGAAAACAATTGATACCAACTGTTGCAGTCGTGCAATGCATTGTTCTCTTGTATATATGAAATTTGATGACATCAATTATTCTTCAGCAGCACTTTGAAACATAATATGGAGCTCCATATTGTTCTAGAGCCAGTTCTTCACCTGACTGTTGCCTCATATCCATTCTAGGGGTATTCTCAAAAGGTTAAATGAATTGTAATTTTCTCAGTAGTCGAGGATGGAATGAATAGCATTCATGCATAATAAATAATTGTGGCCATTGAGTTGAATCGCAAAGAAATGAGGGCTATCGTTATAAAATGATAGTTTGAACTGTTTCCTCAGCAATAACGACGTAGACAAATTGTTGGAATGGCACATGGTAAACTGGATTGGCGCACTTAAGAGTGGAGGCTACTTGACTGAGGCACGGTAGAGATTGAAACACTGTGATAGTATCAGAAGATACCCCTAATGAGAGAACTCACTCTCCATGCATTAGGGAGACCAAAGATCCCCTTTTATAGAGTGGTGGCACTAAGAAAAGAGCCCTTGTTGGGATTGTAGGCAAGACAACATATGTAACTTGCTCCCCCATTAGCTCCCTTACTAGATGGGGCAACATGTATGTGCGGTAGTGGTCGTCCTTCTCACCGGCAGATGCCGCATCAACATGTAGAGAGAGGGCGGCATTGCCAGCGAAAGCTGACTTCCTACTACCGTCTTGTGATGATTATAGAGATATGTTTTTGTTTCACTGAGTGACATGTGCATAGCATTTGCCTCACTTATGTTTTACTTGTGTGGTTTAGTCCCATATTGCTCATTTCTGTTTTTGTATCTCCTCTCTTATCCTAT
The DNA here is from genome assembly GCA_963693085.1 of Alisma plantago-aquatica. Classification (NCBI taxonomy): domain Eukaryota; kingdom Viridiplantae; phylum Streptophyta; class Magnoliopsida; order Alismatales; family Alismataceae; genus Alisma; species Alisma plantago-aquatica. The sequence goes on from OY856415.1 coordinate 643,473,747, forward strand.
ATAAGAGAATGCACTGTAAACCTTTTTACTCATCCAATACATTTCTCTTCAATTCTTTATATGGTATCTAGAGCAGGTTCTTTCCCCCTGTGCAATTTCCCACCATAACCCTTTTTTCCCCTCATGACCTAAGCCACCCCCCTGCGCTGCCGCCCTCCTCTCCTCTCCCACCGCCACCAACACCCCCCCTCTCCCGCCGCCGCCAAAACCCCCACTGTCCCCCCCTACGTCGCCCTCTCCTTCTGTTGTCCCCACCACCATCTCCCCTGCCTGATCTCCCTTCCCTTCTCCTTCCACCACTCAAATCCACCATTACCCTGCTCATTTAACATCCTTCCTAATTCAACTTCTCTATGCAGTTTACGTCTTCGAACAACCATAGTTATTGCACGTTGAGAGTCCCCCCCCGACTCTTTGGCTTCTTCTGTCTGTGGCTCATGATGGGATCTTGATTTTCCTCATGACGACGTAGGTTCCTTTGTCGGTTACTCTGCCCGTAGCGGGTCTCTTATGATCTGATGTATCAAATCTATAGTGTTCTACTGTCCCGTAACGAATTGCTTTGGATATGTTGATCTCTGTTGCTGAGTTCTGCTGCTGCACCGCCTATCTTTCCTTCTTCCGCTTCAGATATGTTCACCATGGCCTCTATCACGCTGCCCCGTTCCCTGTGTGTTAGCATGGTCAAACTCGACGGCTCCAACTATCATCTCTGGTCGGCGTCCTTTTGTCTTGTATGTCAAAGTACAAGGCCGTTATTCTCATATCACTATTAAACCTCCTGCTGCGGGTGGATGAAAAAAGCAAACAAACTTATGGAAAATGGTCCAAAGACGACTCCGATGTTATGTCCTGGATTCTTAATAGCATCGAGCCACGGATCAGCCGGTCGTTACTGTGTCTTCATGATGCTAAGGCAATTTGGGATCATCTATCTCACGTATATTCTCATCAACAAAATCCCATTCGAGTTTTTGAATTTTTTAAAACTCTGGCCAAGAAGGAATTTTCTTCTAACACTCCTATTGAAGACTTTTACAATGCCTACATAAATGAATTTGTGACTATACAAGACAATAATCCAATGACTAGGTTAAGTAAATAAATTGATGGCTTTTCTGTATCCTTGAATTATTGGTGTTACTTATGTGAAGGAAACTATGTTGTTTCTTAGTGATGACTCTACTTGTCTTCATAATCGGTGGTCATTACTTAGTGTTTAGTTTTTGATTCCTAGTGTAAGTGAATCAATGGATAAGTAAGTCAATAACCCAATGGTTATGTTAAGAATAAGAATTGATGACCTTGCTGCCCATGATACGATGGGTTTAGTTTTGGTTAAGTGCTTTAAAGAATTGATGGTTTTGTCTATGGTAAAGTTCTTTGATGAAATTATGGGTTGCTTTTGGATAAATATCCAAATGATCCAATCAACGTTCTGCCTTCTGGAGTGAATACAAAATTTATCACCCCTTGACTGCCGACATCAAAGAAGCCCAGAAGCAACACAATAAACTACAACTAGTCCAATTTCTGGCTGCTCTTCCTGCTTCCTTCTCTGGGGTGGTCGACCAGATATTGTCCAGTACCCACTGCCTACTCTTCACGACGTCCTCAAGCGAGTTCAAAGACTTCCATCCATGACCTCCACTCCTGCCATCGAACACCCTGCTCTGGCTGTTCGCACCACTGAATCTGGTCGTAGCCGAGGTCGCAACTGTGGTCGTGGAGGACGTCTCCCTCCTAACAGTAGACGCATCTTCTACTGCTCCTGGTCGCGGACAATCTGTTGACCCTCGCTTCTGCAATTTCTATGGCCACGACAATCACAATGAAGACCGATGCTGGATCAAGCACGGTAAACCTGCTTGGGCAAACCAAGCATCTGCGGAGACGTCAACTGATACTACACCTGAACAACCATCTGCTACACCTTCAACTGAGTGGCTTCGCTTGGAGTTTGAGAAACTTTTTCAAGAACGCATGACTCAGCTTCCCTCTACGTCTGCTGCTGGATCCTCTGCCTTGCTCGCCTCTCCTTTTGCTGGTAACAATAAATGGTGCATTGACTCTGGTGTGTCGGTTCATATATTCCCACCTGTTACTATCGTTGATGGTTCTAAAACTTCTGTTCGCGGCATCGACACTGTTCCCTTGTCTCAGAAGCTGCATCTGAAATCTGTTTTATATATATCCCGAAATTTCCTATTAACTTACTTTCTGTCAGTAAGACTGTAAAAAATCTTCAGTGCTCCATTATATTTGATCATTCTGGTTGTGTTTTCAAAGGATCTCCGCATGAAGACGATGATTGGTTTGGGCCATGAGGGACCAGACGAACTCTACTATCTGGATGGACCACCAATAGCGTCTGCTCTCCTGTCAACATCAGTCACAGGACTCCAGTGGCACTACCGGCTTGGTCATCCCACTGCAACAAAGTTGAAACATTTATTTCCTGCTTTATCTGAAAAAATATTTTCTTTTGAATCTTGTCAGTTAGGTAAACAAACTCGTTCTGTGTTTCCCGCTAAGAAAGATATGGGTTCTAAAGCACTTTTTGATATTGTTCATGTGGATATTTGGGGCCCTTGTTCTATTCCTAGTCATTTTGGGGTTAAATACTTTTTGACCTTTATTGATGATTACTCCCGTACTACTTGGCTATTTTTACTGAAAGATGGCAGCACAGTTTTGGATAATATTAGTGTTTTTTTCTTTGAAATGCAGACACAATTCAGTAAAGCCATTAAAATTTTCTGCACTGATAATGCCCTTGAATTTATACAAAAATCGGTGACATCTTTTTGTTCTGTCCGTGGCACCCTATCCGAGCCCTACACTACACTCCACAACAAAATGGAGTTACTAAATGAAAAAACTGCCACTTGTTAGAGGTTGCTCGCACTTTACTTCTTCATTATAAAATTCTTCACCGTTTGTGGCCTGAGGCTGTTTCTACGACATGCTATCTTATCAATCGCATGCCATCTTCGGTTTTACACAATAAAATACCTTACAACATTCTCTTTCCTAATGCTCAACTATTCTCTGTTCCCCCTCGTATTTTTGGGTGTACCTATTTTGTCAAAAACCTATGCCCGGGGCTAACCAAACTTGATCCTCGCTCTACCAAGTTTATCTTTTTGGGATATTCTAGAACCTAGAAAGGTTATCATTGTTTTGATCCTATTATGAAGCAATGGTTTGTGAGTGCGGATGTAGTATTTTTTGAGCATATGCCATATTACTCTGATGATGGAGCATCACTCTCCAGTGATATGTTGGCACCAACGCCACTGCCTGATGTTGATGAGATTTTGCTATCTTCTGAACTGCTTGAAGCCCGACCTCTTCAAGTATACAAGCGAAGAAATAAAACCAGTACTCCCTCCATGGCCCCTCCACAACCAATTCCTCCTTCTGCGGATGATCATACAACAATTGAGGTAAATTTGACTTACACCTGCCTATCAACCAGCGCAAAGGTGTTCGTTCCTGCACGAAACATCCTATTAGTAATTTCTGCTCATCTGTGAACCTGAATAACAGTTTTGCGTGCTTCACTTCTACTATCTCTACTGCTACTATTCCTAAGACTGTTGCGGAAGCTCTTCTTATTTCTGCATGGAAACAAGCAGTGGACCATGAAATGCAGGCACTCTCTGATCGCAAGATGTGTGAACTTGTGGATCGTCCTCCTTCCTGCCCTACTGTTGGATGTCATTGGGTCTTCACCATTAAATATCTACCAGACGGTACAATTGAGTGACTAAAAGCTCTTCTTGTGGCAAAGGGTATACACAAACATATGGTGTGGACTACTTTGAAACCTTTCCCCCTGTAGCACGTTTAAATTCTGTTCGCATTCTGATTTCTGTTGCTGTCAACAAAACATGGCCCCTATTTCAGTTAGATGTCAAAAATGTATTTCTTTATGGAGACTTGCTGGAAGAAGTTTACATGGAGCAACCACCGGGGTTTGTTGCTCAGGGGGAGTCCTCCTCGCAGGTTTGTAAGTTGAAAAAGGCCATCTACGGCCTAAAATAGAGCCCTCGTGCGTGGTTCAACAAATTTAGTCAGATCTTAGTAACTTTTGGCTTTCGTCATTCCCACTCAAACCATTCCGTCTCTATTATGTAAAATTGTGGCAGGGCTAGTCATTCTTATTGTCTATGTTGATGATATTATCTTATCCGACAGTGATACCTTGGGCGTTCAGGCCACAAAACTTACTTGGAAAAACACTTTGTCACCAAAGATCTCAGAATGTTGGAAAAACACTTTGTCTGTAGGATTGTGCCTCTCCCAGCGAAAATATGTCCTTGATCTTTTGCAGGAAACTGGTATGCTTGGCTGTAAACCAGCCAACACCCCTCTTGACCCAAATATGGATTGCGACGATGAAAACTCTCCCCCTTATGCTGATCACCACCAATTCAGAAGGCTTGTTGGCAAGCTTATTTATCTTACTGTCACAAGAGCTGACCTCACTGCTGCTGTAGGATTCATCAGTAGGTATCTTGACAAATCACGACATTGTCATTGGGACGTTGTGTGTCACATCCTACGCTATCTCAAAAGCTCTCTAGGCAAAAGCTTGTTATATAAGAAGCACGACCATTGCAATCTCTCTGGATTTTCAGATTCTGACTATGCAGGAAGTCGCTCTGATCGTAAATCTACATCGGGATATTGCACATTCGTGGGTGGTAATCTAGTTACCCGGCGAAGCAAAAAGCAGACTGTCGTAGCCAGGTCCAGTGCAGAGGCAGAATATCGAGCCATGGCCCATACTGCATGCGAACTTCTGTGGGTCCAGAGTCTTCTCAAGGAGTTTGACATATCCTATTTCAGTCCTGTACCGATGTTTTGTGACAACAAGGCTTCTATTTTTATTGCGAGCAACCCAACATTTCATGAAAGGACCAAACATATCGAGGTCAATTGTCACTTTGTTCGCGAGACTGTTCTTTCTGGTCGTATTTGCACTCCATATCTCAGCACTGAGCAACAAGTAGCGGACATCTTCACCAAAATTCTTCCAAATGCTCACTTCCAGACTCTAGTAGACAAGCTGGGCATGTTCGACATCTACGCTCCAGCTTGAGGGGGAGTATAGAGATATGTTTATGTTTCTCTGAGTGACATGTGCCTAGCATGTGCCTCACTTATGTTTTACTTGTGTGGTTTAGTCCCATATTGCTCATTTCTGTTTTTTTATCTCCTCTCTTATCCTATATAAGAGAATGCACTGCCTTTTTACTCATCCAATACATTTCTCTTCAATATTCTATAATGATGACCCTCTTGGGTGCCTGTCCTTCTCGTGGCAGCCCAACTACTACTCGGAAGTCAGTTGCAGGGGGAGAGACAAGAGGCAGCTAGATTAGAGTTAGGGAGAAAATATTACTCATGTACCATGTATAAAGCAGAGTGTAAATGGTATTTTTTAGGTTACATTGCTGTGTCTTATATAGGAGTAATACATGGGCACAATGTACTGCAAATACAAACTAATACAAGTTATACTAGTCGGTCTGAACAGACCCACTAGCATATGTTCTCGAAGATGGTGGATTTTAGTCCCAGTTATCCACCGATATCCTTCCTTTAACCTTTTGTGACCATAAACAAGGGAACATAAATCAACCAATCAAAACTAGGTAATACACTTTTTCTCCTTATATAGAGTAATACATGGGTACAATGTTCCGCAGGTAAAAGTTAAGACCAGCTGAGTGGTTGGCCATATAGGCTGAATAGCATCTCTAACTAGATGGATTTAAGCCTCCAGTTATCCAACCTTTTCCTTCCTTTAATCTTCTCGTCACCATATGAAGGGGAAAAACATATCAATTGAGAGTGCTCAATCAAACCTCTTGTAGGAGAAATGCTTTCAAAATCTTTCCTTCAGTTAGAGACTCGGGATCTGTTTTATATATTGGTATGTCACATCTTATTTCTTCTCTCTTATGTAGGGAATTATTTATTTATCAAGATTTTAGAAAATTTTACATTTAGCCCATGCCACATCAGTGGAATGCTGGATATCCAAAATCCAATAAAGTTTAATTTTATGTTTTGGTTTGGTTGGATTTAATAAATGTGAGATTAGATTCTTTGTTGGCCCATGGACCAACTGGAGTTGGATTTTGGTGTCTAATACAATCTGGACAGAGACCAAAATGCAGGATTTTCATTATGTTTGAAAATCTCTCTCAGAATTAGCTCAAAATTTTGAATCCCTCAAGCCAAACATTAAATTTACACTAATGGATTTAATAATAAAATTCAGCAGGGGATAATCTGGCAAACTAAACACGTCCGTGGTGATATGGGTCCGTCCAAATTTATAACATGATCACCTCCTTTTTCTATTGAAAAGGTGCAGCCAACAACAGATCAATAGACTTTCGGTGCAGTTCCCTTACACGTGAAAGGGATAAAAGATAAATGTTATTCACAGATATTTGTGGTTTGTTTTATTGTTGTGTGCTTAAATAGAAATGCTTTGTGTAATGGGTACATGTAAAACAGAAAAGATGGGAGTAGGTATAATCAGGTTGACCCCTACAAGCATGGAAAATATGCCCGATTCTACCAAAGAAATCTGTTTTTCCAAAGTCTTATTTGGGTCCAAGGTCAGACTGGCAAAAACCTAAATTTATAGTGCCCTTGTTTGGGTTGGGTTTAGGCACTGTTTGAGCTTCCACAGTTTGGCACACTAGGTAAGCACTTGATCGCCTACAGTGTTAGTGTTTTTCCCCTATTATAACCTCGTCACATGCCAATAGCCCTAGAAAAATTCATCTAGAATGTATTTATTTCAGACTCTAGTTTCATTGAAATAACCTTTTGGTCTTCTTGGAGCAATATTGTCTGACTTTATGACAGATAATTCTTCTAAGAAGACAAATAGCTACTCTGCTTTTATGTGGGTTTGTTAAATGAAGCATTTACCTGATATTTAATTTTGTTTGTCGTGTTGAACGAAAAAATGCACTTATTTTTACTTCAACCTTCTAGACTGTTATGTCTATATTAAGCATATCTGAGATAAATTATTGTAATCTGCTATTTTTCTTCAACCTTGAGGCATCGTCGTCTACTTTATCTGGAGGGAGATCAAATAATGAACCTTTCATTTGAGATCTCAATTACATTACCCTCCAGCAGTTTTGCAGCAAAATAGGCTGCATTATTGTCCATCATGCACCCATGCTTTGTTTTTATCAATGATTAGGAAGATAGGAAAAGAATAGGTAGGTAGGCTCAAATAAAATGAACATTTTGCTAAAATGAAAAGAAATTCTATCTTAGTCACAACCCTTGTGCACATTGAAGTTTGCATCATGGCATGATAATAACAATACTGAATTCAGAAAAGACAACTCACGAATAAAAGCAAAAAAGGCTTGACTTGCTGTTTCCCCTTTATGAAGTACCTGGTTCAACGAAATTGCTGCCTGACTCAACCCAAACTGGGTAGTTAGTCGTTTAATTCTTATTGGAAAAGTTTTCACCTCAAAATTTCTGTTTTATTTCTAGTTTGTTAACAAAGTCCTTTTCCACTTTGAAATATCTTCTTGTCTAAATTGTCGCAATAAACTTCACCTTTACTATTAGTGTAAGTAGGAATTTCAAGGGTTTACATGCTATATATATGTTTATGGCATGCTAACATCCCGTTTTCGCAGATTATGACTCAAGGGCTAATTGGTGGACGTTTTGAAGCGAAATCTTGTCAGTTCGAGACTACTACGATTGAAGGAAGACTGAAGATGTGAAGTGCAATCAGACTGAGGTTTCTGCCGAGTGAAAGGCAACCTGCATTTTGACTTGTTTTCAGTTTCTGCTGAGTGAAATGCATTTTGATCTGCATTAGGTTAAACTAGCTGTTTATGCATGCATGAATCGGCAAATTTTTGAATTAACAATTCGATGCTCTTCTCATTTAAACTTATGGTCATTGCTTTGTAAAGCTCTCGCCTGTGTAGCGACACGATTCATTTTTTTAGGTAAAGGTGAACTGTTGGAGTTGGCTACATGATATCTGTTAAAAGCTTGAAAAATCAAGAAAATCCAGCAATGGGGAGTTTTTGCTATCTTACTAGGATTCTGTTTTTGTCTAGACGTGATTTCATCTAGTGCAGGGATGTGAAATTACAAGTGTCTAGAAAATCGGTTTCTACTGATGTGAAACGCTTGTGAAGAGCAGAATTTACAAGAAATGAAAGGATGCATCTAGTTCATTTTCTGTTTACTACTAGCTACCTTATATCAGGTTCGTGACATTAGTGAATGTTTGACAACTTCCTGTCTTGTCTGGCTCATTATTCCATATCACATGTTACGTTTGGGTTATCTGCTTTGGATTTTATTTGTTTAGGCTGGGCAACAGCTGTTTATTTCTGGAGCCCTCAGTAGTTTGGACTAGTTCTGGTGTGGGTTGTGTATAATTTGGATTTGGTTTGGGTTTAGGCTGATAAAACATGGCCCATTGTCAAGTTCAAATGCCCGAGTGTAAAATTTATATTTAGTTTAGGATGTCCCCGTATTGAACTATCTTGGGAGCATCATTGGGTAATAAATTTGCACTCTAAAGCAATGGCCTAGAGAGCACTTCTCGAGTTAATATTGTTGGCACTTTTCTGCATTTTTCATGTCCTGTAGCATGTAGTTATGTAAAAAGCTAGCACGAAACCCAATAGTCTCTGGATGTAGTTTGTTGAGAACATGCACTGGAGCTTGTGAGTTGTGATAATAGACACCTAAGTTATAAACCACGTCTGTTTTTTTTTAAGTCAAATTTTATAAACGCTACAGTTCATGTTTACATATAGCCTGTCAATTCTGCAGAGAAGCAAAAGGAGAATATATATAAGGTCTATTATGTAATAACACTTTGATTGTACTTCAAAATTTTGGTCTGCATCAATTCATATATAGAATCGCTTCGCACTTGCCTCTGAATTATCCGTGGTAAGAAACTTTGAGCCCGAAAAGAGCATATTATCCAACACGAACAATTTATTATCCTCATGCGTACTATTCTCACTCAAACAAAACAGATCCAGCTATTGACATGTCGATCATTTGGTTTTGTGGACTCTTAAGGTGGTTGAATTACGTGTTGGCTCGGTTTCTTCATAATTGGTTTGGGTGTAAACTAGCTGCCTTACAGACAGCCGCTAAGTTGGGGTTTGGGGGAGTGTCTCGAGAAGTCTTGAAGACTGTACGCCCGTGTCCTCAGCTTGTTAGGTATCAGCTGTATGCATTCAAACTAAAAGTCCTCTGTATAAGCCCCCTTTTAACTACCTTCACATATGGCACCAGGTCGTCCTCTTGTGCTTAGATTAACATACCAACCAGCAAGATGAATCAAGTTATCAAAAATGTCAAGATAGTAACTCTTCTTAGGTTTCACAATAGCCAGTGTATGGTAACTAACTCCACCTTTGTGGTGTTATGATCTGTTATAAATTTGGTTGAGAAAAGAGTCTTACTGCTAACTCTAATAAAAGAGATATAGTGAAAAAAATGTTGTTGAGGCCTAATTTCCTAACCGAGTAGGTGCCCTAGGATCTTATAGCCGGTTTGAAGCTAAAGCTTTCCCAGAGACCTAGACCCAAATCTTTGTCTGGTTCGTCAAACATAAGCATCATCGTCTAATGTAACATATAACTCTATCAAACTTTATTCTTCATTGCTTGGATGATTGGTGTCTGTCAACAAGGAGAGAGAAATAATACACAAACCAGTTGATAGGTTGTCTTATACTCTAGTTGATGTAATCATATAATAAATAATCTAATTGTCAAGAGAAATTCAGGAAGTAGAGCACTGAGTCCGTAGATCCATTTCCTAGTCATTAGGGGTGCGGGGGTGGGGAAATGATTTAATCTTATTGCATCCTAGAGTTGTGAGAGATGCTCAAAGCCATGTATAAGTGAATATATGAGGATGCTGAGGATCTGATATCCTATTGTATTTAATCAGTTTTGGGACTCAATGAATGTTGATGGTCTGGTGGAGGTGTTTGAATAATGAGATGTGATGTTGAGGGTTGTTGCCTTATCTTCTGGCACTGTGGCCTATGTACCTAGGGCGTGCCTATATTAGTGAATTTTTGTTTAGGAATATATTCACAGTGGGCTGGCCAGAGTGCTCCCTACATTTTTGACACCTCGCTTTGACTCAAGGTTGTGAGGAGAAATCTAGGGAAACTAGATATCCATAGATATTTAATCGATGACTATGGTCCTTAATAGTATCTTGTTGTCTAGTTGGGTAGTATGCCCTAATTAGACCAAGGTATCTATTTGAAATTCAACAATTGTGTAGTAGTTTTTAGGTTTAATTGAAGCTAACATGGTTCCGCCTTGAATGAGTTCCCTTTTTATTAACATTTTTATGTTGTGATATCTCACATCCTTTAATGTAATCTTGATGCCAGAGTGTATGAGTAAGAGTATGCCTTTGAGAATACAAGTAATTGGTATGCTTATCTCGTCAACTATTTCCTTTATAATAATATCTCAAGCAAGTAATAAACATTTTAGACGTTATATCATATCATTGGAATTTGGGGTCTCACCCTTTTGGTTTTCGACACTTTTTTGGTGAGCAACCCAACTATCCTGGCAGTGAGGAAGAAGATCAACAAGGAGGGAGAAGTCATTAATATTTGATGTAGGTGATGTTTGTGTGAAGGGATCTTGGAAGTGGGTGACGCTTGTGTGACCTCTTATAGATATAGGACATATAGAGTCATAGATGTTCCCATACTCTCAGGTCCAACCGAAACTGTTTCGTGGTATCCTTTTTCAACCTTGGATCATTATATTTCATTATTATTAAGCAAGATAAAATTATATTACAAGAGTATAAGTATCAAAATTAGGGTTTCCATATTACATCATCTTACATTAACATATAAAAAGATAAGTTTTGGATATGCGACTGAAGTATGTCTTGAAAACATGATTGCACACCTTTTTCTAATAATTATCTCTCTCTCTCTCTATATATATATATATTATGACCGCTCATTAATTTCCTAAAATTATTTCAAATTAACAACATGTAGACCAATCACGATGTGACATGTCAATAGACATTAAGAGAACATTTTATGTGGATGGGTTATTGGGAGATAGAGTCAAAAGTCACCACTACCCCTGCATGGTGACTTGAACTCGTCACACGATGAGGGACAAGCTGGTGAATTTGTTGTAGGGATTCATCTTCCCTTCACGGGGCTCAGACTAACCATCCATCATAGTTAATTGGTGAGTGGACTTCGAATTCTAAGGCTTGGCAGCCCAAGCCAAGGACACAGTTGGATTCCATAGGCTCTATCAAACTCAACAAGCCCTTAAAGAGTGTGAACGGTGGTCATTGATTGCATTATATTTTGCGTACAATACGGATGCGGACCAAGAGCAACCAAACTTTATATTTGTAACATAATACTTAGACACCCTAAATGATAATATAAGGTCCTATATAGTAAACGAGGTCAAATACAGAGACATGGGGTGACAAGTGTAAAGGAGTTAAGGCCTTGGCTAGGATACATCTAACCAAAATGAGACAGAAATGTCCCTTAGGGAATAATGGTAACCAAACTAAAAGATAATAAACTAAGTAAAGTAAATCTACAGTAACAAAGCGATCTTTTGGTATTTTTTCATATATGGATAAAACTTGGACTTGGTTTCACCACTAAGGTCTCTCACCAAAATGCAATACTCACACACATTGTGTACCATTAGCATATTTTACAAGCAATCATCATTAGTTTCCATTCCCTCCTCTCTCGAGATTGGGGTAGATCTAGATCGTAAAAATCTCTCTATCTCTTAAAGGCAAACATACAATTGAAAATACAACCATATGATCATTAGGTTTAGTATACCGACTTCTCATGCATTCATAATACTCCATAACTCTAGATATAAACTACTACTACTCTTTTAAGGTGTTAGAAATAAAAAAAATACAAGATGGTATCTAATCATGCAAGTGAAGTGTTAAAGATAAAGAATCTGGAGATAAACATTGCCAAGAGTGTACACAATCAATGGATATATTTATTCACATGTTGGGAGAACCTTAAAGGCTAGTCCCAACCCAAGATGATGGTCTAGACACTCATGGCAATCAGAGACAAAATGGATTTAAACATGAAGGAATCCATAATGAGGTGGATGGATGGATAGAGATGAAAAGGATGATGAAGAAGGAAGAAAATACAAACAAACGATAACCACTAGGGTATTGGTGGTCAACGGTGACCTACTTCTCATTGCAAGGATGACAGCAATGATGATAGTAGTTCCCAACCGTCATTCTTCTCATGAATATGACCGTCCGTGCATTGGGGAGTGAAAGTAGTCGATGAAATCTTGTAAACTCTCATCCTTAGCCTCCAATGATCGATGGCAAGTGTAGAAAATGGTAGCACTTTGAGGCGTAGAGGGAGGCTCTAAACTATTGGTGTGTATGCCTAGAGAGCCAATCATATAATGATTGGATTGGCATATGTTCTGATTGATTTGGTAAATATCAAAGGCAAGCTTCCAATTTATTCTAGTTCAATCAAATATGAGATAAATGATTGAGCAAAATGAATGTCTAAAGAATGACGATACTCAATGACGTATGTCTTCAGGTTAAGGACCTGAACAATGAGATCATATGAATGCTAAGAGTATGTACATTCTTGTTATGTCCCTAGTCAGATGTCTATATGGAAGGTTGATAGAGAACAATGACACATCAAGACTAGAGTGTGTGTTGGTTGATGACAATGTCTCATTAATCATGATATATGATATCAAACCAAGCACACAGATCCATGTTATAGAATAGTGTATCGGACAGACCCACCATGAGAGTGACACATGGAACCATGACATGGTAGTCAGAGTCATCTCTCATAGTGATGGTGGTGATTATGATTCTTAGACCTAAAATCACTGCACTAGTTGATTGTGATTGGGTACACTTTGACATCATCAAATGCAGTCCTGAAACATGGGCTGTTATAACAATGATGATTGGGTGGCTTTGATGCATGAGATAGACTGTGAGTGAGATGTCCAGGACACTTGATAAGCGAGACTGAGAAAGGCATGCACATGCACATGTGAATCAATATATGATATTGATGTCACACATATCTCAGACAGTCTTCTTTAGTTAAAGAAACATGAATGAACGTTGAAAGGATGACAACTCAATGCCTTGAGTTCATTCAAGATATCAGAGACAAAGGAATTATACATTCACTAGAACACCAATCACAGAATGTAGGATTGAAAGTTGTTCTCCAACTTTCCTTTTCACTTGGGTAGCATGGATGTGCGACTAGGTACCGCTCTTTGCTTGTGATGTCATAAGTTAGTTATGGACATTCACTGCCAACGTGAAATGGGACCTATAGGGTCACACACAAAGGATTAACCTGGAAGAGGAGTTTATCCATGAATGATGTTTAGATTGATTACTAAAGTGTCTAGGTACTCAATCAAACATTCAATCAATAGACTTGACTAAAAATCATCAAGTTCAAGTGTTGAACTAACTGATTAGAGTGTCCGATTGATTGAGAACTGAATTGACAGTGTTATGCACAATCTGGACCACCAACCGACTGGTTCACTGGGTGAACCGATCGGTTCATGGTCAATGAGATGACTGGTTCACCTTGGTGAACTGATCAGTTCAACTAGACCAAACGAGCAGAGTTGGGTTGTCCCGGTTTGTGAGAAAAGTTTTTCGTTTCACTTGTTTAATTCAATCGGGACAATAATTAATATTTGCATTAATTAGAAATGAATAAGGAAAGTCAATTGCAGGCAAGTCTGGGAAGTGAAACGACTGGTTCACTGGGTGAACCGACCGGTTCACACTCCCAACTGAATGGTTCACTAGTGAACTGATTGGCTCACCTTGCCAAATGACCATTTAATGAAACGACCAGTTTTCCTGTCGAAGTGCAAATTATTCATGGAAATTCCGGACCCTTCTACTCCCGCATAGACTGGGAACCCTGACCCTTCCCTCTACTATAAATAGAGGGGTAAAGGGGGCTTCTCCAGAGACACAACTCAGAACATCAGTTGCTCAACAAAGTTGTTGTCCTCTCTGGTTGTGGTAACCGAGAGAGACCAAGCAAGTTCTACCCGTCCAGAGAGGAACAACGAGGGAAAGACAACTATAGAAAAACAACTGTTGGTGGGAGAGTGTGTTAGTGACTAATACGCTGACAGAAGGGGAAAAATCCTTCTAGTCCGTTCTTTAAGGATGACTAGAGTTCCTGATACTCTGTGTAGACTATCTATAGAGGCAAGAGACTTTTGTCACTCACGAGGACGACAATCAAATGCAGTCCGAGTCAAGACCAGGAGCTGCACTGACGCCATTGAAGACAGGTGGTTGAAGACTGCACTTGTTGTGAGGTATTGTCACTGAGAAAGCCTAATGACCAGGTATATCTTGCTAAAACCATCATTCCCATTACATAGATGTTGACGCGATCTGCTGGTTATGGGTTTATTGTCAAGTAATTTTTTTTGTTTCCGCTGCCTACTCTGACCACGTAAAACCCAACATAGACCTCTATTTATAGTTAATCTTCATGTCACTGAGGCTCCTAGGCATAGGGCACTTTACTTTTACATCAAGCCTTGAATCACGTGCCTTAGGGAACATGCTTAACTAATTGAAGTAGCGGGCATACCCTATAGAAGCTTCTTCTGGCTGCTGGTTTATTAGTGTTTCATTGGTTGATGGTGTCCTGATCGGTCAGTCAATGTTGATCTTCTCAACCTTCGCTCTAGAGTCCAACAGTGGGATCAAGCATTAGTTTTAGGTGCATGTCAGCCATTAATGTTGTACATTCACCAGGCTTTAGTTGAGAATCTAAGCTAGGTGTGAGTCTGCCTGGTCTTCAGGCAAGGGTCTGATGGTGGGACTGAGTGTTGACATCGGTGGGTGATCAATGACTTTCCCAAGTATCAATTTCCGTTAGTGTTGATTAGATGGAGGGGATACCATCCGTAGGTCATTGGTGGTTCACTAGTGTGACCCTTATTGATGCTGCCTTGGGTTGTCTAATGAGCCATCAGGTTTTGGCCAATGGCAATGATAGGTTATAAGCCTTTTTTCTACAAAAAGGTAGAGCGTGTAACCAAGGAAGGAAGTATTTCTAAAGTGAAAGTAAAATAAGATTTATCACCCTAGAATGGTAAGATAAATGAGGATAAAATAGGCATGTAACATCCACAAAATTGGATGTTATCAACCCTCCACCCAAACTTAGAGTCTAGCTTGTCCTCAAGCTAATATTAGAATAAAAGAATCAAACGACATCAAAGGGCTTTCTTAGTTTAGTTATTTTTGGCATTGATTATGTTCTTATGCCATCTTCTGATCAAGATTTCTGATGAGCTACTTAGTTTTCTTGTTGTATCCCCATTTCCCTTTTAAAAAATTTAGAGTTGTTTGACCTTTTATCTATTACCCGTTCTTCTGAGGAAGGTTTTTTTTCCCTCATGATTTCACTTGACTATGAGTACTATTGTAGTAACCAGTGAATAAAAAAGTGGGTGAAGCGGCCTATTAAGAACCCCAAGCATATATGCCATTGTAATTTTTGCTGAAGCATGCTTTGAAGTGTTTCATACTAAATCGTCCGCTTTTCCCCTCTTTGGGTCATTTTTTTGGGTCAGCCTAAGCTGCTACTTCAGGAGACTTCATAATAGGTACACCATGACTTGATCAATCACTTCATGAATTGTAATAAAATGAAAATTATGTACTCTAATAGGTGTAATAATCAATTATCAATTAGTATCTCTCATTAGTTATTGTTGTTTGTACATGATGAATGTCTATATAACTATGTATTGTCGTCTGCCATTTGTAGAGTTTGTAATATAATACTAGTAATAATTGCATGGTTTTTTGATGTTGCATCATGCTCCTTCTATGTTTTAATCTACATGATATAATATTAGTAACATGTTATGTTCCTACTATGTTTGAATTTGCATATTTTTAATGTTTCACAATCTCTTCACGTAACCTCCTATATAAAATCATATTATCCTATCACATGCACACATGGTTTTCTTGTTGTTGGTTGTTGCACATTTCAACATGTCAGATGAATGGATACATACCATCATGGCACTTGTATATGATTGAATTAATAAAGTATGATGTTATGTCACATAATTGATTACTGTAGTTATTGACATTACAATCAATCTATTTAATGTAAGTAGTCATTATTGCCATGTATCATACATCAAGACTTGACCTACCTTGTTATGTATAAATTTTAATTTCATGCATTATTAGTCTATGATAGTATGACTCTAAAATGTTCTTACTCGAATTAGAAATTAATCTACTAGTTATTATATTTTCTATCACAATTAGTATGGAATGAGTGATTAAAATTTTGCGTAGTCAAATTATCCTAGGTGGAAGCATTGCATTCCAAATCCATCCTGAAGGGAGATACTGAAATGATTTTTCCTTCTTCTAATTTTTCTAAAACAATATGGACCATTTTTTCAAGTGCCCTCTTTAGTCTGCTTTAAAACTGACGTCTTACTTCCTGCTTCAAGGGAACAATCACACACTTCCCACTTCACGCTTAAAAAAACCAAGGTAATAACAATTTTACTCAACCATTTTTCCTGTTGTAATGTTAGGTTGTTTTATGGTCTCCCTTGAAAGACATGGGGTGATATTTTTGGCTCCTAGGTTCTACTACTAGGCATGACATATCTACATTCTTGAGTGCGAATACACATCATCCGGGCAAAACCCTTCAGCTCTTACCAGGCATAACTCTCATGTTTTTATTCTCTCTTGGGCTTTTATTCTTGCTCACATGGCTTAGGATTGATAGGATTTTCATGATGCATGGGACGTCTAGACTCTTTTATCCTTCATGGGATTTTAAGCACTAGAAGGGGTAGATTTTTCCTTTTCACAAGATTGATGCACTTCCAACATGTACTAGGAGACTTGGATGATTATTCAGGAGTGTATCAGAATAAGTTATCCTTCTATTAGGGCTGATAGGATGTTCATGATGCATGGGACGTCTGGCCTCTTTTATCCTTCATTGGGTTTTAAGCACTAGAAAGGTAGCTTTTTTCCTTTTCACAAGATTGATGCACTTCCAACATGTAGTAGGAGACTTGGTTGATCATTCAGGAGTGTATCTGAATAACTTCTCCTTCTTTCAAAGAATTTGTCCACGGATAGTAAGTATTCATAGACTTCTGCAATGCCATGAGATAACATGACATAAAGACATAATCACCCAGTAGGTTATTGGGTGCAATTTATTGCCAGATTTGTCACTCATTACCATGATTATGCTAAGAAGTAGCTTGGAGACAAATATATGTAATTTGGGAGTGAAATGACATATAGGAAAATTGGATTCAAATATTTTTTAAAGCATAACCTTATCCTTCATTCCACTAGATTTCCTAATTATGAGTAAGCGTTGACTTAGAAAGAATTGGCCAAGAAGTTAAAAAGTTTCAAAATTGATATGAAGGTTAAAAAGAAAAATATGTGCAACCTATGTGCATCAAAAACATATTTAAAGTGTAGGGAAAAGGTTGTACCTACCTCACCTATTTACACCCCAAACTTATCATACAATTTATCCCAGAGTATAAGAGGATGAGGTTGAATGTAAATTAGTGAGGTTTACTCAATATTTTAAAGCCCTTCATTTTCCTAGTTAGATTGCAACAATTGACAACATAAATTCCATGAAGAGGATGATACCACTCATGTTGTAGACTTTCAACCTTTATGCTCCTCAAGGATAGGGCTTGCATCTAGTTGAGTCCGTGGAAGACATGATCATTTGATTGTTGTAGTTGTTGGCAACTTCTATGACATAACTATTTCTTATTAAAGTCTTTACCTGGGGCATATGTATATTTTTTGCCATTGTTGTGGGTAATCTTGATGATCTCTTCTACACAATATTTTGTGCATGGTTGATAGTGAATCCCCTTGAAGTGATTTCTAGGAAGATATAACTCTCACAGACATATATCCATTAACCTATAATGTATCACAGAGGTCATCTTTCCCTTTGTAAGATAATATCTTCAAAGTTATTGTCTTCTTAGCTTATCTATGAGTAGGTCCAAGTCATCTTACAATAGACTCTCACATGCCCACCTATCAAAGTTTGAGAAGGTAACTTGGACACTCCCAGTCAGTCCATCAGGTATGCACTGCTTCTTCAAAATCTAGGAAGCATGTGTCATCTGTTTGATCTAGGAGGATTTTGTTAGTAGGAACTTCATCTCTCAGCTCCCCCTCCTCTGTTTGGTCTTCTATAGAAGGATTTTCTACTTCTATATGTATGAAAACCACTTCCTTAGTTAGTTTTGCAAGAGGGGAGGGTCGCTTGTGTTCTTTGGTATGCTTTTACTCTTCTTGAAAGTCGGCTTGTCCTCTATTTTTGTTTGTTTACTTAGAAATTTTGGTTTCTAAATCTATTATTCAGGAGTCTTCCACTCTTTTTTTGACTGCATGGCCCTTTCCTTCTCTGTAGTTTCAATCCACATTGTCTTCCTAGCCTCTTTCCATGGCCTCTTCTCATGTAGAGGGATGTATGTATGGAGTCTCTGTGGTACAACATTTGGAGGCATCACATGGTCATGGAAGAAGTGCCTGTTGTAGACCTCCATGTATATATACCTCATAGTCCATGTAGGTCCTCGTGGAACAAGGCTTTAAGAGGAATCCCTCTGCTGACATCCTCCTCCAGCCTTCTTTGTGGATTGGCTGGGATAACTCTTCTTTGTGGAAGAGACGGTTGGCTGGAGTTGGTGTCCCGTTAAACACTAAATGCGCCTTCTTTGGATGTAGAAACTCTTCAAGGATAGTTGCATATAAGACCTTGGATAGTCATGTGTTATCTTGTGCCTTTGTTGTGAAGATCCCTCTGAGGTTCTCTTTCATCAAAGAACACCCCTTGTTGGTGTACAAAATATCTACTCCTCAATGATTGTCATCCATGACATATGTGAGTACATGAAATCATTCACACTATCTTCATGTCCATTCCCTCCATTTTTCAAGGAAGGGGTGGATGCATGGGACCATGCCTGACTTCTTGAGATTTTGAATCTTGAGCAAAGGGGACAGAGTCTTTGGTAGGGGAATCATTGAAGAAGGAGTTTATCCCTTCTTTGTCTTCCTAAGAAAGCTCTTCTCCTATTGGGGTTCCTCCTGTTGTGACTTCACCTACTATGGTCCCATTAGTTTCTACATTATTTCTTGGGACTAGGTCTTTAGTTTTTCTAAACTACAAGTGATGTCCAATGTGAAGACATCGAGATCCATGAGATTATCCATTGTAGCAAGTATCTACCTTGTATTTTGTGTGCCTTTGTCTTGCATTATCTTGCATGTGACATATTTTGCATGTGTTATCACTGCCTCATTTGGTACTACAACTTCTGGTGGAGGTGGTTGAGTACTTTCTTTTTTTGGTGGAGAGACGTCCATTAGCTGTACGTGTGGGCCCCTCCATGTTGTTTCATCACTATGACTTTGTTGTTGGCTAGCGAGAGGTTCAGATCTATTGCGATGATATAATTGCTTCTCTTGCTCTGGGAAGCTTGTAGTTTGCTTTCTTCTTTTGAAACTGATGTTGGCTGCTCTTCTTCCCTTAGAGATGATGAAATTGATGGGCTTGATGAAGCAGATGACCTGTATGGGATTTTCCCATGTTATAGTCATTTTCTTATGCACTTTTCTTCATATCATTGCTGCTCATTCTCCCATTATTCTCTAAATTGATCTCATTCTTGCCTTGACTCGTCACACTATCTCTATAGCTCTGCCATTTCTGATACCATAGAAGCCATATTGATCATCGTTTGGTCTCTTTGTAGCTAAAAGACGAATAACAACAAAGAGCTTAAGTTAAAGGTTCAATTCAGAATTTAAGGGACTTGGACATTGGATTTCACAAGCACACCATCACATCATATATAACTATGAAATTAAAGCATGCTGTCAATTTGAAAGGAGGTTGTCATCATCATGCACCTCTCGACGACATGAGATGGTTCTCAACTTCACATAAGAGTCATGTGTCTATGTTTAGTTTTAAACACAATCATAAACCCTCAACATTCTCCAACCACTCTCATGGTCAAGAGCATATTGCCATGGATCCTACTCCCTACTCCTTTGTACATTCTCCCGAGGCACAAAGAAGCATAAAACATATATAAAAGGTGGCCAACCAAGCATACAAGATAATAAACACTGTATGCATTCAAGGATAAGCAAATTAACTAGCACAATATACATTTTGAGTTCACATGAGCAATGGCATAGGAGTTACTCTCCCATACCTAGGAAGAAGGTTCTACTCGCTCATAATAGAAAAACACAAGCACATAACAAAATTTTCAGAGTTTTGCATAGCTAAGAGAAGAAAAAGCTAAAGGAAACAAAAGTGTAGTCAAGGGGAAGAAGAACTCCGACTAGAGGATTATATTTCATCCTTGGAGCTGATTCAACTCCAACAATCCTCCCTCCTGAGAAGCTTGAGTGAGAAGAGAAGCTCTGCTAGGGGTGTAAACGGTGCGGGCCTGGCCATACCCATCTAATTTAGCGGGTCTGGTTCCGGTTCTAGACCCGCATAATACAAAACATGGACCCACACCATACATGTACCCGCAATAATAGCGGGTATGTGGGTAAGTGGTTCTATAAAACATCATATTGTTTATGTAAGAGAAATGACTATGTTATATATATATAACACAACAAGATATTGTTATCATATAGTATATAAACATGTAATAGTTATATTAGATAATGCTATATTCTATACAATAACATTAATTGAATAATTGTTTACATATTTATAGTCATGATCATAACATTTAATTTATGTAGAAAGTAACGTGAATTAGTAGACATTTTGATTTTAAGTTTACATATGATGTTCATTATTGTAACTAGAATAATTAATTCTTAATTATATGACTAGTCTCAACCTTATTGTAGTCAGAGTAGGATATAATCTCAATAATTATATTAGTTAGACTAGTAAAGTATGATATATATAATATATTATTTTAGTAGTTACTTATATATAGTGGGTACATAGGTCTAGCGGGTCTGGGTCCAAGCATACCCATTATTGGACCCTCTTATATGCGGGTTCAAGGGTATACAGGTCCAAGGGTATGCAGGTATAAAAAATTAGACCCATGATGAGTTTTTTAAGGGTCCGGATTTGTGGGTCCGCGGGTCTACCCATACCCATTTACAGCCCTAAGCTCTGCTGCACCTTTTGGAGAAGAAATGGTGAAGAATGGAAGTAGAATGGAGGTTCTTTCTAAAAAAACCTCTTCTTCCACCCCAAAATTGTCCTCCTTCTTCTCTATAACTTCTTTTGGACGAAAAGTGTTTCAAATGGAAAGTGATAACTGCCTAAAAGCTTGGACTCGTGTTTTAAAACAAAGGACGTTTGCTGCTGATTTCTACAAAATTGGTGAAGACACGACGTGTTTTTGAGGAGACACATCATGTCTCGTCGTGTAATTTGTTGAATAACTGCTACTGTGCAAGAAGTATACGAAGTGTCCTTGTAGAGACATGTCGTGTAGCTGCTATTAGGGTCAATTCGGGCATAAGGCACACAACGTGTTTGATTAAATACATGCCCGTGTGTGTTGGCAGCAAGTTGGAGTCGACCTCTGGATCGTGAGGACACACCATATCTTAATAAAGACACATCATTGTCTGATCTGCAATTTGGGCATTGAGGTTGCTGGTAACTTACACGCCCGTGTGTTTAATAGCACATGGTGTGTTCTTTGTTGTGTGAGCCTTTCTAGAAAGTTACACATCGTGTCTTAAATAAGACACATATGTTCAACATTGTTTCTTAAAAAATGAGATCTAAATCAGCTGCAAATCAAAGGGAGGTCCCATTGAGGTTGGACTTGGGTTGGGCTATCTCTGATTTGGCATTTTAAATGCGTGCCTATGATTAACATCATGCAAAAAGTAAAATAAATAAAATATGGCAAGTTGAGTATGATTAGGGGCTAAATGGAAGGACAAATGAACTGAATTTGTGTGCGGATGTGTGCAAAAAGTAGATATGAAATGTGTACATCAAATCTCCCTAAGCTTAGACTATTGCTTGTCCTTAAGCAAAAAGAGCATAGAGCACAAATGAAGGAATTGCAAAGGTCATGTATAGATCAAATGAAATGGAAGATATAAAAGAGGCCAAACCAACCATAATCATCAGGTTCATATTCATAGCCTTGATATCTGCTCAGACATCCAAGAAGGAAAATTAAGTTCAACAAGGATGGTAACACATCAAATGAAGCAGTCAACTAGGTGGCACTAAAAGGAACTTGGATGACTAGGATAAACAATAAGTGAATATGCAACAAAAAATTAAGCTATAACAGATGCAAATGATGGAATCTCAGTTAATGTTAGCGAACTTTAGCTCTCTCTTCTTGTTTTCCCAAAAGATATGATAATGGATTGGGGGTTCCAACACTCAACTGCTAATGTCGGCTTATGCACACAAAGAACTTTTTAGGACATATCACCTAATCGTCATGGCCAGATTGGACTTATACTAGGTTAGTATTACATGTGGGAATTTCAACCATCTTTTATGGGGTAATTAAAGTGAAGTGTATCAGAATGTAAGTTAAATTGGTTGAGGGTTTCACTTATTTTCCCCAAAAGTGAAGAGGGTAAACCAAATTGTAACATCACTTGGATTCCATTCATTTGTTTTGAAAAAAAAATTCACTAAAAAGGGGTGGTTGTAAAATCACTAAAAGTTTGGCAAAACCATCCCATGTTCTAAACACTGTCGCGAAGTTGACATATTCACAAAATGTGTTACCAATTACATTTATTAGGCAATCCAGGATGAAAAAGTTGAAAATTCATGCTACAAACACAATTCTAAAATTAAACACATGTTGGTGACCATAAAGTTTCATTTGATTCATGCATACTCTTTTACAATTTCTTCAAATGATAATTCTAATGAGGGAGGTCAAGATAGTTCAAGCTTGTGAAGAAAGACAATTCATTACACAAAATGAACCTCACATCATACTAAACTTTCCAAGATAAAAGTAGAAACTAAAAAAATTACTAAAGACAAGAAATGGAGAACTAGAAAATGAAAAACAACAAAATAAGTACAACTAAATTACCGCCCGATTGCACCCCCTAAGCTTGAAATTTGCAGTGTCCTCACTGCATCAATCAAACCTCAGGAAGAAACAATTGGTTACCTACCATGGAAGATATCAACAAGAAGGGCCAACACCCCCGTGACCAGTAGGGAAAAACTAGTTGACCAAATTATCATCATTAGGTATGTTGATCAACATGGGATGTAGAGTAGGCTCCGACTGCTATTGGTGAGGCTGGAAAGATTGGGGCATTGGATAGTGGTTTTGAGAGATATGTCACATATCCGTGCGTTGAACCATGTCATCCATCACCGAGTACTGCTGACCATAAGATCAAAATGGGTGTCTAAATGGTCAAACCATTGTTGAACGTAGCCGTAAAGGTGTCTAACATCAGGCATGGCCCAAGAGTACTCGATATGAGTGCTTGTGGAAGGTGGAGACATAGTGTGCTTTTGAGTAGGAGGTGCATTTGAAGTGGCATGGTCACCGGGGGCATCTGTGTCGTCATCTTGACCACTAAGATTGACCTTCCAATTGTCCTCGTTTGTTAAGGTGATTTTCACCAAGTCAGGCATGTCGATGTACTGATCATTGTAAAACTATTGTTTGAACTTGGAATCATCATTGTGGACACTAGTGATCAAACATGTAGAAATTAGATATTGAATATCCACCAGGTTTCTGCCTGGTGCAACCTCTAGACCAATCAGGTCTACTTCAAGCTTTGTGGCAAGGAGAGTGATCAATCCAGGGGGAACATGATGTCCCCAAATTCTCTCTTCTTCATCTTCTTAATGTCTAAGAACCTGGTGAGAATGAAGTAACCCCATCAGAAAAATAGAACATGCTTCTCGCAGACTCCTTGAGTTTCTTTCTTTGCAAAGACCCCTGTACTGAGAAGGCTGTGGACATATCTAAAAATTGGGTTATGGATGACAAATGCCCTGGCCTTCTTGGAATCATGTTTCACCTCATAAGTGATCTCATTCTAAAATACATCACTGTCAAAAGCTGGAGGATAGCTTAGAGCACCCTCATAGTGGCACTCTAGGAGCTCACAAAATTGCTTGAAGGTGATTTTGTAGCCCTAGCCCAATAAGCAGAAGTGGATGAACGCATATGGTTCCCGTCTGTGCTTGCAAGGCGAGGGTAAGTATTGGTTACACATATGGTTCAGATGCATTATGAGCTCCTCCTTAAATCTCAGGGATCCCTTTGTTTGTTCACATGTAAAGCGTGTAGGGAGGACCCTATGTAAGATGAGAAATTGGTACGTGGGGCCTTCCTTTGTAGTGACCATGAACTAGGTCGTGGAGATGTATGCGGTGGCTGAGGACGAGCTCGGTCCATGCCTGAAGTTTGACATCTGCTTCATCGACACTATTGCTGCTTAAGAAGTTGCTGAAACGGCTTTGAACACAACGTTTCTAGATTTAGACATGGCGTGTCTTTAGACAGGAAGGCTGACGAATTGGGAAGAGGACACAACATGTCTTTTAGAAGACACGACGTATACCTAGACCATGGTGGAAGCCGTAGGTTGGTGATGATGACGATCTTCACATATCGTGAACAAGGTTGCTCACGACGTGTCTTCTGGAGTTGGAGAAGGAGAAGTTGTCGACAAGCATTTCCTTGCTTGTTGGGATGGAGGAGATGCTTGTTGCGGTGGCAGAATCATGGTGGTGGGCTGTTAGGATGAAGGTGAGCTTGCTTCGAGGTGTGCATAGCTACCTCGAGGAGCTCCGGTGCAGCGGAGGGTGGCAGAAGTGTTTTGAGCCTTCGACTGGAGGTGGTGGCATAGCTTGACCATTTATTTGGGGCTAGAGTTGTCGCATAAAGTCAAAGGAGTCGCACACGGTTGAAGGACAAGGATGATTTAGGGTGAAAATGAGGGAGGTGGATGTACAATAGGGTTTTAAACCCACTTTCTTATCTTGAGACATAGTGTGTCTCTTAGAAGACACAACATGATCTTTTATATATATCGCCTGCTCCATTTCATACATACTTTGACTTTAGAGGACACAACGTGTCTAAAATAGGACACGTCATGTCTGATTTTAGAAACCAAGGTTGAAGTCGCATTACTGATATTGACACATCATGTTCAAATAAAGACATGATGTGTATTCTTCCAGGAAAAATATAGCCATTCCAGATTGAGCATCGCACACGCCGTGTTCAAATTAACACACATCGTGTAACATTTTAGGTGGAAACTACACACTCTCTACTTGATAATGATACAACATATCTAATAAAGACACATTGTGTGTTTCTCCATAAAAACTTAGTGCATTCAAAAGACCTAGAGGACACAGCGTGTTTGATTAAAAACACAAAGTGTTTGATTCCAACGAGTGTCGTCTGTGATCATGCACACCGTGTCTGAAATAGTACATGTCGTGTACCCTTGAGTATATGCAAAGTCATCCCTTATGTGAGTAGCGACACAACATGTGCAAATAAAGACACGTCATGTCTTTCTGAATTTCTACTCAAATTGTCTTCTCCGATCAACACCTACAGAGATGATGATATGTATCTATGAGGGTCTACATTATCACATTCATCCATGACAAGTTTATTTTGGGAATTGAAAAATGTTCTTTATTGAAACTAATTAATTAAATCTATCCTAATGTGGGTTCAACTCCCACAAGTTCCTCCATTTAGAGTCCAGAATAATACTCTTTAACTGGTTGATCATGCATCTTGGAGGGAGAAAGATGCTCCCTTGTCAATCTCCTCTCCTTCGACATATAGCTTGCATCTTTGTCCATTAACCTTGACCGTTGATTGCTTTCCTTGCAGATCCACTGTCTCGTACAGATAGACCTTCAAGACTAAGAATGGTCCAGACCACTTAGATCTCAATTTTCATGGGATGAACTTGAGTTTGAAATTAAAGAATAGAACTTGGTCTCCTTGTTTGAATTCTTTCACTCTGATTCTTTTGTCATGCCATCTCTTTATCTTTTCTTTGTAGATCTTCACATTCTCATATGCATTCATCCTGAGTTCTTCGAGCTCATGGAGTTGCATCAATCTTTTTTCTCCTGCTTTCTTTAGATCATAGTTAAGGAATTTGATCACCCATAATGCCTTATGCTCCAGTTCTATGGGTAAGTGACATGATTTGATGTAGACTAGCTTGAATGGAGTTGTCCCAATTAGAGTTTTAAAAGCTGTCATATACACCCATAGTGCATTATTTAGCTTCATTGCCCAATCCTTTCTTGAGTTGGAGACAATCTTTTCTAGATTAGCTTTTAGTTGCCTATTGGAGATCTCCACCTGACATGATGTTTGAGGATGATAAGGTGTGGACACCTTGTGCTTCACTCTATATTTGCTAAGTAGGTTGTTAAAGTTCCTTTCATTAAAGTGGATACCACCATCATATATTATTTCTCTTTGGATTCCAAACTTGGGAAAAATAATCTTCTGGAACAATTTTATCATGAACTTGGCATCTGGTGATTGGGTGGGGAGTGCCTCCACCATTTGGATACATAGTCACATGATAATAGGATGATCTTGTAGCTGCATGAGGATGGAAAATGGACCATATAATCTATGCCCCACACATCAAAGACCTCTATCTATAGGATTGAATTCACCAACATTTCATCCTTCCTTGAAATCCCTCTAGTTCTTTAACACTTCTCACAAGCTTTGATGAACACATGCGCATCACGAAATAGACTTGGACAATAGAAACATGCTTGAAGAATCTTGGTTGCAGTCTTATCCGCTCCACAATGTCCACCATAGGGGGGTGACAATCTGAAATCACACTTGCAATTTCTTCATCAGGAATGCATCTCCTAATAAGACCATTTGCACATTGCTTGAACAATAGGGGGTCATCCCAATAATAGAACTTAACACCATGGAGGAACTTTTCTTCTGTTGGTATGTGAAATTAGAAGGAAGGTGTCCAATATCTAGATAATTTGCAAAATCAGCAAACCATGGCATACATGGAGAGTTCACAGCATAAAACTTCTCAATAGGAAGATCATTATCAATTGGAACCATGTCTTCAACATTGGTTGATAGGCATGAGAGGTGATAAACTATGTTGTTTTTTGTCCCTTTCTTATCTTTGATTTCCAAGTCAAACTCATGTACAATGGATGAGTTAAGGTTTTCCATCTTTCTTACTCATAAGTACTTTATCACAGCATGATCTGTGTACACAATGACCTTGGAACGCACTGGATACTGTCTAAACTTGTTAAAAGAATACACTATAGCAAGCATCTCCTTCTCAATAGCGGCATAGTTGATTTGTGCATCATCTAGGGTCTTACTTACATAGTGTTTGGCATGGAGTTTGTTGTCTTTTCTTTGTCCCAAAACTACTCCTATAGAGTAGTTTCTTGCATCACACATTATTTCAAAAGTTGCACTCCAGTTTGCTGGTTGGATGATTGGAGCTAAAACTAAAGCATCTTTCAATCTTTGGAAAGCAAATTGGCAATCATCATCGAACACAAACTCAACATATTTTGCTAGCAAGGAGCATAAAGGCTTTGCAATCTTTGAAAAGTCCTTTATGAATCTTCTGTAGAAACACACATGTCCCAAGAAGATGTGAATTTCTTTCACATTGGTTGGAGTTGACATCTTTTCAATAGCCTCCACTTTGGCTTTATCCACTTCAATTACCTTGCTTACAATAACATGACATAGTACAACCCCTATCTGCACCATCAAATGGTACTTCTCCCAATTAAGCACGAGGTTGACTTGTTGGCATCTCTGCTTGTTTGGAGCTGTGGTGTTGCTTTCCTCATTCTTTTTTGATACTTCCACACTTGGTGGAATCTTCAAGGTTTCAGAAATTTCCTCATTGAAAGTGACTTTTGCATCTTCTTCTTCAAGATCATCAAGAATGGTATCTATATGGCATCATTTAAGCAGTGCTCAGGCGACCTAAAGACTCAGTGATATCAAGTCAAGTCAATAGTACTGACATTGTCATGAATTGTGGCTACCCTAGGAACTCAGTACTATCGACTACCAAGTCATTACTACCGAGTATGTCCAATTTGGCAAATCTGAAGATAGCAATCTAATCCAACAGCTAGCATTATTTTGTACCATAAGTGACTCCTATGACTTGAGGGGAGTTCGGACAGACCAAAGGAGGTAGCCATTTTGCATTGCATGACACCAGGGAGAGAGAAGATGATAGAAAGGAACCAAAGGCTTCACCTGGGATGATCCGAGCACCTCCGGAAGGTGAATCTGTAGCTGAAAGACAGCAGATTGCACACACGACGTAGGGGGTCATTGGGATCATCTATTTGCCAGGGCTTACTTATTATTTCTAATGTTTCCCACATTTTTCTCTTTCTCTACCATGTATTCATCAATGAAAACTATGTGGGGCTAAACCCCTTGATTCCTTAGGATTCGGGAGTAGCCCAGATACACATTGTAACTGATTTCCATGCATTAATATCATCTTTGTCCCTATTTTCTAGATATAAATCTATGAAGTTGTCTTGTTCTGTTTATGCTTGATCAACATAGATAAATTATTAGACTCTTAATTATTTTGGGAGAGATGTTAAGGGTTGGAAAGCATAGATTTACCTGTTTATTGCACCCCTTGGGAAAGGTGGAGAATTAATGAGAGGAGAAACCCAGAGTATAATCTTAAAGGACCTAACTAATCAACCAATTGTTATGGAAATGGGATTGGCATTAGAATAGGTAGTGAACTACATTACGGGAGTGGGTAGTTCTGATTACATGCTCTTTATCCAGGGATAGGGGTAATAGATATTGGTGTGTGGAATGAATTGCAATGTTATTTGTGGTGAACCCATAATCTTGAGGAGTTCTCTAAAATATGAGTAATTTAAAAGTTAAGATTGTTTTGTTATATTTTTGTTTCTATTCAATCAAACTAATTCAATTTCACCGGCTTAGCTGATTAGACCATAGTTAGTAGTAGTCTTCTGGAGAACATTTCCCTGTGTTCGACTCGGGCCTCAAAAGGGCCTATATTACTTTGATACGTTCACTTGGTAAACACGTGTCAAGTTTTTGGCACCGTTGCTGGGGAAACAGCAACATCCAGCACTACGAGTGTTGTGGTCGGCCACTCTAGGCCAACCCTTTTTTATTTTATTTTTTTCTATTTTAAATTTCAGTTAAAGTTGAATCATAAAATCATTATTGCTTCTAGCTTCACTACTATACTCTGAAAATTAATGTTCTACTCTCAAGTACTGGTGTATGGTGCATACTCGAGCCGACGATTATAGAGAACCATCATCGTCAGGTTTTGGGCAAGAAAAACTCCTTCACACAGAGAGAGAAGCTGGAAGGTCTGTGGATAGATTCAACCGAACTCCACCATGGACACCTCTGCCTGAAAGACATGTAACACCAGAAGAACCTGAGTCAGCAGAAATGGGGGACGGAGTAGAAGAACTGAAGATATGGGAGAGGATCAGAGCCTCTTCCTCAACAACTCAAAAAGGACCAATCATAAGACAAGCCATCAATATGGGTAGCTATAAGATTGACCCAGGGTTGATCTCTTTGGTCAAATCCTATGCTTTTCATGGCCACAGTTCTGAAGACCCGATGGTGCACATCAGTAACTTTGTTGATAACTGTGATATGGTCAAAATAGATTGAGTGCCGATGACTGTCATATATCTAAAGCTTTTCCTGTCATCTTTGGCAGACAACGCAAAAATACAATGTCCAAGTCGCTTAAATTCTAAATTGAACCTTTAGCTTAAGCTCTTTGTTTTTATTTGTATTTTATCTATCTGTAATCAAACGTATCCTTTGTGATCTGACTTAGATTAATGAAATTGA
This sequence comes from Alisma plantago-aquatica, assembly GCA_963693085.1. Lineage (NCBI taxonomy): Eukaryota > Viridiplantae > Streptophyta > Magnoliopsida > Alismatales > Alismataceae > Alisma > Alisma plantago-aquatica. Next base: position 643,503,881 of record OY856415.1, read on the forward strand.
ATGATTTTTTTCCTATCTAACCTAGCTCCTTGTATTCAACACATAACTACAGTTGACCCCATACACTTGCAGGTGATAAGCGAGTTGAGACTTTCTTTTAAAACACCCAACAAGTTTTTGGCATCGTTGGCAGGGAGCTACGATAATTTTAGCTAGAGTAAACACTTAACAAGTACTTGAGACTAAGCCATCATTTTCATATCCCATATTGTGGTACCTCTTTGCTTTTGTGATTCTCACTTAATTATTGCTTTTTAGGTGCATGCGTCATTCTAAGAGGGATCTAAAAACATTAATCGTTCTAGACCCAAAAATAAAGCAAACCTTTAGTAGTCACACGAGAGAAAGAAGGAGTGATAACTCTTCAAGTTTGGAGGGATCACAACATTCGTCAATGCATTCCTTGCCTTCACCATCGCCTTCACCAATCCTCTTCAAGAATCGGAGATGGAGGACAACCTTCCATTAAAATATTTTGTTGTACCGACTGCATCAATATTTGTGGAGCAATAAATCATCCTACCATAGAAGTAACTTCTCCATCAGCTCTACAATCATGTAGATGATCCAATGAAACTGCTTTGGAGGAACTCCTATGGAAGATCCAAATTTTCACATTGTGGAGTTTCTGCAATATATGAACACCTTCAAGATCAATGGTGTTCCAGCTAAAGGAGTAAGCCTACTCATATTTCTGTTAACCTTACGAGACCGGGCCAAGGCATGGCCCTTTTCATTTCCTAAGCATTCCATCAAGAGCTGGGATGAGTTGCTAAATTCTTTTCTTACTAAGTATTTCCTTCCTAGCAAGATGGGCCCGTTGAGGAACCAAATCACTAACTTCAAGCAACAATAAGGTGAGACGCTTTATGAAACTTGAGAGATATTTAAGAAACTACAACACCTTTGTCCTCATCATGGTTTGACCAATTGGTTTCTATTGCAAACCTTCTATAACGGGTTATTCTACAACACCCATATGTCCATTGATGTCCTACAAATGGAGCCTTAATGAACAACTCCTATAGTGAAGCATATGTCATTATTGAAGATATGAAACTCAATCATAGCCAGTGGAGTTCTGAAAGGACCACTAAGACTTTCTCTTCTACCATCTCAAGTGAGAAGTCCAGTGGGAAGCACACTATAGACGCAGTAGATCTGATTGCAGCCAAACTTGATGCTTTGACTCAAAAGTTTGAAAAGTTGGCCACTCACTCTTGTTCAAGCAGTTGAGCAAGTGTGTGAGGTGTGTGGAATATCAGGACAAAACTCTTCGTCTTGTTTTTCACCACAGTTGAATACCACTGAGATGCCAGAACAAGTCAATGTTGTAGGCAACTTCAATAACAAACAAGCCTACAATCCTTTCTCTGAGACCTATAACCCAAAATGGGGAGGCCATCCAAAATTTTCTTACAGGAACAACAACTCACGGAACCAACAACAAGGTCAAGATCCAGATCAACAACCTATGAGCAATCACCAGCCAATGAATGCCAACTGTAACAACCACCTGGGTACAATAACAATAACAACATGAACTTTAATAAATTTTAGCAACTGACTCAACCACCGCAAAAATCCAGCTTGGAAAGTCTCCTTGAGACTTTTGTGATTACGTAAATTTAGAAGAATGATGAGTTTTAGGCACATGGTAATCTCTTAAAGGATGCCATCACACAACTGTCTTCTAAAGTTGATGGGATTGTCACCCACACCAAGATGTTGGAGAACTAGATAGCTCAACAAGCCTTAGCCAACCAAGGAGCACCTTCAAGTTATTTTCCCAATCAACCGGTTATGAATCCCAAGAATACTTGCAAAACTATAACTTTGAGGAGTGGAGTAGTCATAGGAGGGTCTACACCACCTTCCAAGAGGAAATTTGAAGAATTTATTGACACTAATGTTGAGGAGACTGTTGAAAATCAAAGAAAGAAATATATTGGAAATATGTATCAAGGTGATTCTTCTAGAAATCCTAATGCTCCTTTCCCTCACGTGTTTGCTAATACCAAAGATGATGTTAAGTTCAATAAGATCATGGACATTTTGAACAGTTGTATGTGAATCTACCTCTAATTGAAGTTATAGCTGAAATGCCCTCTTACACTAAGTTCTTGAAAGACATCCTAACAAAGAAAAGGAGATGGTCAAGCTAAAACTATTATGTTATCTAAAAGGCTAAGCTCTATCATCCAAAATCGTATGCCTAAAAAACTAGATGAACAAGGTGCTTTCACTCTCCCTTGCAAGATTGGAGACTCTACTTTCGATAAAGGCCTTGTTGATCTTAGAGCTAGCATCAGTTTGATTCCTATTTCTTTGTGGGAAAAGCTAGACTTGGGTGACTTGAAATCAACATCAATGACGATTCCGCTGGCTGATCTCTTGATCAACCATCCTAGAGGAGTGATTGAAGACATCCCCGTACAAATAGGGAAGCTTTTCATTCCGTGTGACTTTGTAGTCTTAGACATGCATGAGGACCAAACCAATCCAGTCCTCTTTGGAAGACCTTTCCTACGTACTCTAGGATGTCTAGTTGATGTTAGAGAAGGAAAACTCACTATTAGAGTTGGAGATGAAGAATTTATATTCTCTATTTAAGATGCCATGAAGGCACCCAGCTCCAAGGAGTACCTTTGTCTGATAGATAATATTGATACACTGCTTGAGGAAGAAAAGAATTTGATAAAGCCAATTTTCAAACTATCAGTCGAGTTTGTCCTGGGAAACTCGACCGATGAGTCAAATAAATTTTGGTCAGTGAGTCGGTCAGTTGAGTTTTGTGAGTGTACAACTCGATTGATTGATCCATTTCCAAAAATCCATCACTAGTCGATCGAGATGCAGACTCGACCGGCTGAGTTGTTGTGACAAATTTTCCAAAATGGTTTTCAAGTGACCAAACATTAGAATTAAGTGTCCCTGATTTTTTCTCATCTTAGTTACAAGTCATATCATCAATACAAGTGACTACAAAAAAATTCTAAGGTAGTTTAGAGTGATATCCCTAATTGCGCACTTGCATTACTTTTGACTTGAACTTGGACAAGTTAGGGCTTTTGTAATTTGATCCTTTTCATGTACCTAAAGCCTAAAATAAATCTTAAACAAACATATTAGATACATATGAATGGAATGGTTTAGCCATTATCAAAATTTGGACAATGTATAACTCTCAAGTCAACACATATATGGTGAGTCAACTATCTACCCAGAAGCTATTGACGGACCAGAGTCTAAGTCATGGCTTGAGGCAATAATTACAAGATGGACTACATGTAAACCAACAAGGTATGACCTTAGTGGATCCACCTGAAGAGGTAAAACCCATAAAGTGCATGTGTGTCTGAGAGAAAAGTCCAGCATGGATGGGTAGATTGGTTTCAAAGATTTTAAAACAAGTTCAAGGTGTTGAACATGATGAAGTCTTTCAACAATCACCATGGTTAAATCCACCAGGATCATGCTTGTTGTTGTAGCGTAGTATGACTAGTGAAATTTGACATATGGATGTTAAAACTGCATTCCTTAACTGGATTAATTAAGAGGATGTGTATGTGACACAACCTAATGATTTTATAAATCTAATAATGCAAATAAGGTCTATTAGATACAAAGGTTAATCTATTGATCGAAGAAAGCATCTCAAAGCTGAAATTTTCTATTTGACAAGACATTCAAAGAGTTTGAATTTCGAAATGAAGATGAAATCTATGATTACAAAAGATTTAGTGGGAGCATATTTATATTCCACATAATGATGGGGGAAAACGTCCTTATCATATAGTTGTTAAAACCTGACAAGAAAAGTACCTTCTATATGAAAGGTTTAGACAAGACAACCTATGTGAAGGGATTGAGATCTATAAAGATAGATCTAGAGAGCTACTTGACCTTATAAAGAGAACACACATTGGCAAGCTGAAGAGTTTAGCATGTAGGACTCAGTGAAAGAGAACTTGTCCATCCTCCAAGGAGTTAGTCTCTCAGGAGCCTAGTGTCCCAGTTCTTACGAAGAACGGGAACACATGGAATAGATGACATATGCATTCACAATTGGATCTATTTGGAATGTAATGTTATGTAATTATCCCATTATCTCATATGTATCCAGTTATCTTGTATGTATTGGACATGATGAGAGGATATCAAGTCTTATAATATGTGTTGGACATAATGAGAAGACATATATATACCTACCCATCAACCTTGTATGCATTGGGAATGCTGAGAGGGTATAAGTCAGATACCAATGGAAGTCACTGGACTACCATAAAGAACATCCTTGGGTGCTTGTGAAGCACTAAAAGGATATGTTCCTTGGTTATGGTAAAAAGGAAGATTTGGATGTAAAAGGTTACACAGATGCAAGCTTCTGAAATGAAGAATTAATGATCCCAATCTAAATTTATGTTTGACATTAAATGAGAAATAAGCTAGAAAGGGTTTTGAGCTAATGACAATTGTTCAAATCTACAAAAGAAGCTGAGTATCTCTGAGTTATGAGAATAGCAGATGATAATGTATGGATCAAGAAGTTCATATTTCCAACCATTGATGGTGCACTAGAAATACTATGAAAATAATGGAGCTACTAGATAGGCTGGGAATCTCAAATAGCATACTACAACACTTCCATCTCATACAAGTAGTTAACAAAGAGATGTGAAACTTGCAATATACCGACTTGAAGAAAATATTTCTAAACCCGCTATAAGAGCGCTTGCACAACAAAAACATGATGGACATGTTAAAATCACTTGGAATATGAGTCATGGGTGATTAGCTCTAAGTTCAAGTGGGGGTCTTTTCATATGTCTTCCCATAGAGCCAACCATATAATGATTGGAGTGTGGCATTAAATACTCGATTTGACAACAATAAATATAATTCTATCTATTATGTTTGTCTCAGTCATGAGATGATGACACATACATACTAGATGTCTAAAAATTGATGTTGCTCTATGACGTATGTCTTCAAGTTTACGTGACTTGAAAATGAGATCATATGAATGCTAATAGTACATACATTCTTGTTATGTCCCTAGTCAGATATTATTGTGGAAGTAAAATAGACAACAATAATACATAAGACTAAAGTGTGTATTGACTGATGATAGAATCTCATTAGTCATGATATGTGATATCAAGTCAAGAACACAAGTATGTGTTAGAGAATAGTGTAATAACAGACCCACCATGGGAGTGATACATGGAGACCAATGGAATGGTAGTCATAATCATCTCTCATAGTGATCGTGGTGATTGTGGTTCTTAGACCTGAAGTCACTACATTCATCACATGTCGTTCGGTATACTTTAACATCATCAAACATAACCCTGAATAAGGATTTCCATAAAGGTGATGATTGGGTAGCTGTGACACACATAGGATACACTTGGATTAAAGGATTTTATTCATGAATGATGATTAGATTGATTATTAAAGGTGTTTAGGTATTCAATTAAACAACTGAGGTTTAAAATTGATTGACTGGACTTTGAACTGACCGATTCAAGTGTTGAGATGATCGGTTGGAGTGTCAAGTCAATTGGAATCAATATTGGTTGAACTTTTCTTGAACTGGACAAGTGAAATGACCATCTCACTTGTGAAATGAACATCTCACAATGTGAAACAACTATTTCACTATGTGAGATGACCGATTTGTTTCCCAAGTCGCTTGGTTTAGTTTCCAATTCAATTGAAATAAGGATTGATGCTGACGTCATGATTAGCATTAATCGAGCATTGAATACCAATATGATTCAGAATAGGAAATTGCACACAAAGACCATCTCACTAAGTGAGACAATCAGTTCACTCACAAGACGATCGTTTTACTATGCGAGACGACTGTCTCGTAGTTCGCATGTGCTAACAAAATCATGATTCTAGACCCTTCTACTCCCACACTGATCGGAAACCTTGACCCTGACCTCTACTATAAATAGAGGGGTACTAGGGACTTTCCAAGACACACAATTGAGAATTAATTGCTCTAAAAATTGTTTTCCTCTGTGGTTGTGGTAACCAAAAGAGAGCCCAAGAAAGTCCTACCCATTAAGGGAGGGATAGAAAAGGAGAAAACAACTAAGGAGTAGTTGTGGGAGAGTAGGTCAGTGACTAGTACACTGACAGAAGGGGACAACTCCTTCCCATTGGCTCTATTAGTGAACATAGAGTTCCTAGTGGTTCACATGGACTACTCTAGAGGTGGAAGATCATTGTCTTCTGCTAGGAGGACAACATCAACCAACAATCCATGGCTAGAGGATATACTATAGATGACGTCGTTCGAGTTTGCTATCCATGGAGGAGCCACAAAAGAGTCCCAATGCAACTAGAAGGCAATTGTGCATCTACCATGACGAGGAGTACGTTGCTAGACTGGCTTCAAGACCAGGTATATCCTTGAATCATCTTTTCCATTATATAGTTGTTGACACAATCTGCTGGTTTATGGGGAATATGTCTATAAATTTTTTGTTTCCACTGCGTATTCTATCACCCTATTTCCCTACACTCAGGTGGTGAGGAGGGATGGCTGCGCCGACATGCTATAAGGTGATTTAGGCATTTTATGGAAATAAAAACATAGGGATTGTGTTGGGGTTTAAAAGCATCTGAATCCTCTCCTAAATGTGATTGAGGGATCCATTTCTAAAACTCTGACCAGGACTATGAGAAAATTTGAAAGATTAAGAGTTAGAAAGCCTTGGGTTTCTACTCCTCGGAGTTCATCCAGATGTGAAATGTGAGTGATAGGGATTCTACCCTCTGATTGTCATCTGACGATTGGACTCAAAACTATGTACAGGGGAAAGCCTATAAGCAATACATGTAATAGTAGTATTAGGATTATATACGACTAACTTAGGCAAAACGGAATAAATCAAATACATTGCTTTAATAATTATGTGATTATACATGTATTTATTTACCCATCTTTATTTGACTTACAATAGATAAGATCATCCACATAAAACAAAACTCGGTTGGTTTTCTAAATTAATCACAAGGAATCCAAATATTGAATTAGATTTTAGGTTTATGACAGGAATCATGGACTTTACAAAATTTGATATTTAAGACAAATAATGCATTAATATTAATTAAAAATGGAGTTATATTACCAAAAAATTAGGGAGGTCGTAATAGCTCATGAATTTCCCATGATCAATACCAAGGAACATATTATGCATAAATGTGGGGTCAATTACCATTTAAACCCCAACTAGTCATCATGGAATAATTAGGGCTAGATATTGTGCATCATTTGATTATGATGGAATTCAATGTATCATCATAGTCATGGGTTACTCTAGGGTTTCATGTCATTAGGAGTAACTAAATTGCAACTAGATTATTGGATCATGTTTATTTTAAATTACAATTCTAGAAATGTTACATTTCTACCCACCTTATAGGAAATTCTTCCTTGAATTTTTTCTAGTCTAATGACCTTAGGATTTCACATATTCAATGATGGCTAACTCTCAAAATTGTCCAAAGAATCACTTTTCAAGGAATGACCTTTACGACCAATCATCTTTATCTAAAATCATTATCAAAACTACAATATGCATATACTAATAATGGAGATTTGAAAATCTAAATTATACCTTCATCATCTACCATGGAGAAGACTCTAGCTTGCCTCTTCTCCAGGAGTTATGGATTAGGGTTCTTCTTAAGTTGATTTTCCTTTCATAGGAGCTTGGGGCAGTTTCTCTTAAGCTAGCCATCTTTGATACTATAGTAGAAAGCAGTGCTACCAATCCTATAGACCCCATCATGGGTCTTGTAGCATTTCTGACATCTGACACATTGAGGAGAATCTTCCTCAGGAGCCTTCCTTTTCTTCTCGGGATTGTTTGCAGGATGTTTCTTACTATTTCCTCCTCTATTCCAATGTTGTATTGGATGGTCTTCCAACTACAGGGCAACCTAAAGTGCCTACTAAACTATCCTGATGCCAAGTCTCACCAGACTGTAGCCAAGCTCAGGCTTCATACCACACATAAACTTCTTGGCTAGTCGCACATCATCTAACTCAGTTTCATATTTTTTGTAGCTTACAGAACCACATTGCATATTGATTGACAATTGAATCATACTACTTGAGGATCTTGACCTCCAATTCCTTCTTTTTTATCATATCTTCTGAGATGTAACGATTCTATAAGGCGATGGTAAACTCCCCATTAACAGTGCAACATCCGGTCGTCGGGTGTTGGCGAAGTTCTCCCACCAGGTGCATGTGACACTCTTCAGGAGATGGGTCCCAAAATGAACCTTGGAATGCCTAGGGCATACCAGATCACATAATCAATGCTTGACATTTAGCAACCACTCCTTAGACTGAGTGACTAGATATGTCTCAGCTTATCCTAGAGGAAGCTCTCTGGTTTGATCTTTAAGAAATCAACAAAGGTCAACTTTTGGTTTCTCGACTGTGGTTGCCGTCCACATGGGCTATTCAGGGTGTCAATCAGGGCCTCGACGAGCATATAAAGAGGAGAGGATTTGGTTTTCCATTGGTATTGTCTCCTTTAGACATCTCATGGGCGTTCCCTATATTGTAGGATCTTTCTTCTCCATCCATGTGTCTTTGCCCTTATCAGGTTTCTTCTTAGGAGCCATCCAAAAAGGGACTACGTAAGAACTTGATAATAATGATCATCTTGTGGCCAAATATAATGTCACTTTGATACTATATTGTAATGCCCTCCCTAAGCACACACATAAACATAGCAGAAACAACACAAAGTTGTCCATAACTCATGCAATTAAGAGGGGCATCACATAAAACTGGCATTCATAATAACAATATAATCAATCCACACAAACTTATAAGATACATATTCTCATCATTGTTTTCAAATTAGAAACATAAATTCTATCCCATGGAAAGATCATTTTACATATTGAGTCTCTACTCTAAAGTTCCAATCATTGAAACATATACCTGAATATATAAATTCAAGGATCATCTTATAGTTGACATCCCATCAGATACTCTTTTTTTTATATTTTTGTGCTCCAAGACTCTGAGTGCTACTTCTATTCTTGCTCCTCACATGCGGAAATCTTGTCCCCAACCATGCATTGAAAAAATGGTCACCTAGAGTAGGTGCCATGAGTACTCTAACAAAAACATTACTAAAATAAAAGATATTAAAAAATATTCTTAAACATTATATACAGGGATGTGAGATTAAAATCTATAGAAATTTTGAAATATAAATATCTCTTCTTTCCTTAACTTAGTTCTTTTCTTTTTTACTTATCTTTCTCTGGAGACATGTATTACGGTACCTAGGCCTCATAATTTGGACAAAGATGCATGGGTCACATAACTTGCACAAAGAGCCTTGGTTATGTATTTGAATCGGCATGCACTATGGGTTTGGGCCTCATGACATGCACAAAGGTCTTGGGTCATGTCTCTCTTATATCGACAAGCAGTAGGGTGTCTGGGCCACATGACTTGCACAAAGGGCTTGGTCATGTCTTTTGAGTTGACCTGCACCAGGGCCTCTGTCTAACTTCATAATCTGATGTCATCTTATTAAATCTGATCCTAAGATAAAATTTAACGCATTCTGATATCATGGTCTGAGCATGAGCTTAAATCTTCAATCTTAAAATGTTAATCTTATAAAATATTATCTTGCAAACTCCGTCATGATTTAATGCAATCAAATCTTATCATGTACTTAATTCTTAGATGTTAATCATTCTAAGAAATCTAAATAGCCCTTAGTTATTAGATCTTAATTTATATCATAAATCTTAATAGCATCTTTCTAATTGAAATCTTAATATACAAACTTATCCCATATTATCAAGTATGACTATCTTTCTTGCATATCTTATCTTAAGAAATCTTATATGAACATGATCCTTTAACTTTCTCATGAACCTGGTTCATGAATCCCAATCATTCTAGGAAATGTTAAAGTATACATCTTAAGAGACTTACATCATAAATTTTAATCATCTTGAGAAATAATAATAACTTCTCTTACATGTAAATAAAATCACAAAAACATTAATCTTCACTGAGTAATCTTAACTATATTACTCTACTTGGGAACATAACATCAAGTAGATTACGAACAACTTGTTAAGTAGCATGAAACACGTGAACATACTAAATATAGTTTCCATCAGATAGTCATGGGCATGGACCACTTCCCTAGGTCTAAGGAATAAGATCATATGATTACCCCTAACCTTTTGTCCTAATCAAACTATAAGAAGTTCAAGGTTGTTAATTAGGATTCTAAACCCTAATTATGCTAATTATGAATCTTAGTGAAAACAAGGTCAATTAAGGTATGTAACCTATCCAATTGGCTAGATATTGAAAAACTGATCAAAATCCATATAAGGATTGAAGCTATCCGAGCTATAAATAAATTTCTACAATTTATAGAAGATTAGACTCGAATTCGCCAATAAGAAGCTAGACACATAACTAAAAACCACTGAAATCTCAGCTTCAAATATGGAGAAAATTTGATTTTCTCTTATCATTATTTTCAACCAAGGATGTGACATGGACTATTTAGTCATTAACACATTCAAAATCAAATGCAACTGATATCAAAATATACTGATGAAAATATCTAAAAAGTTCATAATAGTGTGACACACTAATCACAAGGACATGGGAAACATGATAAAGTCACGGTCTGACTTCTTATTCCTCCTTCATTATCGAGCGAACAACTTTGTAAGGAGTTTGGGACCCCAAACTCCGATCATTGCCATAGACTAGAGTCCTATCTCACAAAGCCAAGCTAACCAGAGGATCAATTAGGCTGTTACAAACTCATCTAGCCACTACCGAGAGTCCCTAGAGCTCTAAAGCTCCATATCCATGTCGCCACAATGGCTGAGACAGAGCAACAATGCTCAAAATTGGTTTCACTTATAGAAGTGGCAAGGCGCACAAACAAAATCCAAGGACATAATCCTAGTTGTCTGTGGAAGCTAAGAATACAGTTTTCATAGAATGTGCATGGCCGAGAGGGCTGACCGGAGATCAAGTTCATTGACATAAACTAGACTTCATGGGTATAGAACATTGGTAAAATGTGATACACATAGACATGTCTAGAAGCTAGATATTTGTATAAGGATGCCTACTAGATCTGTGATTGAACTAAGATGGCCGGAGGCACTAGCTAGATACTATTTTCATTGAAGATGAATGTGGGATCTATGACAATTCCTTGGTTCACCTCTCCTCCAATTGGTGGTGGAGGAAGGCTTATTATAGCCCGAGTATGCTTTCTGGATCCCTGGGAGGTGGTTTAATGTACTCACATTAGTGTGGAGGGATGGTCATGTTGACTTGATATGCAGGCAATTGAAGCATTTTATGGAAATGAAAACCCATGTCTTGTGTCATGGTTTGAAAGCATCATAATCTTCTTCTGAATGTGACTGAGACATGCATTTCCAAAACCCTGATTGGGAATGTGTGAAAACTAGAGAGACTGAGAGTTCGAAAGCCTTGGGTTTCTATTCTCCAAAGTCTAGCTGGATGAGGGAGGTGAGTGATGAGGGACTTACCCTCAAATTGTCATCCGATGACTCAACTCAATTGTGTTTAGGGGAAACTTTTGAAGCAATACATGTGACAATCTTATTAGGATTATACGTGTCTAACTTATGCAAAAATGGATAAATCAAATGTGTTGGTTAGATAATTAGGTGACTATACATGTATTTATCCAACCTTCCTTCCTTATTTTAGTTACAATAGCTGGAATTATCTAAATCAAATGAAACTTGGTGAGTTTGCTAAATTAAAAATGAGGAATCCAAATATTGAATTAGATTTTGAGTTTAAGATAGAAATCATGGACTTCATAACCTTTTCCTTAAGACAAAGAATGCATTTATATTCATTTTAAAATGGAGTTATGTTACCAAAAATTGAGGGAGGTCCTGATATGTCATGAATTTCCCATGAAAAATACCAAGGAACATATTATGCATAAATGTGGGGTCAATTACCATTAAACAATGTATCATCAATAGATCCATGGGTTACTATAGGGTTTTACATAATTAAAAGAAACTAAATTGTAATCTAGAATTATTGGATTAAATTTATTCTAGATGAAATTCTAGGTATGTTACATCTACCACTGTTGCTCCAACTGTGACTATAGTTGGTTTCAACATAAAGGATCATCATTTCTCGTATTCCATTGAATTCAAGGAGAAAGACATCAAGTGCCAATGATAGTGAAGTCTTGGGGTGGGTGGACTGAGATTATGGATAAGTCAAATGCTTTAAGGATGAGTTTCATACCTCTGTGGATCATCAATGCCACTAAACTAGTGATGAAACATATATATTATAGTACATGGTAGTTTCAGAGTAGGATTGAAACCCTGGTGGATAGATCTGGTTTAAGTGGGATGATAGAGTACTGGTAGAGTCAAAATATTTGGCAGAGAGTGATGGTGATTGAGTATGTGTCTCTCACTTTGTGATGGTTGCGTAGGGACTATCAATGATGTGACAACAGGGTCTAGGAGAGGTTAGGAAGATTGACTATCTGGTGTTGTAGTCTATGGAGATCGTCTGGAGGGGCTTCATTGTATTTGTAGGTTGTCGGTTGTATAAGCGGATTGCAACCAGAGAAAGTTGGAGACGAAGGCACCACAACAGTGATTTTGTATGTCATCAAGTGATGAGTTGTATGTTGAATGGATTTGAGGCATGACAAACTTAGGATTCATGGTGGATGAAGGTGTTGTGTATGATTCTCGAGACTTTGATCAACTGATCACAACTTTGAGAAAGAGAGGGTTGAAGTATATGCTATAGAAATCCAAAAGGTAGGGATGTATTCAAAAACATTCTAGGCGGATGTGAGACCCTATTAATCATGACTCATTCTCTTGGGGTTGAAGTATGAGGGAGGTATTGGGAGAGGTTTCATGTGATGAGGTAGAGGTCCTTTCTAGGTCCATTGGTGGGGGAAGTGAGCCCAAGTTCTAATGAAACTTTTGATGATGACATTATATTGAGGAAGGACGCGAGGGTTCACGTGAAAAGGGTGAAATTGCATGTTACCTAATTTTACTAAGATATCAAGTTAATAATTATAGTCAATATCATATTTAATAATTCATTTATAACTTTTAAATGGAAAAACCAATTCCTATTAGTTTTTAACTATGGATTTAATTTATATTTGGCCAAATTTTAATTATACTAGTACCATCACTTATGAATATGACATATCCAACATAATAATCCTCAAGCTTGATTTTAATATCAATTTCATGATTAGCATATTCAATTGATTCCAAATCAGTAGTAGTCAAATTGGAAGTACTAGGTTGGTTCAAGGTATAATCAAGGTTTATAGGTAAAAAAATATAAAATTGAAATAAATGGTTTCAACCATGACAAATGATACTCAAATGAGAGATTGGATTGTAAATTATATTTATAGAAAGAGAAAAAGAACAAGAAATCTACATCGGGGAATATGTAGCATCAAAGTACCATATGATTTCACAAAATAGATTTCAAGATACTTGGAAGTATGGGCAACTTCTCATATGAAATCAAATTTAGGAAAATTCAAGAATTATAGTTCAATACACATTTAGTACTCAAAATAGAGTATGTTACAATACTCCACCCATGAATAGGATTTTGTCCTCAAAATCGACACATCTTTGGCCTTTTTGAAATACTATTCCCCGCCCCTTAAAGGGATTTAACTAGAAATCTAAAATGTAGTATTCTTAACTCTCCCTACCCATTATCCTACACCAAACTATAGGCCTCTCTTCTAGGGATTTCTCACACTTCCTTGATTGTGACTTAGCTCAAGAAATCATTGGTAAAATTCAATATAATCATTTTCCTTTGTACATATAGTATTATAAAGAAAGTAATCTCTCAATGGGAAAACTTTTGATATAAATCTAAAAAATTTACAAATTCAAACTAAGTCACAATCTCTTCTTACTAAAGTTCATCATACTAACTACTTGACTTAATGATGACAATGAGATTTTTGTGGAACTCAAAGGGTTACTAGAGTACCTTCAATTAACATCCTTCCTTGGACACCTCAACTCATTCCACTAACATGGTTATGGTTCATCTTCACTAATTGGTGTATTAGACAATTTTGAGTAGCCTTAATTCCACATATGATATTTATTTCTACCATTGGTAGATAGTCTATCACAACTAGGGTTGATTGTAAACTATCCGTGCAACTTCCTGGTATACTCACTATTTAACCCTAATTTCCACAAGACATGCATGAGTGTAGACCATTTATAGCGTACTACTATGTTGTAAAGACGTGATCTTTACAATCACATATTTACATATTTGTATCAGAATGTATTAAAACTCTTGCGTATATTCATGCTTTACAATTAGAGTTCACTAAATCTATATAGTATGACTAGTATTAAAAATATGCATCAATCTATCTACTCTTCAACATAGGAGATCTCATGTACATCTTTTCTAGGTCATCTTTGTGTCACCTATCCATGAATTCCCAAAGTGAATAAAACCTTACATGGACCCCATAAAGGGAAAATGGGTCAGCAAAGTTGGTACTAAATCAAATTATTGAGATGCTTAAAAAGTAAAGATTTTTGTAATAAATATAGGTAGATTTTCTTGGCGTTGATCTAGTTACCATGCTAATTTCAAATGGGTACAACAATTCAACATGATAACTAGAAACAACAAATAGATTCTCAAAATTAATATCAAGATATCAAGTTAGTCAAAATGATATCTTTTATCCACTGACACATGAAAGCTAGTATTTTGTCTTTTCCAAGGCTAGGTGTCATGTGTTTTTTCCTGTATGAGAGAATGAAAGTTTCTCCTATCGGGGTAGCCAATATCGGCGGACCTCAAATTTTCCATTATCTACTGTGAAGAGTTGGGAGTTATGACCCACTAAATCTAGGAGCCAAAGATCTAAGAGAATATTTGATTTTTTTGTGATAATGTCAAAATCAACCATTTTTTTAAATCATTCGAAAATGTTCAACATTTAATTGTTGTTGTTACCTTCAAGATGAGGGACAAGGATATTAACAAACGATTTCACCAATTTTTCAAAATTCCATCAACAAAACTCAAGAGGAAATAAGATAGATTAATAATAGAATCAAGAATCTAATATGGATTCCAAATGAGAATTTCCTATCAAGATGTCCACACGAATAAAAGATGACAATTTCTCAAGAATCTAGAAAGAGAGAATGTACTAGTGTTAGTAGATGTTTCTTGGCTTAGAATCACTCAGTAGTTATCATTGGTAAATGTTAGTTATAGTTATTCCCATCATTTGTATCTTAGGTTGTCATATTACCCCATGATTGTGATTAAGTTTAGAAATGTCAAGAGTATCCATAAATAAAAGTAGTAAGATACACTATGCACCTCTCTCCCCCGTGACCAAACCTAAACGCTCTGGCAATTAGGGTTATGCAAGTGGGGCACCCTTCTCCCCCGTGGTTTTTCTCTTATAGGTCTAAGGATTAGGGCGATCTCTTTGGTATCTTTCCCATCATGGCAGAAGAACTAGCAGATTGTTGTTCGAGATTATAGTTGACTAAAAAGGAGGAGGAACCGATAGAGATCCAACAACACCCGACTAAGGAAGATACAAGACACTTGAAGCTTGTGATGGTGGCACATATTCTCATAGACAAAACCTTCAATTTTTGGCCATGAAGCGAACGTTCACGCAGGCCTGGGCTCTTGCTAATAAGGTCATCTTCAAGTAGTTGGAAGGAGAGAACGTGGTGATTCAATTTTTGGACTGGCAAGATAAGCAGAAGGTGGTTGAAGGAGCCCCGTGGAATTTTGATAATAAACTACTTCTATTTAAAGAAATAGAAGCTGATGTGCAACTGGGGGGAATAAAGATTAACCATAGTCCGTATTGGGTACGTATCTATGGATTGCCCTTGGGCTATCGTACACTGCAGGCCATCAAGGAGATAGCTAATAGAATCAGAATCTTCCTCTCCCTAGATGTTGACGAGCTGGGTTGGGACACATCAATGAGGGTACATGTTAATCTTGACGTCACTAAACCGCTGAAGAGATTCGTAAGGATATGAGGTAGAAACAACCAGATCCTGGAACTAGAAGTTAAATATGAGAGGCTCGCCAATTTCTGTCATTACTGTGGCCTTTTGGGTTTCATCGAAAAGGACTCTGTGGAACAGGAGGAAGAATAAGACCAGGGAAACCAGTGGGGAGCATGGCTTAAAGCTTCACTGAGGAAACCCAAGGTATCTCTGTAGGAGGAAATCTATGGCAACACAAGGACAAAATGGAGCATACAGTTCAACAACAAACCTCGCTCAGAATTGTCAAAGAATTCATCGCAATCTAAGAGTAGCGGTTCATCAACTCAATTGTTGAACAGAGATGGGAGGGAAAGAGAGGGACAGAGGAAATAAGAAAAGATAGGTCAGAATATAACATCTATCCAATAAGAGGCGAGCGGCGGATCAAAGTTTGACCTGAGGGAATTGATCCATGAGGTCTAGGACACCCAAAAGATGAACCAGAAGGAGAAAGCTATCAATGGTGATGAGGGTGGTCTAGCAATGGGATGCCTTGAGAAGAATAACGAGCTAGAGACAACAAAAGTAGCAGAGCAGTCATAAAAAACCAAACACACAAGGGCAGAACTTTTGGCCATGAAGGTACCAGGGAAAACTCAAAACGAGAGGATTGAGGAAGAGGAGAGCAGACCACAAGGATATATAAAGCACAATGAAGCATCTAGAGACAGACGTGAACAATATGTCTAAGCCACAAAGATGAAGGAGGACCCAAAACCCAATGCAGTGTGAACAAGGGCATAGAAGGAAAAGGAGGGTTGCAAGAAGATGTTGTGGAAAGGAAAGAGTGATCCAAAGAAGAAGAAGGAGCCTCCCTAGGTTTACAAGATGAGTAGAGAACAATGGTTAGGCATTTTGGAGTCCGAAGTGGAGTGGGCCATAGTGATAGGGAAACGTGGCAGACACTCTGATCAATGTGACATGGATCTTAATGTCGTAGAGCCTATAGGAGATTTGGGGAAGAAGCAAGGGGCAATGATTCTGATATGCACACCATGGGGGTTGCATCAGTCCAAGTAGCGGAGGCTGTGGTAAACCAGCCCCATGAAGAGAAATGAAAATTATAAGTTGGAACTATTAGGGACTGGGCTGCCCTGACACAATGAACGCCCTCTGGTCATGGTGTTGGAGGGAGAGCCCAAATATAGTCTTTCTCATGGAGACTATGATATCTAGTGTAGATCTAGAGGAAGTCAAGAGGAAGTGTGGTTTCACACAAGGTGTATGTATAGCTAACATTGGTAGAGAAGGTGGAGTGGGCTTATGGTGGAAAGATGTGAATATAAAAATATTATCTTATTCTATAACATCATTGTGATTGTGAAATAAATGAAGGTGGCTCAGACAGTTCTTGGAGAGCAGTTGATTATTATGGGTGGGAAGATCAGCAACAAAAGTACAAGACATGGAATTCAATGAGAGAACTAAAAGTTGTGTCAGAACTACCTACAATGTTCTTTGGGGACTTTAATGAGATTGTATCAAATTTTGAGAAGAGGGGGGTGCCAAAGTCGATGAGGTAAATTCAAGACTTTAGTTGTGCTATTGATGACTGTGACCTTATGGATCTGGGCTACAATGGTAGCATCTTCACGTAGCAAAGAGGCCTCATGACAGAGATCCTTATCCAAGAAAGATTGGATAGGGCGCTAGCATGCTCAGCCTGGGCAAGTAGGTTTTACCAGGCTAGGGTAATGCATCTTGCTAAATATGAGTTAGATCATGTTCTGATTATCATTCACATAGAGTAGAGGAGGAGGAGGAAGATCAGGAGGCAACATCATTTTTTCTTTGAACCCATGTGGACGAAGGATGACATGTGCGAGCAGATTATTAAAGATTCATGGGAAGAACGCCAACACTTTGAACTCCATGGGAAGATTGAGGTTTTTGGCATCAAGTTAAAAGAATGGACAGCTGAGAAATATGGGAACATGAAAAAAAGAATCAAAGAACTAGAAGTGGAGCTTTGGGAGATTCAAAATCTTCCCTCAGATAAGGGAAATGGAGATGTGTACGCGCATTGCTTCCGAGTTGCAGGAGTGGAACAAGTGAGATGAGGCATTTTGACATGCCAGGGCTCGGGTTAATGAGATGAAATCAGGGGATAAGAACAAAACATACTTCCACCATAAAGCATCACAGAGAAGAAAAAAACAAGATTGAAGGGCTGAAGAATGCAACTGGACAGTGGATGACCAATGATGAGGAGATTGAGAAGATTATCAAGGAATTCTTCCAAGGGATCTTCCAGACCTCTAATCCAACTGTGTGGGGAGAGGTGACCCAAGGGATCTACTAAACTGATTCAAATGAAAGGGATAGACTTGAGGGGGACATCACTGGCGAAGAAATTTGAACAACTCTCAAAGGCATGCACCCCTTCAAAGCTCCGACCCCAGACAGTATGAAGTCTATTTTCTTCCAAAAAATCTGGCACATTGTGGGAGAGGATGTGTCTAACTATATCAAAGGGTGGTGGAAAACTGATAGAAGCATAGTTGATTTAAATTCCACCTTACTGGTGATGATCCCAAAAGTACAAAAATCGACAGAGATTGGAGAATTCAAACCCATTAGCCTATGTAACGTCATCTACAAAATTTCCTCAAAAGTCCTTGCAAACAGACTGAGACCTCTCATGGATATGATAGTGTCTGAGAATCAGAGTGCTTTTATCTCAGGAAGGCTCATTACTGACAATGCACTCATTGCATATGAATTATTCCATACTATGAAGGGAGATAAAGGGAAGAAGAATGGTCACATTGCTCTTAAGATGGATATGTATAAAGCATACGACATGGTGGAGTGGAACTTTGTGGACTATATTTAGGTAAAGTTGGGTTTTGGAGAGAGATGGAGAAGGAAGACCAGTGACTGCATGTCAACTATAACTCACTCTTTTTCCATAAATAGGGAACATACCACAAAGACTCAACCATCTAGAGGACTTCTCCAGGGTGACCCTCTCTTCCCATATCTTTTTATTCTATGTGTTGAAGATTTCTCAACTTCACTTATTTTAGCATCACAACAAAATATTATCCATGGAATCCGGGTAATCCGTCATGGCCCCCATATTTCCCATCTTTTCTTTGAAGATGACTTGATCCTCTTTGCCAAAGCAACTAGAGAAGAGTGCCTAAAACTAACTGAAATTATCAGCCAATATGAACAACCATCAAGATAGAAAATTAACTTATCCAAGACTAAAGTTGCTTTTAGAAAAGGGGTCTATAGGGGAAGGAAGGAAGAGATAATAAATTTACTACAGATGAAGGAAGTGGACCATCATGGAAAGTACCAGGGGCTTCCTACTGCTGTGGGAAGATATAAGAAATAAGTCTTTGCTTTTATCCAGGAACAGATTTGGAGGAAGCTACAAGGGTGGAAAGAAAAATTACTATTCAAAGTGGGGAAGGAGGTCCTCATCAAAGTAGTCACACAAGCCATCCCCTCATACATAATGAGAGTCTTCCAACTGCCTACATACCTATTAGATTCCATTAACAATATTATTTCAAGGTTTTGGTAGGGAGACAAAGGAATAGAGAGGAAAATAACATGGGTTAGTTGGGAGAAATTATGCAAGCTGAAGAACCAAGGAGGTATAGGCTTTAGAAATCTCTACACTTTCAACCAAGCCCTAATGGCCAAACAAATATGGTGCTTGTTCCACAGAAGGGATACACTGGTGTATAGGGTTCTCAAAGCCAGATACTTCCCTAATGTTTCAGGACTAAATGCATGTCGTGGGCACAACCCAAGTTTTACTTGGAGAAACACTTGGAACTCAAAAAGTATCATCCTGGAAGGACAACAATGGAGGGTGGGGGGACGAATCAAGCATTAACATTTGGGAGGACAACTGGATACCAAAACTAGGGGGAAGTCTGGATTCTCTTTATGGGGTGTCAAGTAATACAGTCCAATTTTTCCAACAGCTCATGGACTGAGAGCTGATAAGATGTGACTATTGTGGGTATACAAGGCTTTTATGGTGTCTAAATGGCATGGAGATAGTAATGGGAAGGTTATCCAAATAGCTGTCCAGAGGAACCCGAGTTTGTAGGATGTCCAATGCGTAGAGGCTTGGGAAATCAGAAAAGGACTCAAAGTGTCCATGGAGATGAGTTTGGATAAGATTGTGGTAGAATCAGACTCGACCTCCATCATCCAGTGCATTGCCTCAGGAGTTAAGTGGGTGGACCTTCTAGGGACACCACTTAATCATATCTTTTATCTTAAAAATTCTTTCACTAGTATTTCCTTATGCTCATGTAGGCGACAGGCTAATGGGCTGGCCCATATGCTAGCACGGGAGGCTGCCAAGAGTAGTGATCCTTTCAGTAGTTCATGTTCTTTCCCTTCATTTGTATCTGACTGTGCCGAGGTTGATTTGGCCTCTAATTAATAGTAGACGAGTTGTTTTAAAAAAAAAGATACACTATGCACGATATAATTTCATATTATCCTCTAGTTTCATTTATAACTATGAGAACACCAATATACTCATATATTAATAACTAGGTATCAAATACATATATGAACATAATTACACATCTACTAATATATCACTATGTGATTCCTTGTATTATCTAATTATTGAGTATCTACAAATTATTTTATTTTGCAATATGCTACTACGTAAGTGATTTGTATTAAAACATATTGCCCTAGGTTAAAGTGATTTGTAAGTCAAGATCTTATAACGAATAATGTTTGAGCATGCATATTATAACCAAAATTATTTGATATATAACATTTTGTCTATTAGACTTCTACTAATTGGTTTACTTTAATCAAACTTTATAGATTTGGTATTAATAAATACAAGCATATATGTATATTCAATTACTATAATTGAATCAACATACTAGATACATACTTTTGGGTCCTAGATGTTCTAATTTTCTTTTGATATATTATCTACCCGTTTCTTGCTACATTTCTTGGATTCAAAATATATAAAGAATGTAGATTACCTATGGGTTGATGGTTTTTGAGTTTGGCACACTAGTACATTTTGACATCTGGTGTCACTTTTATTAATGTTAGTTTTAACAAAAAATTGTCGCTACATGCCTATATCATCGGTTGGTAAAGCACAAACATACTATTGATCAAGTCTTGCTGATTAAATAAAAACATGGGCCACTTGTTTTATAACATCAATTTTTTAGTGTAGAACGGTGTCATAGACAATCCACTATTCTGAGAAAAAGATTGATATAGGCATATAGTGTCTGGTGTACATTAACCAATGACGCACCCCTTCTGTGAAATTAATTTTGCCTCCAAAACACCTTTGTAGTTGGTTGTTCTCAATGATAACCGACATTGTAGGCCACATACACTATGAATTCTTTTACCTACAAAAATCTTGTGGTGTCAGTTCCTTCTTAATCAACTGACAAAAAAACATTCTTGTCACATTCCTTGCAAAAAGTATTTCCCCTGCAATTGGTTATGTCATAGTTCTTTTTCTTGAAATCGATGACAAATGTTTTAGTGAGGTTGGCAAATTTTAATGGGGATAAGTACATACATTGTCATTTTTTAGTGTCCAACCAACAATAAAGTTTAATCTCTGTCATTGGATTGATAGACATAAATGACAACTAAGTCCTTAGCGAGGTTGACATTTTTTTATTAGGGATAAAGAAATTTTTCATCAATTTCTAATTGTCCAACCGATGATAGAGTGTAACCTATATCATTGGTTTTGTTGACCAAACCGACAACTAAGTCCTTAGTGAGATTGGAGTCCTTTTTATAGAGATAAAGACATCTTTCACCGATTTCACTATGTCCAATCTAATATAGAGTTTAACCTTATTCATTGGTTATGATGAATGAACTGATGAATAATGTATTAGTTGTCATTGTTTTTGAACAACTGATGACTAAGTTCTATATAACAACACCCGCAAAACTTTTATCCTCATTCTCTATTTCATCACACATTCAAATCTTTCCTTGGATTCTAACGATTGTGTGCTTAGTTGTTTCCACCACTCCTACTTCCTCATCATCATTGTTGTTGTCATTGTCACTGCTATCGACACTTGACTGACTGCCCCCTTTGCTGCTACTACAAGTGGTTGTCTATTTTCCACCACTACTATGAGCACACATCTAACCATCACTACTTCTTATGCTATATATTGATCCACTACAATATCTGTTGATGTTGCTTCTTGATCTGCTACTGCTTCTTGAGCCGTCATTGCTACTGCCACCGCCATCGTTGCTTCTGCCACCATCACTATTGTTGCTTCTTGAGCCACTATTGCTGCATCATGAGTCGCCACCGCTGTTGTTGATACTTGCTTCTTCCCTCTCCTCTCTTCTTTGTAGATAATATGTGTTTTTTTCTTAACTTTTAGCTATTATTGGTGTTTTCTTCTTTGTTTGATAGGTTTAGCTACAATTTTTAAAGTACATGTATAGTTCTTTATTTGGTTTGTTTATAATTCTTCATATAAACTTTGAATATTATGTTTGGTATTGTTATGCATATTTGGTATAAATATTATGTCTAGAATTGTTTATGAGAGAAACCCCAACCAAATTAATGATGATATAAATTTTGATAGATGACCAATAACTGTGTGGAATAGAGACCTACCCTAATATCTAAGCCCTAATTTCTTAATCAATGTGTTGGCTAGGAAAGTCATCTACGATTTACTTAGGAGTAAATCTTGGATAATTTCTGGTTTGAGACTGTTGTTGAACACTTAATCTCACATATGATGCTAGTGTATATTGTGTATTCAATTTTCAACATTTTCATCAAAACTTCCCCATTTGTTTTCTAAGTGCATGTGTAGGTGCATATTTTTCCATCTACATTAGTGTACTTGAAGAACTATGGAGAAGTGTTGCTGAAATATTCTTAAACATAATACACATTATACACTTACTAGTGGATTAGGTGCTCAAAAATGGAAGAAGTGTTACACATTAATTACTCAATCCTACGCATTAACCCGTAAACCTAAAACCCTAATTAGTAAATCCTAATCCGTACACCTAAACACAATATGACAAAACCCTAATCTCTAAATCCTAATATCTAAACCCTAGTCTTTAAACACTAGATTCAATACTCATTTTCTTTGTGATCATAGAATAGATTGATCATGGGTGTCCATTCCAAATTGATGCACTCTAGAGTTTATTATTGTCTTGATCATTTTATAAAATTTGTGGATGAACATAGGAAACGATCAGGAGATAGGTTCTATGTCCATGTAGGAGTTGTAGTAGCAACTTGAGAGTCAGAACTATTAAACCAATTATAATAGACATGGTTGATGTGATGTTAGATAGTTGTGGGGTTTCTTTTTAGAAATATTGTGCATGATTATGAGATTGTTATACTTAGTTTAAGATAAGTAAATGAAGTTGAGTGCTTTGTTGATATTCTGTACTCTGAAGGTTAACAATACATGGAGCAACAAAAGCTTCACATCTATGTTGTCTTTGTTGAAAGAAGTTCCTCCTGAAGGCAACGAGCTTCCAATCTTGACATATGAAACAAAGAAAATGTTGTGCCCAATGGGAATTCAGTCTAAGAAGATACAAGCATGCCCGAATGACTGTGTTATTTCAAAAGGACTATATTGATTTGAAAGATTGTCCAAAATGTGGGGCATCAAGGTACAACATGACGACTTTGCGTAAGGCCAAAATTGGCTCTCTTGCTAATGTGATGTGATATATACCCATAATAACACAATTTCAATGCGTGTTTGCTAATACCATGGATGCAAAAAATTTATCTTGGCATGTAGAGGTAAAGAAAAACAATGACGGGATCCTGATGACACCATATGGTTTCCCACAACGGAAGAAAATTGATTTATTGTAAACAAATTTATTGAAGAAGTCAGCAATCTAAGACTTGGGCTTTTTACCAATAGGATGAATCCATAGGTCACATTAATCAACCAATATAGCACTTGGCATGCTATGATTGTTATACACAATATTCCTCCCTAGTTGTGTATAAATATTAACTACGTCATGTTGTCCTTATTGATATCGGGCCCCAAACAACTTGCAAATGATATTGATATTTTTCTTAAACCTTTGATTGATGACTTAAAGAAACTCCTGGGGAGAAGGTGTGATGACCTATAGTGCTGCATGTAGAGAGACATTTCAATTGTATGCAAGGAGGAGTTGTTCTTCTTAAAGGTTGAAGAAGGTGTGAAAATCTTCTCCAGGTGAGGGAGAAGGAAAGGGTAGAAGATTCAAGAAGAGTGGGTAATTCCTTTAAGGCCAAAGACTTGATGTAAGTGTGGGTAAGTCCTTGGTGAAGGCTGAAGACATCTTGATCAAGTGGGTAAGTCCTTGTGTAGGTGAAAGACTCTTGTCTTGAATAGTTAAGTCCTTGGATGTATGGTGGTCTCCTTGTATCTCTTATGATGGAATATAAGTATACATGGGTTGCAAAGTCCTAGATGTTGACCTCTCTAAGTAGTGGATTGATGGTCTCCTAGTTTGGAGATTGGAACCACTCTGACCACCTTGTCCAAGTGTATGTTTCAATCTCTCTCATCCTTACTATGATTGCTTAGATAGGACTTCAAGTTTTTCTTAAGAATTTGGTTTTAATTGATATAATTTGAAGGTCTAACTATTCTTGTGAGAATTTTGAAACTCTATTCACCCCCCCCTCTAGAACCCTAGATCCAACAAGTGGTATCAGAGCAAGGATCTTCTCTAAAAAATCTCCCATGAGACGAGAAGATGGGTGAGAACCCACTTGGTTCACTCAACCTAGAGGGAGGTTTCTCCATGCGCCCATCGATCTTCGACAGTACCAACTTCCTCTATTGGAAGAGGCGGATGTAGTTCTACATTCAAGGGATGAACTTTGATATGTGGAAGGTGATGATTACACCCTACAAGGAGCCAACTGAAGTTGTGTCAATATGGGATGAAGCTTCCCTAAAGAATGTCCAACTCAATGCCAAAACAATTAGCATCCTCTACGCAGCCCTCACTCCATCTGAGTTCAACCGCATCTCCCCATGGGATACAACCTATGAGATATGAGGTACAAAGAAAGTGAAGGAGGAAAAGATCTATATGTTGAACAACCTTCTAGAGAACTTCAAGATGGGGAAGAAAGATGGACTTCCCGAGATGTACTCAAGGCTCAACATCATCATCAATGATCGAGCTACTTTGAGACACACTTTGGATAGATGATCTATCAACTGAAAGATCTTGAGGTTTCTACCAAAGAGATGGGAGTCAAATGTGACCTCCATTGAAGAAGTGATAAGTCTTAGTGACATTCCAACTGAGGAGCTTCTTGGCAATCTACATGCTCATGAGCCAAGACTTGACAAGCAAGAAGAGGAAGCCAAGCAATAAGAGACTTATTACTACCCGTTCTTTTTATTCTAAATGTAAATCTAAAAAGAAGAGGTTAGGTAAAATCATTGATGACTTGTATACTAAACTTGAGATTCTTGAGAAAAATGAGAAAATTCATCTTGAGAGCATTGATAACTTACAAGGACAATTTCTTGATATTGAGATCCAATATAATAGAGTTGAGTTAGAGAATGGTGTCTATCTTAAGAACATTGAATCTCTTAAGGAAGAAAACCAAAAGTGCCTAAAGAGCTTGAGATTCTTGAAACTGAAAATGTTGAATTCAAGCTTATTGTTGATGCTCGTAGAGATGAGAGGGATGTTTATCTCAAAGAAATTCAATTGCTAAAATCTAAAAATGCTAGTTGCTTGGTCAAGTTAATGATTTATATTCTAGACCTATTTTGCCTAGTAATGATGTTGCTTCTATTTATCTT
This sequence comes from Alisma plantago-aquatica, assembly GCA_963693085.1. Classification (NCBI taxonomy): domain Eukaryota; kingdom Viridiplantae; phylum Streptophyta; class Magnoliopsida; order Alismatales; family Alismataceae; genus Alisma; species Alisma plantago-aquatica. Next base: position 643,529,902 of record OY856415.1, read on the forward strand.
GAAAAGGATTTTTATTTGACTAAATCTCTCTGTTTAGAGGCTGACCTTGTTCATTTTAGAGATGATCTTGCTAGTTTGTCTTCTACTGTTATATCTCTTACCGATGACAATCATAGACTTAGAGCCTCTCTGTAGAAATTCATCAAAGGGAAAAACTCCCTAAATGAAATCCTTGACCATTCTACCAAACAAAGTGGTACTAATGGTTTGGGATTTGTAGGCAGAGCACCTAAGGGCAAGAATAAGGTCAAGGGTAAAAAAAAGAGTAAGAAAACTTCCTTTTTCATTAGAGAGTCTTCTGGCACTAAGAACCATATGACTTTCTCTCATTGCAAAAGTGATGGTCATTATTCTACTTATTGTCCTTACAAGCCTAAGGGGATCAATCCAAAGATAAAATGGGTCCCCAACCTAACTCTTGATCCCAAAGTTTGAGTTGGGAACTGACACTCTCCTTTATTGCAGGAAAAAGGAAAATGGATCGTTGATAGTAGCTCCACTAAGCACATGACAGGTAAAATAAGCCATTTCAACAATTTCACAAAGAAGAAAGGAGGTTTGGTTACTTTCAGGGACAACAAAAATGGTAAGGTAAAAGGTGAGGGTGGTGTAGGTGAATCCTTATGTATCAAGAATGTTCTTTTTGTGGATGGCCTACATCAAAATTTAATAAGTGTATGCCAATTATGTGATAATGGTTACCTTGTGCTATTTACTTCTTTTGAATGTTTGCTTGTAGATTCCCTCACTTATCATGTCATATATAAGGGAACTAGAAATGGTAATATTTACGTAATTATGCTTGACTCTATTAAGCCTATTGTTGGTAGATGCCTAGTACTCAATTTGAATGATATTTCTCTTTGGCATTGTCGGCTTGGTCATGCAAATATGCATCAATTGAAGAAGTTGAGCAAAAAGGACTTGGTCAAGGGACTTCCCAAATTGGATTTTGAAAAGGATGAGGAATGCCAACCTTGTATACAAGGAAAGAAAACCAAGTCCTCCTTCAAATCCAAAGGAGTCCTTAGCATTAAGAGATCTCTTGAACTTCTCCATATTGATCTGTTTGGACCTATGAGAACTCAATCGCTTCGCGGTTCCAAGTATTGTCTTGTTATTGTCAATGATTTCTCTAGATATACTTGGACCTTCTTTCTCATTTCCAAGAGTGATACGCCTGATGTTTTCTATAGTTTTTGCAAAGGAGTTGAGAATGAAGCTTCTTGTTGAATTATTTCCATCCACAGTGATCATGGGGGAGAGTTTGAAAATGATCTTTTTGAACATTTTTGTGAAGAATCAGGCTATGCACATAACTTCTCTTCACCTTGAACACCTCAACAAAATGGGGTTGTAGAGAGGAAGAACAAGTCACTACAGGAAATGGCTAGGACCATTCTTTTAGAGTATGACACTCCAATGAAGTTTTGGGCTGAAGTCGTTAGTACCTCATGTTTTGTGCAAAATTGGGTTTTCAAACATCCTTCTTTAAAGACCATCACCTATGAGCTATGGTGTGGTAGGAAGCCTTCTATCAAGTAATTTTATATTTTTGGATGTCTTTGTTTTGTTTTGAACATGAAAGATTCTCTCGACAAGTTTGATCTGAAATCATACAAGGCTTTCTTTCTTGGCTATAGCACTACTAGCAAGGCTTATAGAGTGTTTAATGTTGACCTATCTAAAGTAGAAGAATCTTTTAATGTCAAATTTATTGAAACTAACCCCTCTATTCCCAAAGATATTGTTCCAAATAATGATGTTGTAGGTGAGGTGATTCCTATCTTAAAAGAACTCAACATCACCCAAAAGGGAAAAGAGGTGGCCACTCAAGAAGAGAAAGATGAAGAGAAGAAGGATCCAACTCCCTTCTTTTTAAGGAATCATCCTAAAGAGCTGATCTTAGGTGACCCTTTGACAGAGGGAAGAACAACTCAAGTCAAAGAACAAGCAAATAGCACCTTCATCTCACAACTCAAGTCAAATAACATCAAAGAAGCTCTCGGGGATGATGAATGGATCCTAGCTATGCAAGAAGAATTGGAGAAATTCAAAAAGAATAAAGTTTGGACTCTAATTCCAAGACCATGTGATAGAAAAATCATTGGCACCAATTGGGTCTAGCACAACAAGCTCGATGAAAGTGGTAAGGCAGTAAGGAACAAACCAAGGTTAGTGGATCAAGTCTACAATCAGTAGGAAGGTATAGATTTTGATGAAACATATGCACTTGTAGCCAGACTTGAGTCCATCCATATGTTGCTTGCTTTTTCTAGTTATAAAAACTTTGTTCTTCATCAAATGGAAAAGTGTATTTTTGAATGGTACACTTGAGGAGGAAGTGTATGTTGCAAACCCTAGGGCTTTGAACATGATAGTTTACCTAACCATATTTATCTATTGCAAAAAGCTCTCTATGGACTCAAACAAGCACCTTGATCTTGGTATGAGAAATTAAAGAACTTTTTGCTAGATCATGGGTATATCATGTGCAAAGTGGATTCTACTTTGTTTATTAAACACTTCTAACAATTTTCTTATCATTCAAATTTATGTTCATGATATCATTTTTGGAGGAACTAATCTTGACCTTTACAAGGAGTTTAGTGATCTCATGGAGAGTGAGTTTGAGATGAGCATGATGGGTGAACTTACTTTCTTCCTCAGCTTTCAAATTGAGAAAAATGAAGATGGGAACGTCAACAACCAAGGCAAGTACACAAGTGATCTACTTAAGAGCTTAGGGATGGAGAACACCAAGAAGACAATGGGCACTCCCATGTCAAACACCGCCAAACTTGATAGAGATGAAGATGGTGAGAAAGTGGATGAGAAGCTCTATAGAGGTATGATTGGAAGTTTACTTTATTTAATTACCTCTAGACTTGATATGATGTTTAGTGTTGGCTTGTGTGCTCACTTTCAATCAAATCCCAAGAAATCACATCTTATAGTTGTTAAGAGGATTTTTGGGTACTTAGCCAAAACTCCAAATTTTAGACTATGGTATCCCAAGTCAAGGGACTTTACTCTTACAGCTTATAATGATGTAGATTACGCAGGATGCTTGATTGATATAAAGCATACAAGTGGCACTTGCTTCCTCTTAGGACCATGCTTGGTGTCTCGGTTCTCCAAGAAACAGAGAACAATGGCTTTATCAATTACTGAGGCTGAATACATTGCATCCGGGAGTTGTTGTGCCCATGTCCTATGGATGAAGCAAATGCTCTAAGACTTTAACATTTATTTTGATGCTTCTCCTATTTATTGAGATAATAGTAGTCCAATAAATTTATCTTAAAATCCTATATTTCATAGTAGAGACAAGCATATAGAGGTTCGTCATCATTTTCTTCGTAATCACATTGCCAAAAAGGATATTTATATCATGCATGTCGACACAGAAAATCAGTTGGTGGACATTTTTACTAAACCTCTAGCTAGAGAGAAACTTAATTTTATTAGATCTAAACTATTCATAACTACTTTGGATGAATTTGATATGCCTTCTAGTTAGTTGCTATTTATCCTATATGATTTGTTCATGTCTTGATCACCCTTGCTTGGTAAAGTGCTAAAATTCTCATGTTCTTTTGCCTTATTTTTCGCTTATTTTGGGTATTTTTCACAAACATTTGTTTTATCACTAAATAGTACCCAATGATGAGTGATATGTTCCTAAGTATATTTAAAATGCAAAATGGACTAGATAAATAAATTTAATTAGCACTCAAGTGGCTATAAATTAAGATTTCTAAATTTGGGATATACTTTCTATAGTTGAGTTACAAACTCAACCGATGGGTGGCCGAGGGCTTTTGTAAAAATCCGTTCGGTCAAGTTTTATGTTCTCATAACTCGACTAATGGCCGAGCTGGAGCAACACTTAAGTATGGTTTGGCCAATTTTTCTCCCTCACAACTAGAAAAAAATCGATTGATTCCCTCTCCAACTCCCTCAAGCTCTCAACCCTAGCCCCGACCTTCCCTTTCCTAGCCCTAACCCAGCCTTATTTGACCTTCCTAGACCTCTTGCACATCATCCCTAGGTGTTTGGTTGGTTCTTGGTGTCCCTACATTTTGACCTTTTTTCCCTTTTATCTCGCCTCTATGGCTTCCAATAGGAGAAAGAGAGTCGCCCCTTTGGAGCACCATCCTCCTCCTCCAACTCTCGCCTTATTCTATTTGATGATACCTTCTTTGTCTCCAATGAATCTCTAAATAGGTACAAGGAGTTCCTTCCTAGGAATCCCTTCCCTTTTTAGGCTTTGTTTGAGCCATGCCCGCGTAGACAAAATGTCATTGATCAGGTTGCTGAGTTGTTCTACGACCACCACCTCTCTACCCTGAGTGTTGAATGCTCGTGCTATCATCACAAGCACTAAGGTTGTTCATGAATTCTATGCAAATTTATCATGGAATTACGACACTTTTGTACCCCCGCCAAATACTCAAGTCATTCTTACTTCCATGACGGCCAGTAAGAAATTCCATATCTCAGAGGATACCTTGAATATCTTTTTCTCTGGTATTGAAGTAATCGACACATGGAGGAAGGATTACCCTAAGTATTTTGACCTCCTATACCATAAGGCCTTCTACAAGCAATATGATATCACTCTCCCTGACATACATAAATTCTTGAAGAAGCCTCTGTTTCCCTATAGGAAGAAGTCCACCTTTCCCTCCTCTGCCTTAGACCTGAAAACCCACATTCTCGCCCTGGTAGTCAACTACAATATTCATCCAAAGAAAAAACAAATTGAAATTGCAGAGAATACCATGGTGATTATGTTTTGTATCCTGAAGAACATCAGAGTCAAGTGGTCTTGATATATTCTCCACCACATGACCTACTTTGGATCTAGTAAGAACACCCGAGGTACCCACCCACCCTACCTAGCCTTGATTTTTAGTATTTTTCAATTTGTCACTGGGAAGTCTCTTTTTCATTATCTTCATTAAAAACCTACTAGAAAAGGAGTCTATATTAGTGAGACCACAATTCAGAAAAGTGTGCCTAGCCCTTATTCTACCACACTTAGAGCCTTGACCTCCACCCAGGCACCTCCACCTTCTCAGCCATCCCAACCTGCCCGCACCTCATTCAATATATCAAATGAAACCCTCATGGGTTACATGATGCATCAATAGGTGTATAAACTTCGGGTTCATGAGCATATGCATCACGATCTTTGTTCTATCATGTCTACCATGAACCTATCATGTGCCCATCCTTACCATGCCTACCAACCCTACCCAGAAGGTGATTATGCATCCTATGCATATAATCACTTTTACCCAGCCCCTCCACCTGCTGCTTCCACTGCTACACCCTCTGATGTTGGTGGATCTGCCCCTGGAGTGCTACCTCTCCCTGTTGGTCCTATAGATACCTTTCTTGTAGGACTTGGCACCTCTTCTCCTACTTTTACTCAAGCCTAAGAGTTGCATAACCTTGGTATGTCTTGAACTGAGCAAAATGTCATGTGGCCCAATCATGGTTTCGGTCCTTCTATCGATGAGGAGATGCCCGACTAGATTGATGAGGAAGTTACTGCTGATGAGGAGGAGGCAACTGAGGATGATGGCAAGGATGGTTCTGATGATGGCTTTGCTGGTGCATATGGTGATGAAGGTGAAGCTACTATCTCTGTTGCACCTTCATATGGAAATGATGACTACGAGCCTAAAACTTCAGATGTTGATGCTACTGATGATGATGATATTATGGACATAGATAGCCTAGACGTTTAGATGTTTTAGTTTTTAGTCTTTAGATGTTGATAATATATATCTTTCTAGACTATTTTGTACTAAAAATATATGGGCACATTATCTGAGTTGTTATATTTTTATCAACATGTTATTTTCATCATTTTGGCTTGTAGTTGTTTTTGAGAACGTGTGTTCAGTGTTGTAATCTTAATCATATGTACCCTTACTCTCTGGTTGACTACATCTCGTGAGTTGGTGGTATGTTACCCAAATTTTGATTATGACATAGATTGTTTGTCTCTCTCTCATCTATGTTTGATGTGTATTATGATGTTGCATTTTTTATCTTGTGGATTGACGGTTTTCGTTGTGCTTGGAGAAGACCTATTTTTGTGCTCTTCTACCCCACTTAGTTTTTGATAATTCCAAAAGGGGGGGGGAGAATTTCAATGTTCTAAAACTCAACCATATTGATTTTATTGCCTATGTGATCCTTTTCTTGTCTAAAAATATGTTTTATCATGTGACTTGATAAAGGACCATATAGTATACATGTTATATAGTTGTGTGTAGAAATACTAACTATGCAGGTAAGAGTGAGCATAGATTGAGGGGGAGTAATTCACATTTCTAACATTATGGATCCTCTTGTAGTTTACAAGGCTAAGGTATAACTTTACATATCATTTTCAATATGATTGAGGAATGGTTTGTCATTGTCAAAAAGGGGGAGAATGTTGACTTGAGAGTTATACATTGTCCATATTTTGATAATGACTAAACCATTCCATTCATATGTATCTAATATTTTTGTTTAAGATTGATTTCAAGATTTAGGTACATGAAAAGGATCAAATTACGCAAGCCCTAGCTTGTCCAAGTTCAAGTCAAAAGCAATGCAGGTGTGCAATTTGGGAAATCACTCCAAACCACCTTAGAATATTTTTGTAATCACTTGTATTGCTAATAGGACTTGTAACTAAGATGAAAAAAATTAGGGACACTTAATTCCAATATTTGGTCACTCTAAAACCATTTTGAAAAATTTGGCACAGCAACTCTGTCGAGTTTGTATCTCGACCGACCAGTGATGGATTTTTGGAAACGGATCAATCAGTCAAGTTGTACACTCATAGAACTCGACTGGTCGACTCATTGATCAAAATTAATTTTGACTCGTCGATTGACTTTCCCAAGACAAACTCGACCGATAGTTTGAAAATTGGCTTTGTCGGTTAGTGGATCAGTCGAGTTACCTTTATTGAAACTTAACTGAATGTACTGTATGGAAAATGTAGAAAAAGTGATTCTAACTATTGGAGAGCTGTTAGAAATGAAAATAGATCTATTGCAAGTTGTAAAATGGTTATTTTTCATTCTTAAGTGATCCCACACTCAAGGAACACCCCCAGCTATAAATACAACCTCTTGGAGTTCATTTCAAGGTTGCTCATTCATGCCATCCTTGGTCATTGCTATAGTTGAGTGTGCTACAACCCTTTGAGCCCATTTCTCTCTTTCTCTCATTTACAAAGAATTTCGTGATTATGAGTGAGTAGGGCATGTTGTAAGAGAGCTAACTCCATGTTATCTTGTAAATATCTCATTCCTTCAATCTTTCCAATCCCCTTTCTCAAAGAGAAAAGGTTGAAGTGATCTTCTCTGAGTGAAGGCGGAGTTATTGATCTTCTTCAAGGTTGAAGAAGGTGTGAAGATCTTCTCCAGGTGAGAGAGAATGACAAGGTAGAATATTCAAGAAGAGTGGGTAATTCTTTCAAGGCCAAAGACTTGATGCAAGTGTGGGTAAGTCCTTGGTGAAGTCTGAAGACATCTTGATCTAGTGGGTAAGTCCTTGTGTAGGTGAAAGACTCTTGTCTTGAATAGGTAAGACCTTGTATGTATGGTGGTCTCATTGTATCTCTTATGATGGAATATAAGTATACATGGGTTGCAAAGTCCTAGAGGTTGACCTCTATAGATAGTGGATTGACGGTCTCCTAGTTTTGAGATTGGAACCACTCTAACCATCTTGTCCAAGTGTATGTTTCAATCTCTCTCACCTTGATGTCCTTACTCAGATAGGACTTCTTATTGTTCTTAAGAATTTGGTTAAAAAATTTGAAGGTCTAACTGTTGGCTAAATGGACATCTATAAATCCCTTTGTTTTGATTATGACAAACATTTCATTCTTATTAATCTAACGAGCTACTTGAGTGTGCAGGATGACAAAGCAACAAGGGAAAATCTACAAGCTTACGTATTTATATTTTCATGCAATGTAATCACTGTTGTAAAAACTTGTACAAAAATATAATGTACAAGTACTTAGAATTGCATGTAAATCAAGCGTTAGATTCTCCCTAGCTAAACACCACAGTTAGACAAGTCATCCCATTCAAATAGGATTACTTATGCACACTCACACACATAATTAGTGCCTAAATTGAAACCTTGAAACAGGATCAATCTCGGTCGACAAACTCCTCGACCGAGACACTCTCGGTCGACAATCTTCTCGACCGAGAAAGATCCAAAGTAGCCGTTAGACACAACAGACAAGTTAGTTGGCAGTTGAAGAAAGACGTTGCAAATCACTTGTTCCAGAGAGCCTGTCGGTTGCAAAAGTTCGACCAAGTAGGTGTCTCGGTCGACCATTTGTCGACCGAGATGGTCTCTGACAGCAACTGCAGAATTAATTAATTAGCCGTTGTTAAAGCAACAACTTTGTACCTAACGGCTAGTTAAGCACTTAGAAACCCCTAGAAGTTGTCTAGAACGTCCTTAAGCATCCTTAAGCCATTCCTATAAATAGGACAAGCCATAGGACACCTAAACCCACTTGTTTACACTTGCTACACTTGAGAAACCTTTGAGTATACTTTGTGCAATCTGTTTGTGAGCAATTTGAGCATTGTGACAATTGGCCATTTCATTCCTTAGCTCATAATTTGTGTCCTATAGGCTAGTATCTCCTACCCACTGCAATCACAAGTTCACATACTTGGTTAGGAGATCTATACGCTTGATATAGGCAAATCAAGCCTTGGGCTATAAAGGATAAGTTGTAATTTCTATTTTCTTTCTTGTTCCCTATTATTGTTTGTACTCTCCTTGCTACTCCTAGGTTGGAGGTTGCGGATTGGAGAGGGTGAAGATCTTCTTGGCGAAGAAGGAGACTTTGAGCTACTTCAGAAGGCTGGTGCAACGGGAGGTTACTTCTAGAGAGGAAGGCTACTTCAAGGGGGAGCTTGAAGTTACTTCATAGAAGGCTACCTCAAAGTTGGTGCACCTACTTCAGGGTGAAGGCTGTTCAAAGGGTGTAAAGGAAAGTATTGTATTTTGTATAAATCCTCGAGAGGTAATGAAATAAATACTTTCAAATCCCGGTTGGGTAAGCAACTGGGTAGTGGACTGACAACTATAGTATTTGCTATAGTTGGAACCACTCTAAACACCTGTCTCTTTCTTCTAATTTCAATTGTGGTTGTTTGAATTCAATAAATTGTTAAAATAATTCAAAAACTCTATTCACCCCCCCTCTAGTAGTTTTTCAATTGGTATCAGAGCAGGCTTCAAGGAACCCTAACAAGGTCTTGAAGAATGGAGGGTAGTGGTGATTACAACCACAACAAAAGGTGCTGCTTGGACAAAGCTACAACATATTGCAATTGGTGCTTAGGTACAAGCCACCCAACAACTGGATGCCCATGGAGATCTAAGAAGGAAGATGAGAACAGAGATTGTCTCATTGCTACAACTAGCGAGGAAGAAGAAGAAGAGGTAATTCTTTTTGATTTATCTAAAGAAGAACTAGTTGCTAGCCTTGAAGAAACACATATTAAATATGTTGAATGCAAGAAGAAATTTAAGAAGTCAAATAAAGCAAATGATGAATTACATGCTAAACTTCTTGCTATTACATCCGAAAACGAAGATCTTAAAAAGATCATTGAAGATCATGATATTAATATAAAATCTATAGAGGCAAATTGTAATCTACTTTCTTTAGAGAAAAATAATTTGCAAAGACAAGTGAATGATCTTCAAAAACAACCTATTTTGTGCAACCATCTAGATTATGATTCTATTGTCAAAGAAAGAAATTTATTGTCATCTAATCTAGATCAAGCGAAACTAGATATTAAGAAGAGAATGGAAGAGATTGCCAAGTTACAACAAAAAGTCAGTAATTTAAATAATAATGGCATTCTTGATCAAATCTTAGATAATTCCTATCATCAAATTGGGAGAAGAGGACTAGGTTATAAGCCTAAAGGGAAGTCCTATCAACCTAGTTGGAAAAGGTCACAAACCCATCAATATATATATGTACCTAAAGGAACAAATACATTTGTATCGAAGAACAACCTAGAACAAAACCATAGAAAACGACTTGAGGTTGATTCTATATGTTGCCATTATTGCTCACGTCTTGGACATTACTCTTTTTCATGTCCTTATAAGAGAAAAGATGTCGAGTTAGTTTGGGTTCCAAAACCTCCAAACTAAATGAACAGAATCAAGTTGAGATATGACCAGAGACATTAGTTGCATACTTCTATGTCTATCTCAACTCAACATAATGAGATTACAAATAAATATCTAAATAGTTAACTCACACAAATATGTTTTATTAACAGTTCCAGGAATCTTGTCGGTCGAAAAACTGTCGACCGAAAGACCATCGGTCGAACAATTGTCGACCGAGAACATCACTGTTCTCCAGTCTACTACAAAATTGCTGTATTTATTTTTCCGATGAAATTGCTATCTATGATTGATGACTGGATATATTTTTGGAAATCTTCTCTACAAATGAAAATGAAATTAATATTAGTTTATTCCCTAGATGTGTTAAAGTTTAAACTGAAACCATGCTTAGTCAAATGAAAAGAAAATTCCTATTTTCACATGATTGTTCAAAGTATCTTCTGGTCTATTCATATACTAATCATGTGATAAAATTATCATTGTATGACTGTTATTATCATTATACCATGCTTTCATCATTGGTTGCGCATAGATAATGATAAGTGTATGCATGGATTCATGAAAATATATAGGCAAGCAAAATGATTTATTGGTTATATGTTATTGCTTGCAACACATAAAAATAAAAATCCATAAATTGGTATCTTTGAATATTCGAGATAATTAATTGTGCCTTCAATTAAGAATCATATTAAGTATTATGCTTCAGCTTGACATTTAATTAAATTTTATGCAGATATTATACGCAATATATTCAATCTGAAAATCTGCAAAATTTGCCTCTTGGTCAAAATAAAATTTGACCAAGGGGCGCTATGGTCGTAGTCAAATTCGACCTAAAATAAGTTTGACATAATAACTATTTGGATATCCTTTTATGATTAAAAGAATAATTAATTTATGATCACAACTTGTCCCAATATTGTCAATAATAAACACAATATTACTCCCTTAGAAAATCTATATATGTGCTCTACAAATATAGTCTATCACTTACATTAAAAATCAGCTTCAAATTCGTACTCAGTAAGTCTGTCGGTCGACGAACTCTTCGACCGAAAACCTTTCGGTCAGCCCCTCTCTCTCGACCGAAAGAATCTAGATAGATTTAGTATCGGACACACTTTCGGTCGACAAATGTTCGACCGAGACAATGTCGGTCGACAATTGTTCAACCGAGAAATAGCCGTTGGATATGACCGTTGTAAACCGACCGTTATGACCGTTTATGACCGTTGGGGAGCCGAGTGGCGCGTCCGCAACATGACCGTTGCGGATGCTCGGTCGACGAATCGTCGACTGACCAGGTCACTGGATTGTTATAAAAGGAACCAAAGACGGGTCACTTCCTCACACTTGCATACTCTTGCTTCCATAGGCTCTCTCTAGTGCATTGTTGTGCAACTCTTTAGCATCCTCATCCCCAAGCCTTCCTTGCTTCTTCTCCACCTTCAAGCAACACAATGGCTTCATCATCTGCTCGTGGGAAGAAGAAGGTCGCCGGCAGGAAAGGAAGGGAAGCTCGGGAAGCTACTCCACCACTGACGATCATCAACGACATTGCCTTCGTCGATGGAGATGCTGGTGATCGATATCTACGGCTTTCCTCCAAAGCTCCTCTCCCACGACGACCAGTTGAAGTTATGGACTTCATCAACATCGTCGACTTGGAGGACCTTTTCGAAGTGCAAAAGTTAAAAGAATTCATCAACCCTTCTTTTCCTTCCTATTCAATCAAGGTAGTGAATGAATTCTATGCAAACCTCATTTCCCACTCTGAAAATGAAACCATCTTCTTCTATACTATGTCAATGGACATAGCTTCCGATTTACTGAAGGGGACATTCTTGACATGCTAAACATTGACATAGATGAATATCAAGACACCCTTGACCTTACTTCTGGAAACCCCCTTAACCAATTTCTCCAAGATGACCATACCATTAGTCTTAGTGACATCAAAAGGACCATTTTTCAATCCAATACAACCTGTCACGAAGATAGAGGCACATATTATGCTATAAATCTCAAACCAGCTGCTAGGATTGTAAACCTTATTGTTTCAACAAACATACATCCTAGAGCCAATAAGTCTGAAGTTCCTATTTTTTGTATGTGTCTAATATATGCCATTATCTAACGTATTCCCACAAATTTTATCCGCATCATTCTTAAAAACATGCTTGAGTTTTCTGGCAATCCTCCATATGCCGATTTTGTATGCCAAATTACTCAACATTTCCTTAAGACCCAACTTGAGGATATGGGATATACATGGGAGCGTAGACCAAAAAAAATAAGTAAGAATACAGTAGAAAAAATGGGAATTGATTTTGGTCATAAAAGGGCTAGAGTTGAAGGAGAAACATCTCATCAAGACATACCACCACCCCCTCCTTCTACTAACCTATCACATGATACCATTCAAAACACTATTACTTATATTGCTGGCTCCCAATATCACCTGAGCAAACAACTAGACTATAACCATCATTCCATGACTTATATAAACCAAAGAATGCAAACCCTTTCACCAAACCAACCTGATGAATATCCGTATTCTTTAAATCCTGGCATGCTCAATCCATACAATCCTTCGTACAACTATTATCAAACTCCACCTCCACCATCTGTGGATCTTACGCACACTCAGTTTTCATCCATGCAACTGCAAGATATTGCCGCTCATTTCCGATTTGACCGAGTTCCTACATTCTTGGAAGCATATGCTTTAACTAAGACAGGTGCTCTAGATTGGCAAACCTTGGTCCAGTATTATGGAACTGAGCCTTTTCTTGGGAAAGACCCTGACATTGATGTAATTCTTAAGTCTTTCCAGTAAGTGTTGGAGTTATTGTAATGATATCTTTTGAATAATTGTAATGGGTCATCTCTATATGATGTGTCTATCTTTCTATGCTTGTAATACATGCTTTTAATGAAATTGGCCATCTTTACTTGATTCCAATGGATATTTTTATAAAGAGCATGTGAGACATCTTCAAAATATGGATTATAAGATCATCATTGTAGAAGCATACAAAATAAGGGGAGTAATAAATAAAAAAATGCAACCTTTAAAATTGTGGCAAAATTGACAAGGATCTATGACACAATTACTTAAAACAGTTATGAAACAAATCTAGACACATTCTCGGTCGAGAAACAGTTCGACCGAGAACACTATCGGTCAAAAGATCGTCGACCGAGCAGGTTTTTGTTGTCAAGTCTGCAATAAAACTGAATATATTTGCAAATCAATCATGTTTCCCTTCATCATGTTGAAGATAAAATTGACTAATATTTTACAAAACCGCTTCCACTAGATCAATTTAACAAAATTAGGAAGCAATTGCTTATCACTCCTTTGGAAGATGTTTTCTTTGATATTTGTGCTACTTAAACAAAAACTCTTATTTACATTTTTGGCTTTTCAATGGACATCTTTTTCATTAGATTTGATGGGATATCTAATTAAGGGGGAGTTTTTATTCTTAACGGTTATCTTTTTGAAATGACAAAGGGGGAGAGATAAATATAAAACTAAAATTTAGTAATTATGTAAAACTCAATTAATGAGTTTCATAAATAAACTCTTGGCTTTACATTGAAAGTTGCTATATTCCCAATTCATGTTCCATAATTCATGGGGAATAATAAGCACACATTTTATACACAAGAGAAAAAGCTACAAAAGGTAATCTAAAGGTATGAAACTCATATGTTTTATATTTCCTTTATTTATATTTTGGAAATGTTTGTCATCTTCAAAAAGGGGGAGATTGTTGGCTAAATGGACATCTATAAATCCCTTTGTTTTGATTATGACAAACATTTCATTCTTATTAATCTAACGAGCTACTTGAGTGTGCAGGATGACAAAGCAACAAGGGAAAATCTACAAGCTTACATATTTATATTTTCATGCAATGTAATCACTGTTGTAAAAACTTGTACAAAAATATAATGTACAAGTACTTAGAATTGCATGTAAATCAAGTGTTAGATTCTCCCTAGCTAAACACCACAGTTAGACAAGTCATCCCATTCAAATAGGATTACTTATGCACACTCACACACATAATTAGTGCCTAAATTGAAACCTTGAAACAGGATCAATCTCGGTCGACAAACTCCTCGACCGAGACACTCTCAGTCGACAATCTTCTCGACCGAGAAAGATCCAAAGTAGCCGTTAGACACAACAGACAAGTTAGTTGGCAGTTGAAGAAAGACGTTGCAAATCACTTGTTCCAGAGAGCCTGTCGGTCGACAAAAGTTTGACCGAGTAGGTGTCTCGGTCGACCATTTGTCGACCGAGATGGTCTCTGACAGCAACTGCAGAACTAATTAATTAGCCGTTGTTAAAGCAACAACTTTGTACCTAACGGCTAGTTAAGCACTTAGAAACCCCTATAAGTTGTCTAGAACGTCCTTAAGCATCCTTAGGCCATTCCTATAAATAGGACAAGCCATAGGACACCTAAACCCACTTGTTTACACTTGCTACACTTGAGAAACCTTTGAGTATACTTTGTGCAATCTGTTTGTGAGCAATTTGAGCATTGTGACAATTGGCCATTTCATTCCTTAGCTCATAAATCGTGTCCTATAGGCTAGTATCTCCTACCCACTGCAATCACAAGTTCACATACTTGGTTAGGAGATCTATACGCTTGATATAGGCAAATCAAGCCTTGGGCTATAAAGTATAAGTTGTAATTTCTATTTTCTTTCTTGTTCCCTATTATTGTTTGTACTCTCCTTGCTACTCCTAGGTTGGAGGTTGCAGATTGGAGAGGGTGAAGATCTTCTTGGCGAAGAAGGAGACTTTGAGCTACTTCAGAAGGCTGGTGCAACGGGAGGTTACTTCTAGAGAGGAAGGCTACTTCAAGGGGGAGCTTGAAGTTACTTCATAGAAGGCTACCTCAAAGTTGGTGCACCTACTTCAGGGTGAAGGCTGTTCAAAGGGTGTAAAGGAAAGTATTGTATTTTGTATAAATCCTCGAGAGGTAATAAAATAAATACTTTCAAATCCCGGTTGGGTAAGCAACTGGGTAGTGGACTGACAACTATAGTATTTGCTATAGTTGGAACCACTCTAAACACCTGTCTCTTTCTTCTAATTTCAATTGTGGTTGTTTGAATTCAATAAATTGTTAAAATAATTCAAAAACTCTATTCACCCCCCCTCTAGTAGTTTTTCACTAACTATTCTTGTGAGAATTTTGAAGCTCTATCCCCCCCTCTAGAGCCCTAGAGCCAACAATATGATCTACCTATCATCTTCTTGAAGATGTCATAATTTTTCAAGCTTAAGGTGTGTTCTACTAGGGTTGTAAGGTTTTGTGTTACATAAGGAACTTGAGATTCCACTACAGTTTCTGATTCTCTTTGTTCCTACTGCACCTCTTTAGGTTCTATGTTTTCTTGTTTGTCTCGAACATTTTGAGTTCTACTTTTACTCCCATTGATTACTTTGGAACCAAATTCCTCTTTAGGAATACAACCATCTTGATGAACAAATTTTTTTGATGTAGGATTGAGATAAGAGTAGTATCTAACAAAATAACATTTATGTGATTTGTGGACAAAGCCTTTTAAGAAACAATTTTAGTATATAGGTATTCATCCCTAACCACTATAAAGACACATTGGGACACCTCTGATGCCATATCTCATACAGTTCCTTTTGAACCATTTTTGACGGTACATTGTTTTAGTGAAAAGCATGTGCCCAAAAAGAAATTGGAAGATCAACTAGATTTTATTGATAATCTCACCTTGACTAATAAGGTGTGATTCTTTCTTACTGATACACTTTCATTGTGTTTCAGGTGGAGTTCATCATGATATATTATCACGATCTCTCCAGAATTTCCTCAAACTCTTGGTTTAAAATATTTCAACATCAATCACATCAAAGTATCTTAATACTTATACCAAGTTAGTAACATACTTCATTTATGATCTCCTTGAGCATTTCAAGAAATCCAGACTTGTATTTCATTAAATACAAATTTCCATATCTACTGATAACATCAGTAAATATAATCAGGTATTAGTAACTACCTTAAGTATTTATTCAAAAAGATCTATATACATCCGTATGTATGAGCCCTAATAGAATAGTTGCTCTCCCACTACGTCTAGTGAAGGTGCTTTTGTCATATTGCACAATTAATAAGATACACATGTCTCTATTGGTTCAATAATTGAAAGTCTTGATAACCATCATATCGATTCTATATATGCATTTCTCATTTATGTGCTCTAGATGAAAATATTATAGGTATTCAATGTTTGAGTCATCAAGTCATTCAACATATGTGTCATACACATAGTATCTTTAGAACTATCGTATATAGTTTGTGAGACATAGGGCATTTCCATAAAATATCATATCTTTTAAAATGAAACATAATGTTCTTGTGACACAAGACATATGATGTTTACATCAATGGTAGGTACATAATAGCAATTCACTAATTCTATTATGCGCCCATGAATGACAGCTTCCAACTATAGAGGCAGCAACCCTTGCTCCATATAGTTCTAGCTTACTTCTTTTCAAGTCTTGAAGTAGAGATCTCTATCTCCATCTTCTTCCTTAGATCCTCTATGAAGAGGATAGTTCTTTCCAATGTCCAGACAGGTGACAATGGTGGCACTTTCTTTCCTTAACCCATTGAGTGAAAAGGACAAATTCCTTTTCCACTTACCCTTCTCCATAAATTGAGTGCAGAAGACTTGGAATTCAGCTCTTGGAATTCATCTTAGTCTCATAACTTTTCTTGGCCTTACCTTTTCCCTAGGACTCATTTCTACTGATCACCATCACGTATTTTTCCTTCTTCTTCCTTGCTTTGACATCAACATGCTAAGCATTTGATAAACTGAAAATATGATTCATGCAACAAATTGTAGAATCATATTGATGGTCAACTCTTGGCCTAAGAGAAATCCTAGTCACTCCATATGCCCAATCATATTGAGCACATGGGGCTCTATTAGATCTCCATCTGTTAGTTTGCACTCAAATAGTGCTTTGGAAACATTATACCTTTCTTGCTTTGCATGATTCTTAAGATGTGTTACCATCTTGAGAATGTCTATGCTTTCATGTTGTTCATGCAACTCATAGTTCATACAGTAAAGCATAAGGTACTCAATGTATATTGCACCATTGGCATGCTTCCAATAAGCATACATATAGCCTTTAGGCACATTTGGAGTGGGTTCCTATGGGTCTAGTCTTTTAAGGACATAGATCTTTCACTCATGATTGAGAACACTTTTGAAAGTTCTAAATCAGATGTGGAAGATTATCCCATTTTCTCCTTCTTAAGGACTTATAGCAATATAAACGTGTTTGTGTTTGACATTAGTTTATACAAAGAAATATTGTAACTTTTTCAAAACATTTTGATTTGTTTTATTTGATAAGTACAATATTAATTAGTTTTTAATTAAGTATCACTTCCACTGTTTTGTTTAAATTGATAGCCCTCGCATTTCAATTCAGAATAATACAAACTATAATATTCTAGTGGGCCAAGATCCAAGTTAATTCACCTATGGCCCGATCAACATTGTAATACATAGTAATTATCAAGTTAGGAAACTTTTTCCAATTGTGTCATACGTAAGTGTTGGATAGATGATATGCGTGAATCCTTGCCAGAATCATTTGCATGCCTCTAGGCCTAGACGCTTTAAGAATCACCAGTTAAGCCTCACCCAAAAGATGACACTATAATAGTGAATCCCTTGGGCAGAACCCACATTATTACCATCACACTTCCACGAGATAGACAGTACACCCCGCTTGGGCATAACCTAAGCTTGGTCGATCAAGATTTTCATGTGTGATGCTTTTGGAAAGCATCTAAGACTTATGAGGGAGTTTATATTTATAAATACATATACTTTATCCAATCTCCACATATATAGTATGTATCACATACATGTTATATCCAAAAACAAAAACATACAATAAAAAATGATGGTTATGACCAGCCTAATGTAATTCCTTGTAGCCACAAGGAATTACCACTACCTAGGTCTACATCACATGTAGAAACCTATTGCTGATGAAAGATATGTACTTGCCAATCTGGGTTGATCGATTCAACCTTTGAACTGATCATCTCACCTCCTGAGCGGTCCTTTGGTCGTCTCATCGGTCGTTTGGTTCTCTTATTCACCATTTGTTGGCTTCTCCAGTCAGTTGGTTGGGTCCACCAGGCGATTGATTCATCTCATCCTTCTGGTCCTCCTTGGTCCTCCAGTCGGTCGACCCGTCTCTAATACGGTCGATTTGCATCGTCAGAACGTCTTTCTTCTTTGTCATAATAGAAAAGTAAACTATCCTACTACTACTTGATTATAGAGAAACCTTGAGTTGCATTCAAGAGGATCAAGGGTAGGAAAGAATTAACTTTACAAAGGGAAGATAAGATAGAGGCTCGGTATGCAGACCGAGATAAAATAGGATTAACCAACCATACAACCATGCACAGATAATGGGGGTTACTGGCCATAACCATGCTACACATCCACCATCAAAACTCACTTTTAGGATGACGCATGTAAAATGCATATATATATATATATATATATATATATATATATATATATATATATGGAGAGAGAGAGAGAGAGAGAGAGAGAGTCAGGCTGGAATACACTCTAGTGTATCTGGAGTAGAATACACTCAAGTTGTTTTTCATGATGCAATATTTTTTTTAAATTTAATCCATTGGTCTTCTTAAACATCTTGTGAATAACTCATATATAAAATTTGAGACGATTTGGACACTTATAGGTCATGTTATGAAGACCACAAAAATTATGCATTTCAAATTAGTTTCGTGGGTCAATTTTGTTTCCCTCAAATGGGTGATGTATACTCATCTAAATGAGCTCAAATTTTGTATGTGGCTTAACTATAGCATGACATTGAAGATCAGTGGTTTACATGTTCCAAAAAATTAAGTCTTGATATACAAACACTACTTGAGTGTAGCGTGCAACTTTTACACTCGAGTGTATTCTAGCCTGAATATATATATATATATATATATATATATATATATATATATATATATATATATAGTTTGGAATTATCATGGTATTTGATTGGACAAGAAAGTATTCACATTACATGCAATAATTAAATGATAAAACTAAAATCCAATCATACTTATTATTGCAAAATATAGTAGATTGATGTGGCTATGATACTAGTGTAGGGAAATAGGGTGACAGAATACGCAGTGAAAACAAATTTTTTATAGCCATATTCCCCATAAACCAATGGATTGCGTCAACAACTATTTAATGGAAAGGATGGTTTCGAGGATATACCTGGCCCTAGAGTAAGTCCAGTGGAATACTCCTTATCATTGTAAATGCACAACTATCATTGTAAATGCACAACTATCTTCTAGAATTACGTTGGCAGTGAATATCCATAACAAATTATGACATCACAAGCAAAGAGTGGTGCCTAGTCACACATCATTTCTACCCAAGTAATTCAAAAAGTTGGAAAGAAATTTCAACCTACAGTCTGTGATTAGTATTGCAGTGATCATATAGTTCCTTTGTCTATGATATCTTGATTGAACTTGAGGCGTGAAATCACATCCTCTCAACGTTCAATCCATGTTCCTTGAACTAGAGCAAACTGTATGATACACATATGAGTTCACATATCACATATTGAACCACATCGGTATGGTCGTACATTTCTCAGTCTCGCTTATCAAGAGGCCCTATATATCAATCTCCTGTAGGAGGGACAAATGCCATCTACATCACTCACACTCATTCCCCATGTGTCACAGCTACCCAATCATCACATTTATGGCAATCCTTAGTTAGGGTTATGTTTGATGATGTCAAAGTATACTGATTGACATGTGACGAATGTCATGACTTCATGTCTATAAACCACAAGCACCAATATTAATACCAGAGATGATTTTGACTACCATTCCATGGTCTCCCTATATCACTCTCATATTGGGTTTGTCTGATATATTGTTCTCTAACACATACCTCTGTGCTTGACTTGATATCACATATCATGACTAGTGATATTTTGTCATCACTCAATACACACTCTAGTCTTATGTATTATTGTTTTCTATTTTTATTCAATAGTAATATCTAACTAGGGACATAACAAGAATGTATGTACTCTTAGCATATGTATGATCTCATTTTCAAGTCATGTACTTGAAGACATACGTCATCGAGCAACATCATTATTTAGACATCTAGTATGTATGTGTCATCATCTCATGACTGAGATAAACATAACAGATGGAATTATCTTTACTGTTGTCAAATTAGGTATTTAATGCCACACTCCAATCATTATATGACTGGCCCTCTAGGCATACATACCAACACTTAGTACATCAAACTACCTCCTAGGGATCTAGAAAGTATACCCACGTCCACCTAAAAAGGTTTTAAACCAACGGGGTGAGACACAGAGTCCCAGTGAGAAACATAACTCCCTGCCCAACTATAAAACCTCGGGAGATCTAGAATAAATAAAGTAGGTAACTGATATAAGCAAATTATATATGCAACATACTATGCAGAACTATCTCTATAACATCTTACCAGGATATCTAAGAGGCATATAAACAGATAATATACGAAACATGATTGACAAGACAAGTCTTATAGGATCTTTTCATAACATCTGAGGAACATGTAATTAGCTGCAAGATATAACTAGGACAACTATACAAACAAGGTCTCAACCAATGTTCTATGTTTTTCCTAAGCAAATATACTATACGGTTGGATTACAATTTATTATGCCCTGAGGAAGTGAGCTGTACCGCTCAAATCCAACCTTCGGTTGCGAAACCCAAAGTCGGTGCCATACAAGGTCAACGGAAGAGCCGGACTCCATGACCTCATCCTCTTCGTGGTCAGTGCATGATATCCAAAGAAGGACCACAATCTCTTGCTTAAGTGACTCCATTCACAGGGTCATCTCCTGTAGGCTACCCTTTCCTCTAGTCTGCCTCGGTACAGGTCTCAGTGCTAGCATACCTTGAGCCACGGGCCTATTCACCGTGCCCCTGAGCCATGAACGCATTCATGCTCCATCACACTGAGCCATGGGCCTATTCACCATGCTCTGTCACACTGAGCCATGGGCCTATTCACCATGCTCTTATACACATCTTGAGTCTGAAACCACAGTTGCACTCTAATCATCCTATTTTTGGCTAGGAGAAACCCTGCATATTCAACAATATGCGTTCTAGGTTAACCCACAGAAGAACCTGTTTCACCATCACCAGCTCTTGATGATGATGGATCTATGGCCAGGGAAACTACATGAAAGATTCATCTATAATTAATTAACATATTTTAAGTGGATTGCAAGATTCAACCAAGTTATGTAACATGTAAATAGAAGTAGACAACATATATCTCATTATCATGTGTTACATTGTCACTCTTATTCTCAAAGCCATCAATATCATCCTAATCCATCACAAGGATTCAACATTACATGTTACCATTTGGCCTCTTGCCAATCATCAGGATCCATCTCAAGGATCAACATCACAGGGACTCAATCCCATCATCAAGGCACACATTGCCATTCCATGGGTAACACCCATCATATATCACTGGGTTCATCATAACCCTTGATGTTCCATATCATATCATTGTCATGCCATCACCATGGCCTTATCATGCAAATGGTACCTACATGGTTAGCATAATCATAGAGGTATAATTGTACTCATACAAGGAACATCTTAACCTTATTGCATATATCAAGAGAGATATCATTATGATATTGGATGAGCATATCTACGCATAACATTATCATATATAACTTTTCAATCAAACATTAGGGTTACCAACTGAACACAAAGTACAACCCTCACTATAGATATATCGGGTAAGGGACAACCATCACCAAAGGTATCACAATCCATAACGTTCCTTACTTATAGGTGTATCAACCCTCACCAAAGGTGTAACATCCATCATTGTCTTGGTTAACACTGCATAAAGGGCTGACATGGATATAGGTCAACATGTGTCTCAGGTTGACACCCATATCGGGTTAACACTCAAGGTCAGGCCTGATAACGCCCAACACTCTTATAACATCAGTATCGGGAAACGCCCAAGAACAACATAACGGTTAACAGCTAAAACCCTTCCCGAGTTATCACTCATAACGGGCTAACGCCCCATCGGGAAACATCAACCAACACATCCCGATAACTCCCTAAGGTCGATAATGGGCTAACGCACTGACACACTACTCATAGCAGGTCGATACATGGGAGGACGATACAAGGTAGGACAATATCGTCCACTCACACATACAAGCAGGGATGTCGATCTCATGCAAGGGACAACAAGGTGCAAAACACTCATAATGGGCTATCCATGTGATAGGTCAATATCACTAAAAGGACAAAGCCAACACAACGTCACCTTACTATCTCGATAACGGCCATCAGACATATCGGCCATCCAAGTCTATCGGGTAAGGCACCATCTAGGGTAAAGACTCATAACGGTCAAAGGGGTCAACAAGACATCCATCTAACATATCATCCAAGCTCAACCCTAGGAGAGGGATATCAGCTTTCACCTCTCCACAAAATGATATTGGGAATCAAGGGATATTGGGTTACACCACCTATCGGGTTGTTCATATTCAACCTAAAGAAAACCACCAAAAACCCTAAAAGATCAAGAGTGTTGGCTCACCTCTCAACAACTAAGTGAGAGGGGTCTAGCACAACCTCTATCACATATCGGGCAGTAAGGTAGATCATGACCATATCGGCCAACCAACCAACAACTAGGTCAACACCCAACCCAAGGCTCACTCTTTCAATTCCATGGTGAGAGAGAGAGGGGTGTTTCTCAAGCAACTAGAGTGTAGACTCACCTCTCAACAACTAAGGGAGAGAGGGGTTTTGCCCACACAACTAGAGGTTAATGCTCACCTCTCAAGACCAAAGAGAGAAAGGGGTTTTGCCCTAAGAACACGCCACCACATACCATTGAATTAGGAGACCCTAGGCTCACCTCTCAACAACTAAGTGAGAGGGGTTTTGCCCAAGGAACCCGCATCCAAGGTTCTGCCAACAAGATCCATGGTACATCTAGGGCAACAACATGACCATTAAAGCAAGAAACATATCTAGAAAGATAGCATGGCCGATCAAGATAGCATATAACAAAGAAACATGGTTAGGAATTAGTATAATTAGGGTTAGGAGTTATGTAACCCGCCTTAAGCACACTCCTCAAGCTCAAAAGCTCCAAGCTCCAAGCTCCACGCTCCAAGCACCAAGTCACCACCTTCGGCCAACATAAGGAGAGAAGAGAAGCTCATAACCACCATGGTTGAAACTTTAGAGTAGAGACTCAATATGTTAAATGTGTTTTCCATGTGATATCATATATATTCCTAATTTTAATAACAATGATAAGAATATTTATTCTTTACGTTTGTGTGAATTGGTTATATATCTGTTATGAAAGTCAGTTTTATGTCATGCCCCTTAAGTGCATGAGTTATGGATGACATTGTGTTGCCTCCACTATGTGCATTTTGTACTTAGGGAGGGTGTTATTGTAGACTTGTTGACCAGTCATTCTATAGCATCATCAAAAGAGGGGTGTCCCATCCTCCTCAACCCTCAACATTAAAGGGCCCATTGCAGCATATCATATGTGGAAAAATTCAGTAACTATCACCCATAGATAAACTACATTCTTTTTATATTTTGAATCTGAAAAATGAAGTAGAGAAAGAAAGGGGTTGATAATATATCAAAAGAAAATGGGAATATCTAGGATAGAAAAGTATGTATCTAGTACAGTAATTCAATTATAGTAATTGAACAAACATATATACATATATTTAGTGAATCGTAAGTCTGTAAAGTGAAAGTCAGCAAATTAATTAGTAAAAGTATAATAAACTAAAGATTATATAATGACCACAACATGTTTTACATATACGTAGTATTGTGATTCCTAGTCTAGTAAATATATTAATCAAAGGTTTTTTCACATTAGTATATGTATATATGTGTTAATAAATAGATGGTTTATAAATAAATATTTTATTATTATAAAAACTATATCATTATTATTGTAATAACCCTAGAAATATACATGCTCAAATATAGTTCGTTATAAGATATTGACTTTAGAATCACTTTAACCTAGGGCAACATATGTTAGTTGTAAAGTTGAGAAAGATAAAGGATAATCTAATTGACCTTACGTAATATCATATTCAAAAACTAAACATCTAAAGATACTCAATAATCAGACAATACAAGAAATCTCTCTATTGATACATTAATAAATGTATAATTATGTTCATATGTGCATTTGAGACCTAGTTATTAACACATGATTATATTAGTCTTTTCTTAGTTATTAATAAAATTAGTAATTATCTCATTACTAGGAGATAATATAAAATATGGTGCATAATAGATCTTACTACTTTTATAAATGGATAACCTTGACATGTCTTATTTGAATGACAATCGTGGGGTAATATGACAACCTAAGATACAAATTAGTGGAATAATAGTAACTAAAATTCAATCTAAAAAACATCAAATAACCCTAGTACATTCTCCCTTAATAGACTTGTGAGAAATTGAAATCTTTGATTATTGCGGACATCTTGATTGGAAATTCTTGTTTGAAATATAGATATTATATTCCTGACTCTTTTATTGAATTATTTGATTTCGCTTGAGTTTCATTTATAGAATATTGTAAAATTGGTGAACCACTTAGTTATTAGCTTTGTCTCTTCTCTTGAAGGCAAGGCCAAGTTCTATGTTGGTTGTTGAATGTATCATATGGATTCATCTCATCCATACAAAGTCCAAGTATTATATCATCATTTATAGAAGAAAAAAGATGGCCGACAAAAGATGTGTCCATGGGAACCTATATCGTCGGTACAAAACCAACGAAAAATGGTGTGTCCTATTGACACCTATGTCATCGTTTCTATAACAAAAACCAATGATGTATTCCTATTTGGGGGAAAAGCTTTGTGGGATGTTTGACATGTAACCTCCCTCGTCAATTATTGTGCACTAAATATAGATTCTAAGGGTTATGTTTCTATCTCATTAGTAATTTTACTAGGAAATAGCAAGATAGAGCTTTTGGAGGAAGTGAAATCTCTCTCAAAATTTTGTGCAAAATTGTATTTTCACAGACAATGTTTGTTGTTAGTTTCTTTATGAATCAATTGATGAGATAAATAAAGTGCAACTTGTACTATCTCAGTCATCCAACCATTCCTATTTTTTAATACCTGACAAGATATAG
This sequence comes from Alisma plantago-aquatica, assembly GCA_963693085.1. Classification (NCBI taxonomy): domain Eukaryota; kingdom Viridiplantae; phylum Streptophyta; class Magnoliopsida; order Alismatales; family Alismataceae; genus Alisma; species Alisma plantago-aquatica. The sequence continues at coordinate 643,555,504 of OY856415.1, forward strand.
TATGGAGTCAGTTTCCGTTGGCAAAAAACTGATGACATATGAGATATCTATAGTAGTGGCAGCTATAGTCATGAGGAAAGTCACCTGACCATCTAGTCAGTTCTTGACTTGCCTATATTCAGCACCTCATCCCTTCCACCATTCAAGGAACTCAATTCTCAATGAATCAACTGAGCCATCAGCTATAGCCATCATGCCATGCACAAAATGTGGAGGATTGAATCACCCATTTAGGGATTGTAGATGCAATCCATTAGAAAAAAAATCAATCCTTTCAGCTCAAGGAAGAGTAGGGGAAGGAGGTAGAGAATAACTCCTCCAATAAGGACTCCTTCTCCAGATGCCCAATCGACTGCCCCTCTTCTAGGGGTGGCATTCACTTTCATGAGCCATGGACTAACCCTGACCCAGAGATATTTGATGATGCATAGGACTATGAGTCACATTCTGATTAAGTCATAGGGCCTCAAGTCTGAGCGTGTGAGAATTTGATTGAATATATTGATGCTAAATGGATGGTTATCATTCTTTGTATTAGATATTCTATCACCCCACCTACATAGCCTATTTAAGAGCCTTCTCGAGATAGTGCACCACAATCTTGCCCACTATATCACCTCCTCTATTTCACTTTTCAGTTCAACAAGTATAAGCATATTGTCACCACTCATCAAAAGAAGAAGTAAGAGTTCATATATTTGTGTGGAGTTTCACTTCCACACTAAGCATGTTCCGAGGCGCTCAAGGAACTATGGATCCAGTCTATAGTTGATAGAGTGCTTCATCAGATATGTATCTCTCTCATTATTTCCATACAAGGTGTTTTGTATTTACAAGGAACTCACTCTGGAGCTCCTTGCAACCTTCCACAATCACTACTCTCAAAGAATGAGTCCCATATTTATTTGGCAAGGGGACACCTTGACAATTTTTCATATCATTGTCATTTTTTTGGATGTTGATGAATATTTTTTGAAGTTATGTGTCTAAGACAAACACAACAATTACAAGGACAAGTTCAGTGGAGGTAATTTTTGGGTGGAGATCACTGGGTAGCTACCTACCTTCCTAAGTGGAGAAAAGGCATCCTTTATCCACAATGCTATGTTTTCATACCTCCACCACATTTTTATGCACAGTATTATGTAGTGGTGTTACACATGGAATAATGGTGTATAATTATCACTATTTCACATGGAGTATGCTTAAATATGAGCTCTTTATCTAGGAGTATTTATTGAACATCCCCTTCTACTTTTCATGCACAACACAGATCCCCATTCAATCTAGTTGGTTTGGTCACTGCTATCCCTACCTATCTGGCCTATACTCACATTTCTTATAATTTGGTGACCAAGAAGACTAGTTACCAAATTGACATGAAGTATCTACATGTCTCTTCATTCATATGCCCTTTGCAAGAGTAGGGGGTCTACTTCTTGCTATTTCATAATAGCCTTGTCCTTCCTATACTACCTATTGATGCCTACTTTGTATTTGTGGACCTCTACTATGAGCTCACCAATCTCTCTGGTTACATTAACTTCTACTAGCAAGAGCACCCTCCCATAAATAGTGAGATCCCTGAGCCTACTTCAGGATGTAGTAGTGCCTCCATGGAGTCCAGAATGATGAGACACCCTGCCTACTAGATGTCATATAGGGTGACATGTTCCCAATAGTCTCAACCCCTCTGGCCCCTTTGGCTTCACAGAGCTGCAATAGAAATTGGATCATATATTGGCCATCCAAACCCACATGGAGTGGAAACAACATAGGCATGGCCACCCTCTCAACCACTTGTATATGATGAAGAAATAGTGGTATGTTGACCGAGGCAACTACAACTACATGCAAACCCACTATCAGGACTACAGATCCAGAGAGACATATCCCCTACCCTCTTCTTAGTATTTGGGATGATAGTACATTGAGCTAATTCAATATGACGATTCTTTGCATCCATGTAGGGATCATTATTGTTCTAATCATCATCCTAGGATTCTTTTCATGATCAGTATCACCTGCCTCCAGTCAAGCATCAGAACCAGTAGGAGCCACACCCATTAGTTCAGCATTGTGGATGGTGGTCATTCTACTCCACTTACCCCCCCCCTCTATTCTAAATTTTGCATTTACTCCAGGATGAGAAAATTTTTAAGTTTAGGGTGAAGGGTTGGTGGTACTTTTATACCCCACCCACATTATCTTTGTTTTATGATAATTTCATATAGGATCAACTTGTGTATCATGCATCCATAGTTGTCATGCATTTTCTATTATATGTAAAAATAATTCATGTTAGAATTGTATGCAATTGCCCATTGTTCATTATCTAGTCACCCTAGATTCATTTAAATGTTTGCATTGTTTTCATTAGCATCATCTCATTATCAACCCCCTTAAATGAAGCAAATTCTTATGTGACATAATTTCATAAAATTGCCAATGCTTTAACCTATCGTGTCACTTAGGACCTTAATTAATATCATTCCCTAGAAACGATGGCAAGATGTACAGGATTGATTGAGATCAAATGCAATGTGTACCTTAATGATTATCTTAGCATCATGTAGATGTGTCATTAATTTGTAAGTCACATGACATGGTTGATTTATTTCTAAGATTTTTCCTATGCGCTTAATTATAACATATGAGATTGCACATGTTCAGCCTCTTTTACACTTCTTCCATCACCATCTTACTCCACCACTTCCCAAAAGTAATAAAAAAAATTGTGCCAAACCCTAAGTTTTGGATGACAGCCTCCCTCTCAGTCTCTCAGCTTCTTCCATACCTCTCATATGTAATAGGGGTGTACCACCTGGAATAAAAAGATGCCAATGTGTACACACAATAATAGAAAGCAATATCAAGTGGGATAGAGGAGAGAGTGAAATTCTTCCTTCCATGTATCCATTCACTCTTTTTGCATACTACAGTAGAAAAAATACCCCAAAAACATATGTACATAGTTGAAAGTCATTCTTGTGTTGAATCTTACAAGACTATGTAGAGTGATATAAAGCATCAATGAAATTACATCTGTTGCATTTTACTTTTTGACATAGAAGTGTGTGATTGTGAAAAAAATTCAAGACAGTGAATAACACAGGTTGTGTTTTGTGATTTCACAAATTTGGGTTTGCTGGTCATGTTTGTGGTAGGGATCAAAATGATACTGAGAGAGAGGATGAGGAGCTGGTAGTATTGTTTGGAAATCTTCTTAAAATTATGTGTTAGTCAAGGAAAAGCAACGTTTAAGTTTGGTGTTAGTTGATAAATTCATATTCACATGTTTGTTGCATTTTTTAGATTAGAGTCATTATTTTTATGTTTCTTATTTCCCCAATTTTACCATGAATCAATCTAAATGCTTTTGTACACAAATATAGGTTTTAAATGGAAATTCTAGATCTTTTGTGGATAAATACACCCATCTAGTTCAAGGGAGTCGTCATAACTCATTTCCCATCTCATATTCCATGTTTGGAGGTGTTTGAAGGCTCAAAGATAAAACCAGCACTGATCAAGTAGGTCATTCATGTGACTAGTATCACCATTTTATTGGTTGGACAAGACACATAAGGAGACCCTCACACAACATTGCAATCGCCCGACTCACCTAGTTAGTCGATAGACCGGTTCGGCACATTCATCACAAGGAGTTACAGACTTTCATGTGAGCTACAGGTCGATTGATAGGTCATCTGAGTCATCCAATCCACTCATAGAATCACTTAACCAATCCAATCTCAGTCTATTGACTAGCCCAATGGGTCACCTGACTGAAAATTCTCCAAAAATCCTATCAATAACCAACTGATTGGTTCACTATATTAGTAGATCGAACAACATTTTAGCATTAAGAAAGCCTTCATAAGTGAGTCGATTGAGTCATAGTGTAGGTTGGTCAATTGGATTTCTAGCCACACAGCCACTTGAGGGTGAGTCACCCAACCCAACAATTCCACTCGGGTGATTGGTCCATCCAGTTAGATTTTGAGTCTCCAGAGGCACCCATACAAAAGGAATAAGTAACCTAACAAGAAAGGATCAAATACTCACTATTCTGATCTTGTTTTCGGAGTAAATAGCATAAAAGAGAGGAGGGAATGAGGTTTAATTCATGGGTATTGTTTGAACATTGTTGTTGAATCGGGGAACCACTACCTGAAACTGTTGGTTGCATACTTATGTGTCATCTATGACATGATCTTTTCTTCTCTTCCTTGTTTATGTGTCATTTCCATGGACATGAGCAAGTAGATTCCTTGACAGGACATGAGAATTACCCTCTTTGCCCGTATTTCATTCTAGTTACTATCAAACTTGTCAATTTTGAATGATATTGATTTTCAATCTTTTTTTCTTGTTCGTTGTCTTGTTCAATTAGTTTACATGTTAATATAATCTTAGATTCAGATGTCACAAAATCAAAAATTGTATTATTGATTGAATGTGTCAAACCCCAGATGACATCACATAATGGGTTCTCTAGGATGATTACTTGATTATTTGTGGGAAACAAGACCTTAGACCCACGAGGAAATCAATTCTTGTATGATTTGTATTTATAAATAATGCAAGTTTACATGTTCCTAATATAATAAGTTGTAATTTGAATGAGTTTTAATGATTAGATTTATTACATAGGTGGCAATGGTGAAATCCACATTGCCCTATTGTCTCTTAATCTTATTTTAATCATCCTTATTCTTCCTTTTTATTTACTATAATTAGTTAAATCAATCAATCAACCAACTATTACTAAATATTAATTTCAATGAATTGGATTTACTATCATTTACTTGACATGTTGTCTGTTGGGTTCGACCCTATAGTTATACTACAATAAGACACATCCACTTGTACGTGAGTGATATTGTGCATAGAAATAGGATAAACCTAGGATTTATTACCTTGAGATGATTTTTTGTGTGGTAAAACTCACATCAAGAGTTTTTATTCCCATCATAAACATAAGGGTTGGTCATTAGGTAAATATTGTATTTTGGTTTCTAAAAAATACTAGGTTGTTTCCCCTATCAAGCACAAACAATTGTGGGAGGTTTTTAATGTTTATATATGTAAATAAGGCTTGGTGTTCACAAATTATAATGTAATTCATAAATATCATGTAGTTAATTGATCATGTTTCAAATATAGTTAAAACATTATGCTCAAGGCATGTGCCTTCATTTTCTAATGAATTTCTAGGTTCTATGAAATTTTATATGGTCATACTCATCACATTGGACTAAAATATTATAGATCATCATATATGTTCCTTATTAAAGTGTTTAAGTAATGTATTTCATTCAAATTATATTATGTTTTTGGCATTTAGATATCATGATGTTGAATAATTTTCATTAGTATTCATTGTCTTGATGTATTATTTAAAACCTTAAGATTTCCTCATAGGCTCCTACTGGTTCGATGTAAGTCATAAGTTATATGAAACTCATTATCTGGAAACCGTCATTCAAGTATTGGTACTTCAGATCTATTCACTTATATGTGAATGGTTAGTTGTAATGGAAAATGTAGAAATCCTTACAAAACATTCTTAATTTTTTACTATATAATATATTAACAAATAGGAAAGAAAAATATATAAAGGAAAAATCATACCATAGATAACTAGATATTTTTTAACCACAATAAACCTACTAAGTGGTTATGGTGTGGATGTTGTTTCTTATTTTATAAATAATTATGGGTGGTGTGATTATGGTTCTAATTAAAATATTGTGGTTCAAAATCAAGTTACAATATGTACATCTCACCTTATATGTACAAAGTAATGTAATGATATCCACATGTGACTAGTTTGTACATATCCTTAGTTCGTTATTGGGTAGAATGTATAGTTTTAGTTGTTCATATATTTTTTGAACAATAGTACTATGAACTGTGAATTTTGTACTTCATGTTTTTTAAACCTTATCTTTTGTAAAAATGTGAGGCACGATTATTTTTTCATGGTGTGGACATGGTTTCAATATTGAAAAAGGTAGTGGTAATGGTGTATAATATTTTAACATAGTTTGGTTATTGTGTGTACTAGTTTCCCAGAGTGTGGTTATGTATAGAATATATTACCATAATGTGGCTATGGTTTTGACAATGAATTGTGTCATCATTGCTGAAATCCCTGTTGATAAATGTTTTGTGTAAAAAAAATATTATGATTTTATAAGAAGTGTTTCTAGTTAGTATGAAACTCATTTTCAGTCTTTTTAATAGGGGACTTAAGAATCATATTTTGTATGTATGTCTGTAACTTTTAAGAAGTCAACAAATTCAAGTTTTTCATTTGTGTAAAACCAATCGTGAACACTATATAACTAATTCAAGTTCATAAGTTTTCTCGTCCAGTCACAATAAACCAATTGAAACCTTGATGGTAGGAAACTATATTTCATTTTACATAAATTACTATTTTTGTTTCATTTCATAAATATTTATATTAAGTTGTGAGCATGTCTATTGTTAATATATTTAACTCAACTAGTTAAGTTACCCATATATTAAGGAGCTTGTTCTTTTAATCATGATGCATATCATCACCCTTACATATAGAGATATCAACTTCCACATTAGTTGCCTTAAGATGATCACGAATTCATAGTACTAGTGTATATGAACATTTCTATAAAGTATGGCTCGTTAAATGTTTCACTTAATTGCAATGTTACAAATAGATTATAGCATCCACTCTTATAAAACAATCCAAAATCATCTAGACAACCATTTCCTTGGATATAAGTAAGCATGTCAAAAACTTTTGGATAGCTTCAATCTCAAAGTTCAAGATTTGGCCAATGGTTTATTTCTCTGTAATAAATTCATAAGTTTTCATATGTATTACTTCTACCAAAAATACTAGGAATTGGTCACAAAATCAAAATAGAAATTAAAATTTATGAGTTATGATGTATTCAGCTACAACTATCTTTTGAGGTATCTTTAGAAACTCACTCAAACAATGTGCATAAATTTTCTAAATAAACTTACATTCTATGTGTCCCAAGCTTTTTCTAACTAAATTTTCAGAAATGAGGACCAGATAAATCATAATGAACCATCATATGTAAAAATATTCCATGTAATAAGATTGGCTAAGAATCAAACTAAGAATTGAAGTTGTTGGTGATTACTCTAAATAGAGTCATTGTCCAAAAATGCCTTTTTTCTTATTTCCAGATTTCCTAAACTCAGTTCGCTGCCTAATGGAGTTGTTTCTAGTGTATCATCATGTTTGAAATGTGAGAAATGGGAAGGAGTTGAAATGAGTCAAAAATAGAATAGTTTACCTATTTACAATATCCAAATGGATTTCCCTCCCTCAAATTCACCTTAAGTTTTCCAAAAGTCACACATTGGGAATGAATGGAGTTACAACCAAAGAAATAAAAGACTTGCTACTAGAAAAAAGATACCATCTAGGTGCAAGTTTTTGAAAGGTTAAAAATTGAATAATGGCACCAAGATGGTATGAAAAAATGCACTATATGATGAAGGAGTTACAATAAAATCTTTCTAAATGTCTTTCGATGACTAGAAGCAGAACCTATTTTGGAAAAGATAGAAAATATGAAGATGAAGTTGCACTATAAATGTATAATTCTCATATTTGTACCATTGTCTAAGATGATACTAATGTTAAGGACATGGTTTTTTGATGGAAATTTAGGCTTGCCCAATGTTTTTCCCTGCCAATACATGTTTTAAAATTGTCGAAGGTATTAATATTGCAACAACATTGACATTGGTTGAATTTGCTTACAAAATCAATGGGCCCCAATGAAGTAGAAATACATATGTTCAGGACCTTATCTAGAGATCGGGAGTCAAACATTCTCTAAGGACTGCTTTTTTAGATAATTTTTTGATTATATAAAATATGTCCCTATGCAACTACATAGAGGCAATAAGTTTTGATACACATAGTATCATCGTATGGTGATAGTTTTGCACCAAAGGTGCCTACCACCCATATATCATATGTAAAATATGAAAGTTAGATAGTAAATATGGGGTAACCCAAATGATATCAAGTTCTCATCAACCTCGCTAAGGGTTTATTCATTGGTGATGATGTGTTGTCTATTGTTGTTGCCTTCATTTATAGGAGTAGTCTTTACAGCTAGAATACAATTGATGAAAGATTCATCTGCATAAAAGTCATACTAGTATGTGATCAAACTTCATATGGGATGTTCTCTATTGGTTATTCTATTTTTGAATTTTCTTTGATTCTCTCTCTCCATATATCCCAAATGATAGTGGTAAATATGGTTTGGCTATTAATGATGTTGCTCCAATGGGTAATATTATATAGAAATCTTTATTGCATACTCAACTTAGCGTTATCCTTGGTAATGGTGGTGGTAGTATAATACGTCTATCAAAATCTCACATCAAGACAAGAGAAAAGTAAGTGTTGGTTTGTTTCTTCATTAGCATGATATATCAAGCCTATCAATGGTCCTTGGTAACCCAGTATCCTAAGTTGTGTATCTATGGGATTCTTTTTGTGTTGTAGGATCCATAACATGATGTGTATTTTAAGCGGACAATCAATACTCTATATGTATTTGGGGATAATGTGTCATGTCCTCTATAAGTGTTAAATTGATATGCAGCTTTTCTAGTGTGTCAAGGACCGCATATCTAGTTAGTGTGGAGTATATTTATTAGTTTCTAGATGTTTTAGAATGTTGTCAGCTTCAATGGTGAAAAAATTGGTTGTAATATTGTTTCTATATAGAGTTTTTTGTGTCAGCCAAGGAGTATAAATGCTCTTTGTGTTGTGATGTGTTTCAATATGTCCAGAATCATGGTGTGGTCTGCAATGTGATTCATGGGTGCCAAATCGTGCCACCATAGGTCCTATCAAAAAGGATATGCATCCTATGGTATGGTGGGGTGTGTATGACACTTTGGATAATGTATGTAGTTTTTTATATATGCTTCCAAAGAGGTGATAGGCCATGCAAAGGAATGTTGCACCATGGGTTATGGCGTTTATGGTATTTATCATTACTGATATCAGTCCATAGCTTGTGTTCTTAATGGAAGTTGGGAGCCATAGTTTTGTGAATGAGACAAACAGTGTGTATGTTGAGGTTCATGATGCCCCATCCGCCAAATGATTTGGTGCTACAAATGGTAACCCAGATGATGATATGTGGACTCTTCTTATGGTTATCACATAGGAAAGTCCTATGAAACTTGTCAATGTGTTTGATAACTATTCTGGGAGGTGGAATGCATCTAAGATAGTAAGTAATGAGAGGTTTCAGTGATGAGTTGAGAAGAGTAAGACATCCAACAAGTGAAAAACAATTTCTCCCACATGTGAAAAGGCATCTGTAGTATGCCTCAATGACATGATTCCATAATCTAACTATGATCCTCCAAGTGGAAAGGGGTAGACTGAGATATTTAATGGGAACAGATTCAGTAGTACATCCCATAAGGGATTAAAATATATCCATGTCAGAGGGAAAAATTGGAGTTCCTATGATGGTAGACTTTGGAAATTAATCTTGAGTCCAAAGAAGTACGAGAAACGCCAAGGGTCCTGAAAATGTTGATGACCTGGTAGTTATCAAGATTGATGAATATCATAGTGTCATCGGCATATTGGACAATGTTGTTATGGAATCCATGTGGTCGTTCTAGAATACCATGTTGTATGTCAAGCTGAATGAAATGGACCAGAATGGGTGTGAAAATGATGAAAAAGTAAGGGGTTAAGGGTTCAGATTGATAAAGGCTATTTGTTACACCCTGATCTCACAATTACCATTAATCATGAGATTAGGGCATAAATTGAGGATTTATCGTAATACAAAGATCACCCTTAACTTTTTCTTCTTTTTCAAACTCTTTGTTTTCTTGCATTGAACCACATAACTAACTTTACAAGGGAATCTAAACATTTATTTCTCTAATCTGATTTCAACATTAAAAATGCATGTATGAACATTCATTACATTTCTCATACTTTTAAGCACATAAGACTTGTTGATTCACATATATTGCTAAAAGAGGAATAATGTTATACATCATCATTTACAACTCTCTCTTATTTCTTTATAAGGACCTAGAGTGACAAGTACCGACTGAACTTAACTATACTCAGACTTAACTCTTGTGGAAGATCTACTCTGATGCAATGACCTTCTTCAAGTCCATGTGATATCCCTAAAAATTGTGAGTAGAGGGGTGAGCCTACTCGCTCAGTGAATGAGTACTTCAAAGAAGCAATCTAAAGCACTGATATAATTATAGATATACTTTTGAGAAACTGATATCAATTATAACAGTAGTAAGCTTTAAAGAGATTGATCATTGACAATCATAAATATGGCATGATACTCTAGATATCTACAAGATTAAATCAATATATGAGTGTGCTTGATTAATTTCAAAGAGAACTAATACTTTTGAAACATATAAAGAATAATTGTTGGGAAATTATACTCGAATCTTTCTTAGCCCTTCTTACTTATAGGAAACTCTTTTAAACTTATATTATCGTATTTTATCTTATGCCCTGATCATATGCAGTGTACTCTACATATGAAGACTCGTAGATAACTACGATCTCACCGTACAAGACTTAGCCGACACCCCGGGATAGCTAAGTCTGACTACTCTCCTGGTCTGCAACAGGGAAACTGGCTCTCTGGCCTCGACACTCCTATTGTGTTATAAATTGGACTCCTCCTCTAACCTGAGCATACAGGTGGAGAGTCAAGCCATCTATTGGCTTTTCTGTACTCTAGTGCCACCAGGACTTCTGGTTGATGTTGGACACACAATTCTATACTCTAGTGCCACCAGGACTTCTGGTTGATGTTGGACACTGCAAACTATAATTTAAGGAGACTTCCACTAGGGCTTCATCTCTCGTACCACCTGTTAGTACGTTCTGACTCCCGTATACTGGACACTGCCAGGGTTAGGTCATTTCACCCCTAAGGCGCAGACCTCACATAGGGGTTCTACGGTGTCAAGGCTCTTAAGTCTATTATTTTATTATTCTTGGAAAGCTCTTACTATATTGTATCTTTTCCCTTACTTATACTTGACTCTGGTATCTCTATGGTACCGTTTATATTTATTTGAAGTTTATAACATAACATGTATATCATTCTAAACTTGGCAGAGCAATATACTCAAAACATTGTAATATACTGAGAAATCAACATTTTATACCTGTAGGAAGACTAAAATTCTTAAATAACAGAATACATGTCCACTTGATACTTTATACACTACAATCATGCAATTGAGCTTCTTAATACACTGATAAGAGTTAATTACTTGACATACGAGTAATCGTCATTTGCACCTGTAAATTATTTGTACTTTCTTGGAAAACGTGCACCTCAACCCAGATCTTGAGTTGTGCATCACCACATCTCATACTGAGAACATTGATATCAAAATACTTGATTCATTGAACACCCTATCCTTAGGGTTTCATTTACCTCATTCACTTATCACATGGCTCTCATAAGAATTTTCATACGACATAAACATTCACTGAATAAAGACTACTATCAACAAATCATATAAAATCAATATATGTATGAAACCTTAGAACTGAGCTGAATTTGGGTTTCCATGCCATTCACTGAGATAAAATGCATCAATAATAAAATTGAATAAATAAATTCTATCATGTCAAGAAAATCCGTTCAAATGGGTTTCATGATATCTATTCGCAAATATCCAACTTTCCTCGCATTTAGGGTTTCACCCTCTTTACGGAGATATCAAACAAACACTATTCACCTTAAATGAAATCCCAGATAGTATTTGACATATGTGTACTATGAATTCATATGAATAATCATTCATAACCATGGGGATCCTGATAAAAAAATTTCTCTATTTAATTATACAGCAAGTCATAGACAAATTCCCTATATTTCAGTTTACTCTTATAACCTCTGTGAATACTTAGGGAATTCTCATTAGGATGTATTGTATACATTTCTAATATGATTTTATCATCTTAAATTCATCCAAACATAGGAAGAATCCATTTCATATCATTTTGCAACAACTTAGATCAAACAGACAATTCAGGGTTTATAGTCGCATATTAAGCAATTAAAGATTATGGATGATTTAACCAATTTTCATCCAATATACTGTTTAAAGGAAGTTCCCACTCACCCTAAGGTGTGAAAACACCTTAAAAATGCAGCCCATCCCTGAAAATCTTGATCTCATATCAAATCCCTAGCAATTCACCCGATTCTTCTTCCTTTCAACTCGGAAATCCTAAAAATGAGGGATTATGAAGAAAGAGTGATAAAAGGACTTGATTTGTTATGATTTTGAATCCAAATAGGGGAGGGATGGAATCTTTACATGTGAGATAAAATTCACCATTAAAGTCTATGCAAAGAAGCTAAACTTACATGATTTCATCATTCCTCGGACCGCAAAACCCTAGGTCAGCATCTCCATCACTTTCTCCTCTCAAACCCTAACTCTTCCTCTCTCTCTAGGATTTCGTTTCTTTGGAATTAATTACGAATTATTAGATCTCCTTGTGTGTTAGGTTGACCATATAGAGCAATTGAGCTGCTTGGGTCAATTTCACATTGACCCCTCACTAAACTTTTTCTTATTTTAGCAGATTTTTCTATTATAACAAAAGTTATTGTAATTCGTGTATTTCAGAGATCAAACCTTATCCAAAAATTATAAAAAAATTTAAAAGTTTTTGTAATTGATTTATAAAGCTTTAGTTAAAATTTAGATCATTTGGAGTTACCAATAAATAAATAAAAATAGAATAGTGCACTGCTATCCAGAAATCTACAGAATAGTCGTTTGAAGAGAAAATGCCCCAGAACGGCCATGATAGCTGCCACGGCCGTGCTAAGATGGACCCAGAACGGCCGTTCTACATACCACAGCCTTGGTGTATTGGTTTCATCAGATTTGAGTATAAAAATTGGTCAATAGTTCAATTCTTTCAAAACGGTCGTATGGCCTAGAATGCCCGTGCCACCAACGACCCACCACGGCCGTGCTACCCACCACGGCCATGCTATCATATTCTTCAACTACCATTTTCATTCTCCTTTGCATACCTCTCTCATTCTCCCCAACGTGAGCGTATTTGGTGAAAACCCTAATTTCAGCTAACTACAATATGTACTATTGTTTTGTATTACCTCTAAGTCACAAAAGAGAGTTCACCGTGTTCTTTTGAATTTAACTATTGTGCTACTCAAATAGCAAAACAGTCTTGAGTTGGAAGACTAGATTCAACAACAATTATACAATACTACTCACAACATCCCCATTGCATCATGGATGCATAAGGTGAAGCATAACCATCACATTCCATATTGTTCTCAAGTATGAACCCACACATAATTCAAGGTGTAACCATCGGGTTATAGCATACTAGGGTTTCAACAACGGTAACAAAATACTCCATGATTGTATTAGTCATTCAAGGACTATTCATACCCAATTACCATCACTTAGTTATATTAAAGCTAGGTATAACTAGCTATACCTCATTAGGGTTACATATCAATACAATATAGTTATCATCCCTTCCATTCATATGAGTGAATAGGTAAGACTACCTTATTTAGGGTAACCCTTCATTTGTTCCATCATTATTCAACCCATATCACCATACCACAATTGTATAATACTAAGATGGATTACTGGTATGAATGACTACAACTATCAGACACCTTTAATTAACATATTTCTTGCACATGTACACTGAAATCATACATAGAACCAATTTACATCCCTTAATATACCTTCAACAAATTATACTTCTAAAAACAAATTCACATATTACTAAAAGCCGCTGTTTTCTCTTATCTCTCTCCTCATTCACTACTACTTACTTTTTGCTACTTATCCTTCTCATTTTAATCATGTAGATTAAACATTCCTAAAAATGAAACATACAAGATACAAATAGATTATTCATCATTCTTGCTATCACTGCAAGAATTTATCTCATATCGCACTTCACTCATATTGTATTTCTCCTTTTGTTCAAAACACACTTGTTACATTTCAAATTTATATCTTACTCTTTACTCTGAATCATTTCCATATTGTTCATCTACCTTTCAGATTAGCTATCTTTAAACCCTGGATTACTTTCAGTGATGGTTTACTTCTCATAGTGCAAATCTCATGATCTTGTTTTATAGAGATGCTAGTATTCAAGGTCAAATCACTAGTGACATCCCTTTAACTACTACAACTCTAAACATTCTAGGGTTTGGTCCTTATCAGTAGCATGACGTTATTGTTATGTGACTTTGCTCCCTTAATTTGAAATTCAAACTTTGGATCTCACAAGTTTTACTAAGGTCTTCTTGATCTTATCAATTGAGTTTTCTTTCTCTTACTTGGCCATTCAGATAGATTACTATAACATCCCTGACATGGGTTAAGGCTTAACCCTAGAATTTTTGCTTAAGTAAGTCATTTAGATTCTTGTCTTTATATTTTGAAAAGTAATTAAGACTAAAGGAGAGCTTATGTTTCAATTTTGGTCCTAATTGAATAATGTTGAAACAATATTTTACCTATTTTGGACTAAAGTGCAATTTACCCAATTTAAGGGGGTTACCTTGAAAATGTTACATGATGATTGTTCCTCAAGAGTTATAGCATCATAAGAATGAGAATGATGCTGGGGCATGGCTTCCACAAGCCTAAGTTCCAAGAGGGAGCTTGTTTGAATAATGCTTGTGTATTGAATGCTAGTTTTGGTGTAATTTGCAATTTACCCAAAACCTAGGGTTGAATATGTAAAATACCACTTCTATCATGTCCCTACTGTTTCTTGGTATCATTTAGAGAAAATAAGAAGAATGGGGCGTCTTGTTTGAACTACCTTTGAGGAGAGATAATCTTGATAATAAAATAATCAAGATTTAAGCATAATTGAAACCCTAATTTAATTTGTAGCAAAAATAAGCATATTAATTGAAGTGCCCATCAACTAAAAAGGCTGTGGTTGAAATCCTATAGTGCAAGGACGTTCAAATGTCTTGAGTTTCACCGAAATATCCTAAGTAGGTGAAGAAACCCACTCACATTTGTTAATTAAAAAGTAATGTCCACTAAAAATGGATAATAGTATTATATCAATTAAGGTGCTTAAGAGGTTGCTTTTAATTCAAGGATAAACGAAAGGATTTTGAGGGAAAAGGAAGATGGCTTCTAAGGCAAGGAAGGGAGGGGCCATGTGGCAAGAAAGTGGGTGAATTTTCCCCTACTTTCTCTCTCCTAGAAAATCAATTACATATATTCAATTTTCTTCTCACTTGAAAGGCTATTTTGCATACCACTTTCTTCCTTTGCTTTGTCCAATGACCAAGGAGCTTAGGAGCAGGAGGAAAACATTCCCCAAGCTAAAGGTAAGCTCCATGATCATCTTCAACCTTGAATTGATGGTTGAAATTGGATTTCAACATTGATTTTCTTCTCTCTTCCATCCAATGCTCAACCTTAGCTATCTTTTACATCCAAAGAGTTGGAAACGAGCCTTGGATAGTTGAAGGAGCTTCTTTCACCATTAGAGACATGAAGCTTGAAGCTTTGAATCTACTTTGAAGGTGGGTTATATAACTTGAACCCATCAATGTTATTATTGATTTCAATTCCTCATCATATGTTGATCTTTTGTTTTCTTCTTGAACATTTGATGAATTTTTCATATATATTACAGTAGTATTCGGAGGTTAAAATCTTGATGATAATGACCTCATCTTAGCACACACCTCAAGAAAATTAGAAGCAAACGGTTTTATTGTGTTAATTAAACGGTTTCAAACCGTTAGAGACCAAATGGTTTCAAACTGTTTGGTGACCAAACGGTTTCAAAACTGTTAGAGTTCAAACGGTTTCAAACCGTTAGAGGTTAAATGGTTTCAAGAATGTATAAAGGTGTGATGGTTTCAACCTAATCTAATCCACATGGTCTCAACCTTGGATGGCCAAACGATTAGAACTCAATTGATTTCAGAACCCTAGCTCAATTGAGGTTAAAACCCTAATTTGGGGTTAAACAGTTTCAAGTGGATTGGACCAAACGGTCTCAGACCATTTGAGGACCAATAGGCCTCAAACTGTTTGACCAAACGGTCTCAAACCGTCTAAGGTTAAACATTTTCAAAATTGATTTGATCAAACGGTTTCAAAACCGATTGAATATCAAAGGGGTCAAGATCGTTTAAGGTCTAACGGTCTTCAAACCGTTTGATGAGCAAGAGGTCAAGACCGTTTGAGGGTCTAACGGTCTTCAAACTGTTTGAGGTTTAGAGACCAAGACCGTTTAAGGTCTAACGGTCTTCAGACCATTTGGAGGTTTGGCTCAAGACTGTTTGAAGGTCAAGTAACCTCAGGACCATTTGAAGGTCAAGTAACCTCAAGACCGTTTGAAGGTCAAGTAACCTCAAGACCATTTGAAGGTCAAGTAACCTCAAGACCGTTTGAAGGTCTAAATGGTCCCAAACCGTTTGGAGGTTCAATTAGTTCAAAACGTTTGGAAGGTCCAATTGATTCAATCCATGTAAGTACTAATAACCCCATAAGTGGTTGAAGAGTATCTCAAGGATGATTTCAATGGAAGTACTTCTAAAGTACTTAGGTGACTGGTATAATTAGAGTGATTATCACTCAATGCTTATGAAAGTAATAAATTCAATACACTATGATAAGCATAGTTGCATGTACTTTAGTAAAAGGTTAAATCAACCTATTAAGGTATGATGATGACGTGTGTTCCTAAGTACATAGAACAATGATAAATATGATTTAGCACTTAAATAATGCTATGTGCTTCAAGATATGTAGAAGCACTGACTTAGGGTTTGGATTAATGAGATAATCATAAAACCCTAACTAATTTATAAAGATGGGAAACCCTAACCCTAATTTTGGGCCATGGGTTGAGAAACCCTAATATAGGGTGATGTTATGTGAAACCCTAATACAGGGTGATGTTATGTGAAACCCTAATATAAGGTGATGTAATGTGAAACCCTAATACATGGTGATGTTATGTGAAACCCTAATACAGGGTGATGTTATGTGAAACCCTAATACAGGGTGATGTTATGTGAAACCCTAATTGATAAAGATGAGAAACCCTAACTCTAATGAGGGAATAGTGATGTTATCTTTGTATTTCATAATGCTGATATGTAATTGATATGGCTGTTATCAAGTATACTAACCATGCAGGTATCATGAGATGATGAGAATAACTAGGTATGAGTCGTGATGTTAATGGGCCTTGTGAGCCATTATTTTAATTGTTGCCTAGTGAGAGGTGACAAGGATTACTCGAGAAGTGATTCATGACTGTAATATAATTATCAGTCGTAGAACAGATTGTTATTAGAAACTCTAATAGTTGGATCTGCAGTGTTACGGGAGGTATGTTCTCCCTTTGTTCTTTCTTTTTCAGAACATAGCATTCAGGTTGATCTTATACCACTTGAGATGCATGGGTTCGACATAATCCTTGGGATGGACACCCTAGAAAAGTATAAGGTTGTCTTGGATTGTGGTTCCAAGTAGGCTATGTTCTCAGACAATGGTGATACACGGATCTTTTAGGGGGACAGAAAGATTCTTCCAACCTGTCTAGTGTCGGCTATGGTAGCTGAGAAGTTGATGAGACAAGCATGCTTCGCATTCTTGGCACATGTGATAGATACCAGAGCAGAGAGCCCTAATCTTTCTGATGTTCCGATTGTTAAGGAGTTTGAGTATGTGTTTCCTGAGGAACTTCCAGATGTTCCTCCACCCGAGAGATTGATTTCGAGATTAATCTAATCCCGGGTACGCAACCAATAGCTCAAACACCTTATAGAATGGCACCTGTTGAGATGGCAGAACTCAAGAAATAGTTACAAGAGTTGCTTGAAAAGGGTTTTATTTGATCGAGTACTTCACCATGGGGTGCTCCGGTTCTTTTCTTTAAAAAGAAAGATGGGTCTATGCGATTATGCATCGACTATAGACAGCTAAACAAAGTAACCATAAAGAACAAATATCCTCTGCAAGGATAGATGACTTGTTTGACCAGTTGCTTGGTGCAACTATCTTCTCTAAAATAGATCTGAGGTTAGGATACCATCAGCTACGTATCAAGGAGAGTGGCATACCTAAGTCAGCCTTTAGGATAAGGTATGTTCACTATGAGTTCGTAGTTATGTCATTTGGACTAACTAATGCACCAGCTCCATTCATGGAACTCATGAACAGAATCTTCCGACCATTCCTTGATCAATTCATAGTAGTTTTTATAGATGACATCCTGGTTTACAGTAGAGATGCTCGATAGCATGAGCAACACCTTCGTCAGGCTCTGACTTTACTAAGAGAGCACAAGCTATATGCCAAATTCAGTAAGTGTGAATTCTGGTTATTAGAAGTGTCTTTTCTTGGACATGTAATATCTGCATCAGGTATTCGTGTTGATCCTAAAAAGGTGGAATCTATTTTGGAGTGGGAACATCCAAAGACACCAACGGAGATACGCAATTTTCTAGGACTGGCAGGCTACTATAGGAGGTTCATTAAGAACTTTAGTTCTGTAGCATTACCCCTAACCAAGTTGACCAGGAAAGAGGTTCCTTTTGTCTTGAATGACAAGTGTCAGCATTCTTTCCAGTCATTGAAAGAAAGGTTGACCAGTGCACCTGTGTTAGTGTTACCTGAGTAAGGAAAGGGGTATATTATTTTCTGTGATGCTTCTAAGAACGGTCTAGGATGTGTGTTGATACAATATAAACAAGTGATTTCTTTTGCTTCTCGACAACTTAAGAAACACGAGGAAAATTATCCGACACATGACCTAGAATTAGCTGCAGTGGTTCATGTATTGAAGATCTGGAGACATTATTTCTATGGAGAGACATTCCAGATTTTCACAGACCATAAGAACCTAAAATACATCTTTTCACAGCATGAGTTGAACATGAGACAATGTCGTTGGATGGAGTTAATCAAGGACTACGATTGTACAATTGATTATCATCCAGGAAAGGCTAATGTAGTGGTTGATGCACTAAGTAGAAAATCATTGTTGCCAAACATAGACAAAGCACAGTTAAACTCTTTAGTGTTCTTTAAACGAGACATGCTTGTCTCTTTAAGGCAAAACAATGTACATCTTAAAGTATCCTTGTTAGCCGGACTGTTAGTTGAGATGCACATAAAACCTACTCTGAAACAATAAATCAAAGAGGCACAACAAGTTGATACTGTGATTCAGCAGATTAGATCAGAATATGGTAGTGAGAAATGAGATGGTTTTCATGAGTCAGATGATGAGGTAGTCTGTTACCATGGTAGGATGGTAGTTCCTGATGCCAATGACTTAAGGAAGTTAGTCTTGGAGGAAGCTCACTCATCTATGTATACAATGCATCCAGGGAGCACCAAAATGTATCATAACTTGAAAGATATGTATTGGTGGCCTAGTTTGAAGAAAGATGTAGCTGAGTTTGTTATGCAGTGTCCAGTATGTCAGCAGGTTAAAGCTAAACATCAGAAGCCCGCAGGAACAATGCAACCTTTACCTATACCATAGTGGAAATGGGATCACATGACCATGGATTTTGTGGTTGGTTTACCTAGAACAGCCAAAAGTCATGATTCCATTTGGGTGATAGTTGATAGGTTGACTAAGTCAGCACATTTTCTTCCTGTCAAAATAACCTATATTGTTGAGAAACTTGCACAGATCTATATAGATGAGATAGTGCATTTACACGGGGTTCCAGCTACAATTGTTTCTGATAGAGGTCCCCAGTTCATGAGTCATTTTTGGGAACGACTACATAAATCTTTGGGTACGCAGTTAAGGTTTAGTACCGCCTTTCACCCACAGACAGATGGACAATCTGAGAGGACTATACAAACTTTGGAGGATTTGCTTAGGGCATGTGTCCTTCTGTTTGTAGGAAGTTGGGATATACACTTAAGCTTAATAGAATTCACTTACAACAATAGTTATCAGCACAGTATTGATATGGCACCATATGAAGCATTATATGGTAGATGTTGTAGATCTCCACTATGCTGGTATGAAACAGGGGAGTATCAACTTTTGGGTCCTAAAGTAGTACAACAGACAACTAAAAAGATTAAAGTAATACAACAACAGTTAAAGGTTGCACAGGATAGACAGAAGTCATACGCTGATAAACGATGGAGACCTTTAGAATTCCAAGTTGGAGAGAGAGTATATCTCAAAGTCTCACCTTGGAAAGGTGTTCTTAGATTTGGAAAGAAGGATAAGTTAGCTCCTAGATTTATGGGGCCTTATCCAATCATTGAACATATTGGAAAGGTAGCCTATAAGTTGGAATTTCCACCTGAACTACACAGATTGCATCTAGTATTCCATATATCCATGCTGAGAAAGTGTCACCCTAACACGGAGTTAGTTTTGCAACCTATGGAGGTAGAGTTAAATAAAGATATATCTTATGTAGAAGGACCAGTGTTGATTCTTGACAGGAAAATCAAAAAGTTGAAAAAGAAAGACATAATGCTTGTGAAAGTTCTCTGGCATCATCGTGGCGTTGAAGAAGCTACATGGGAGCTGGAGGAAGATATGAGGAGAAAGTACCCTTCTCTTTTCTCTTGACAATTTTGGGGACGAAATCCCTATTAGGGGTGGATAATTGTAACATCCCTGACCTAGGTTAAGGCTTAATCCTATAAGTTTTGCTTAAGTAAGTCATTTAGATTCTTGTATTTATCTTTTGAAAAGTAATTAAGACTAAAGGAGAGCTTATGTTTTAATTTTGGTCCTAATTGAATAATGTTGAAACAATATTTTACCTGTTTTGGACTAAAGTGCAATTTACCCAATTTAAGGGGGTTACCTTGCAAATGTTACATGATGACTGTTCCTCAAGTGTTATAGTATCATAATAATGAGAATGATGATGAGTCATGTCTTCCATAAGCCTAAGTTCTAAGAGGGAGCTTGTTTGAATAATGCTTGTGTATTGAATGCTAGTTTTGGTGTAATTTGCAATTTACCCAAAACCTAGGGTTGAATATGTAAAATACCACTTCTATCATGTCCCTACTGTTTCTTGGTATCATTTATAGAAAATAAAAAGAATGGGGCATCTTGTTTGAACTACTTTTGAGGAGAGATAATCTTGATAATAAAATAATCAAGATTTAAGCATAATTGAAACCCTAATTTAATTTGTAGCAAAAATAAATATATTAATTGAAGTGCCCATCAACTAAAAAGGTTGTGGTTGAAATCCTATAGTACAAGGACGTTCAAATGTCTTGATTTTTACCGAAATATCCTAAGTAGGTGAAGAAACCCACTCACATTTGTTAATTAAAAAGTAATGTCCACTAAAAATGGATAATAGTATTATATTAATTAAGGTACTTAAGAGGTTGCTTTTAATTCAAGGATAAAAGAAAGGATTTTGAGGGAAAAGGAAGATGGCTTCAAAGGCAAGGAAGGGAGGGGCCATGTGGCAAGAAAGTGGGTGAATTTTCCCCTACTTTCTCTCTCCTAGAAAATCAATTACATATATTTAATTTTCTTCTCACTTGAAAGGCTATTTTGCAAACCACTTTCTTCCTTTGCTTTGGCAGATGACCAAGGAGCTTAGGAACAGGAGGAAAACGTTCCCCAAGATGAAGGTAAGCTCCATGATCATCTTCAACCTTGAATTGATGGTTGAAATCGGATTTCAACATTGATTTTCTTCTCTCTTCCATCCAATGCTCAACCTTGGTTATCTTTTGCATCCAAAGAGTTGGAAACGAGCCTTGGATAGTTGAAGGAGCTTCTTTCACCATTATAGACGTGAATCTTGAAGCTTTGAAGATACTTTGAAGGTGGGTTATATAACTTAAACCCATCATTGTTATTATTGATTTCAATTCCTCATCATATGTTGATCTTTTGTTTTCTTCTTGAACAATTGATGAATTTTTCATATATATTACAGTAGTATTAGGAGGTCTGAAGCTTGATGATAATGACCTCATCTTAGCACACACCTCAAGAAAATTAGAAGCAAACGGTTTTATTGTGTTAGTCAAACGGTTTCAAACCGTTAGAGACCAAACAGTTTCAAACTGTTTGGTGACTAAACGGTTTCAAAACCGTTAGAGGTCAAACGGTTTCAAACCGTTTGGTGACTAAACGGTTTCAAAACCGTTAGAGGTCAAATGGTTTGACCGTTTGGTGACTAAACGGTTTCAAAACCGTTAGAGGTCAAACGGTTTCAAACCGTTAGAGGTTAAATGGTTTCAAGAATGTATAAAGGTGTGATGGTTTCAACCTAATCTAATCCACATGGTCTCAACCTTGGATGGCCAAATGATTAGAACTCAATTGATTTCAAAACCCTAGCTCAATTGAGGTTAAAACCCTAATTTGGGGTTAAACAGTTTCAAGTGGATTGGACCAAACGGTCTCAGACCATTTGAGGACCAATAGGTCTCAAACTGTTTGAGGACCAAACGGTCTCAAACCGTCTAAGGTTAAACGTTTTCAAAATTGATTTGATCAAATGGTTTCAAAACCGATTGAAGATCAAAGGGGTCAAGACCGTTTAAGGTCTAACGGTCTTCAAACCGTTTGATGAGCAAGAGGTCAAGACCGTTTGAGGGTCTAACGGTCTTCAAACCGTTTGAGGTTTAGAGACCAAGACCATTTAAGGTCTTACGGTCTTCAGACCGTTTGGAGGTTTGGCTCAAGACCGTTTGAAGATCAAGTAACCTCAAGACCGTTTGAATGTCAAGTAACCTCAAGACCGTTTGAAGGTCAAGTAACCTCAAGACTGTTTGAAGGTCAAGTAACCTCAAGACCGTTTGAAGGTATAAATGGTCCCAACCCGTTTGGAGGTTCAATTAGTTCAAAATGTTTGGAAGGTCCAATTGATTCAATCCATGTAAGTACTAATAACCCCATAAGTGGTTGAAGAGTATCTCAAGGATGATTTCAATGGAAGTACTTCTAAAGTACTTAGATGACTGGTATAATTAGAGTGATTATCACTCAATGCTTATGAAAGTAATAAATTCAATACACTATGATAAGCATAGTTGCATGTACTTTAGTAAAAGGTTAAGTCAACCTATTAAGGTATGATGATGATGTGTGTTCCTAAGTACATAGAACAATGATAAGTATGATTTAGCACTTAAATAATTCTATGTGCTCCAAGATATGTGGAAGCACTGACTTAGGGTTTGGATTAATGAGATAATCATAAAACCCTAACTAATTGATAAAGATGGGAAACCCTAACCCTAATTTTGGGCCATGGGTTGAGAAACCCTAATATAGGGTGATGTTATGTGAAACCCTAATACAGGGTGATGCTATATGAAACCCTAATATAGGGTGATGTTATGTGAAACCCTAATATAGGGTGATGTTATGTGAAACCCTAATATAGGGTGATGTTATGTGAAACCCTAATTGATAAAGATGAGAAACCTTAACTCTAATGAGGGAATAGTGATGTTATCTTTGTATTTCATAATGCTGATATGTAATTGATATGGCTGTTATCAAGTATACTAACCATGCAAGTATCATGAGATGATGAGCATAACCAGGTATGAGTCGTGATGTTAATGGGCCTTGTGAGCCATTATTTTAATTGTTTCCTAGTGAGAGGTGACCAGGAGTTGCTTATGCCTGGTGAACTATGTGAAATGTTTGTGTAACAAGTATCATGAATACCTTGGGCAGATGACCTGGAGGTAATAGTTACCTGATAGTGGTAACCATGTTCAGTGATGAACTAAGGGTTTGAATACCCAGATCCAGTAAACATGATGATGATATTGTTGAGGGATGTGAATTCCCAGTAATGAGATAAGGGATTGAGATCCCAATGTTTTATAAAGTTTTGAAAAGCACTTGATAGAAGTATTACATGTTACTTTATAGCATTCGTCATAATAATTCTTATTTGAAAACTTGATTGATGCTAAAAGAATATGGTAATGTACTTAAATAATCAAGTGGAATATTATCATGTAGAGCCCTGGCTATAAATCCACCATCGTCAGTAGCTGGTGATGGTGAAACGGATTCTCCTGCCCGTTAATCCGGAGCGTATATTGTTGAATATACGGGGTTCTCCTAGCCGAAAATAGGAGGATTAGAGTGTAACTTTGGTTGTAGACTCAAGATATGTATAAGAGCATGAATGTGTTCATGGCTCAGAGAGCACAGTGAACTGGCATGTGGCTCAGATTTACTAGTGTCGGGACCTATACCAAGGTGGGCTAGATATTGGGTAGCTTATGAGAGCGAACCTTGTGACTGAGGTCACTTAAGCAAGAGACTCTGATCCTGCTTGTGGTCTCACACTGACTGAGACGGATGAGATCGAGGAATCTGGCTCTTCCTTTGATCTTGTATGGCACCGGCTTTGGGTTTTTCAACCGAAGGTTGGGTGTGAGCGGTACGGATGACTTCCTCAGGGCATAAGTATGATTGTAAAATGTAATAACTCGTGTAGTGTATTTGCTTAAGAATGAAATACAGAAATCATTGGTTGATGTTACATTGCTTACTGTATCCTAAATGGATAGATGTTATACATGTTCTTCATATTCCTTATTAAAACGAATAAATGATCTACTGTTTTATCATTTATAGTTGTAATTCTTTAAAAGATGATACTACTCTATTCTTCTTAATAATGATTAAATCCTGCTGTTTAATAAATATTCCTCTGTTCAGTATTTACTATTTATCTGCAATAATAATGTTTCTGGCAGAGAGTTATATCTCTCGCTGGGACAATTTCAATTGTCTCACCCCCGTGGGATCCAACCTTTTTAGGTGGACGAGGACAAGGAGGAAGAAACTCTACACCAGGGGAAGGACAACAGCATCAGGGACAGCAGTAACATCTCAGGTGGAGATATTGACTGTCATGTCTTGTAAATATGAGTCCTATGAGTTGTCTCTGTACTCTCAGGTCCTAGGAGTCAGTAGTTAGTGCTTTTATGATCGATCTGAGATTTTGGCATTGAATGCCTCGAGGTCGTATGTTGCTTATGTGTAGATTTAGTAGAGCAACTGTCGTATGTAATCCTCGAGAAGAGAAGGTACATGGTATGTACTTTGTAGACCAGAATGTGTATATAATATTTTGGTTCTTGTTATAAGAGTTTCTTGGAAATGGATCTCTTTGTAAATGGTTTTAATTTTTAGTGATTTTCAGTAATCCGCTGCTAATGTTTAATTCTGTTGAATCAGTAATGGTTTTGTCAAGATTCGTGACAATTAAATTCTCAATTGCCCTGCTAGGGTTTCATCATCATATTGTGTGTCATTATTACATTCACTAGATGTCTCTACCACAGTGGTTATGCATCATATATGGTTCATTTTCTTATCACTTCATTCCCACATTGCTCTCATTAAGGAAGATATGAAAGAGAAGATGATTTTAAGACTTAGAATTCTTATCTTTAAACATTCAATAATACATTTCTCATATGTCGGTTTAATTAATTATCAACAAGGATACTTGACTAATTAGCACTTTCTTGAATCTCGCAACCTCTTTATTTTATAATCTATATTACTCCATTATGTTTCAAACCCTTCTTTACTTTCCATAATCCCCTTACCATATAATGCTATTCCACATGTCATCTTTAACTTCTAGTTTTCTCTTATGATCATGTTGCTTCTTTTATGTGTATGATCATGTATACCATGTTGCATATATTTCCTTTTATCCTTCTACTAATGTGAAGTTGAAATTCTAAATCAATAATCTCTCTACTAGTATCGCCTCATGTTTAATACATTACATATCCTTCATTTTAAATCAAACGGCACATGCATGGGTGAAATATAGTTTCTCTTTCAATCAAGTTTTTCCTTCCTGAATATAGTCTACCTTTGTATGACTTATTCATTTATTTAGCTACACTTTTTTTCTTCTTTTAGAAACTAGTTTGTTGTTCTATAGACACTTAGAATCTAAAGGTAGTAAGGATGAATGTATTAAACTTATTAATAAAGGTATATATTCCATGCTCTCAATTATATCATAACCCTCATTCCTTAATCAAGCTCATTATTTCCAATATTTCTCTTTGTTTCAACTAAGTTTCTTATCCTAGTTTTATGATTTACATGCTCATCTAGTTCTCTTCACTTTAACTCTTCTAAAGACTCTTCACTTCTATGTACTTATTGTATACTTAGCTCTTTTCTTCTATTTTCCTTTTACTTTGGAGTACATAAAAACATTGTACTCGGCTATATAATCCATTCCTCATGATTGATTCTTACTATCTTGGCCCCTTACATACTTTTCTCATATATTTTCCATATTTCATATTTAGAGTTAATATAATACTAATAATTAAACTTAATATGAACCTTATGTCGTGTTCCTTTATTCCCAATTTAGGGTTTCTCATATGAGGCCCCAAAGTTGGATCTCAGATATCAGTTCCAATTGATTCTTAGTTATCCCAGTCTTTCCCTTATACTTCAAAATCTTAGAGTATATATATTCATACTAGAATTTGGATCTAATCTATCCATAATTTACTCTTGTTATGTTACTAATAGGAGTCATTAGATCCCAGTAATGCATCCTGCCAACCGGACCAGGCCAAACCTGCAGTCCTGAAGCCATGAGCTACTCAGGATTACTCAACTCCTATTCATCTCAAATGTGTGGAAGAAAAATTATCCACTTAGGAAAGCTCATTCAAAGATCATTTCTAGTCTACTTGTTACAAAGAATATAATCAATAAATGCTACAACTGCATAGTGTACAACAAATCTTAAAGACCCATATATATTTCAAAATACTGGATATCTGAATTCAAACATATAAGAGCTTTTATATTCATCTCCAATAAAACAAAAATATGAAATGAAAGTTTTGTATCATTTTATATTTATGGTCTTAATTCATGTTACTTATCTTGTTTCTAACCCTAATATTTCTAGGGTTCCTCTCTAGACCATCCTTCCATTATATACCTGGCCAGGGAATACATGAAAGAATAGATAGAGTAACTTGATACTGGTTGATCCAAGTACTCAGATACCGGGCCAGGATATCTAAATACTCAAATCCCCAGAGCTAACATCATAACATCTCCTATCTACCACACTTATGACTCTAACTTACTAACTTAATGGTCCATGACAACACAGCCTAAGCTCTGATACCAAACTGTTACACCCCGATCTCAATATTACCATTAATCATGAGATTAGGGCATAAATTGAGGATTTGTCGTAATACAAAGATCACCCTTAACTTTTTCTTCTTTTTCAAACTCTTTGTCTTCTCACATTGAACCACATAACTAACTTTTCAAGGGAATTTAAACAATCATTTCTCTAATCTGATTTCAACATTAAAAATGCATGTATGAACATTCATTATGTTTCTCATACTTTTAAGCACATAAGACTTGTTGATTTGCATATATTGCTAAAAGAGGAATAATGTTATACATCATCATATAAAACTCTCTCTTATTTCTTTATAAGGACCTAGAGTGACAAGGACTGATTGAACTTAACTATACTCAGACTTAACTCTTGTGGCAGATCTACTCTGATGCAATGACCTTCTTCAAGTCCATGTGATATCCCTAAAAATTGTGAGTAGATGGGTGAGCCTACTCGCTCAGTGAATGAGTACTTCAAAGAAACAGTCTAAAGCACTGATATAATTATAGATATACTTTTGAGCAACTGATATCAATTATAACAGTAGTAAGCTTTAAAGGGATTGATCATTTACAATCATAAATATGGCATGATACTCTAGATATCTACAAGAGTAAATCAATATATGATCATGCTTGATTAATTTCAAAGAGAACTAATAATTCAGAAACATACAAAGAATAATTGTTGGGAAACTGTACTCAAATCTTTCTTAGCCTTTCTTACTTATAAGAAACTCTTTAAAACTTATATTATCATATTTTAGCTTATGCCCTGATCATATGCAGTGTACTCTACATATGAAGATTCGTAGCAAAATACGATCTCACCGTACAAGACTTAGCCTACACCCCGGGATAGCTAAGTCTGGCTACTCTCCTGGTCTACAATAGGGAAACTGGCTCTCTGGCCCCGGCACTCCTATTGTGTCATAAACTGGACTCCTCCTCTAACCTGAGCACACATGTGGAGAGTCAAGCCACCTATTGGCTTTTCTATACTCTAGTGCCACCAGGACTTCTGGTTGATGTTGGACACGCTTTTCTATACTCAAGTGCCACCAGGACTTCTGGTTGATGTTGGACACTATAAACTATAATTTAAAGAGACTTCCACTAGGGCTTTATCCCTCGTACCACTTATTAGTACGTTCTGACCCCCATATATTGGACATTGCCAGGGTTAGGTCGTTTCACCCCTAAGGTACATAGCTCACATAGGGGTTCTACGATGTCATGGCTCTTAAGTCTATTATTTTATTATTCTTGGAAAGCTCTTACTATATTGTATCTTTTCCCTTACTTATACTTGACTCTTGTATCTCTATGGTACCGTGTCTATTTATTTGAAGTTTATAACACAACATGTATATCATTCGAAACTTGGCAGAGCAATATACTCAAAACACTGTAATATACTGAGAAATCAACATTTTATACCTGCAGGCAGACTAAAATTCTTAAATAATAGAATACATGTCCACTAGATACTTTATACACTAGAATTATGCAACTGAACTTCTTAATACACTGATAAGAGTTAATTACTTGACATACGAGTAATTGTCATTTGCACCTGTAAATTATTTGTACTTTCTTGGAAAACGTGCACCTCAACCCAAATCTTGAGTTGTGCATCACCACATCTCATACTGAGAACATTGATATCAAAATACTTGATTCATTGAACACCCTATCCTTAGGGTTTCATTTACCTCATTCACTTATCACATGGCTCTCATAAGGATTTCATACGACATAAATATTCACTGAATAAAGACTACTATCAACAAATCATATAAAATCGATATATGTATGAAACCTTGGAACTGAGTTGAATTTGGGTTTCCATGCCATTCACTGAGATAACATGCATCAATAATAAAATTGAATAAATAAAGTCTATCATGTCAAGAAAATCTGTTCAAATGGGTTTCACGATATCTATTCGCAAATATCCAACTTTCCTCGCATTTAGGGTTTCACCCTCTTTACTGAGATATCAAACAAACACTATTCACCTTAAATGAAATCCAAGATAGTATCTGACAAATATGTACTATGAATTCAGATGAACAATCATTCATAACCATGGGGATCCAGATAAACAAATTTCTCTATTTAATTATACAGCAATTTCAATCATAGACATATTCCCTATATTTCAGTTTACTCTTATAACCTCTGTGAATACTTAGGGAATTCTCATTAGGATGTATTGTATACATTTCTAATATGATTTTATCATCTTAAATTCATCCAAATAGAGGAAGAATCCATTTCATATCATTTTGCAACAACTTAGATCAAACAAACAATTCAGGGTTTGTAGTTGCATACTAAGCAATTAAAGATTATGGATGATTTAACCAATTTTCATGCAATATACTGTGTAAAGGAAGTTCCCACTCACCCTAAGGTGTGAAAACCCCTTAAAAACGCAGCTCATCCCTAAAAATCTCGATCTCATATCAAATCCCTAGCAATTCACTCGATTCTTCTTCCTTTCAACTCGAAAACCCTAAAAATGAGGGATTATGAAGAAAGAGTGAGAAAAGGACTTGATTTGTTATGATTTAAAATCCAAACAGGGGAGGGACAGAATCTTGACATTTGAGAGAAGATTCACCATTAAAGTCTATGCAAAGAAGCTAAACTTACATGATTTCATCATTCCTCAGACCACAAAACCCTAGGTCAGCATATCCTCACTTTCTCCTCTCAAACCCTAACTCTCCCTCTCTCTCTCTAGGATTTCATTTCTCTAGAATGAATTACGAATTATGAGAGCTCCTTGTGTGTTAGGTTGACCATATAAAGCATTTGAGCTGCTTGGGTCAATTGCACATTGACCCCTCACTAAACTTTTTCTTATTTCAGCAGATTTTTCTGTCATAAAAAAAGTTAATGTAATTAGTATATTTTAGAGATCAAACCTTCTACAAAAATTATGAACATTTTTACATTTTGTTTGTAATTGAGTTATAAAGCTTCAGTTAAAATTTCAGATCATTTGGAGTTACCAATAAATAATTAAAAATAGAATAGTGCACTGCTATCTAGAAATCTGCAGAACAGACATTTGAAGAGAAAATGCCCCAGAACGGCCATGCTAGCTGCCACGGCCGTGCTAAGATGGACCCAGCACGGCCATGCTGCATACCACGGCCGTGGTGCATTGGTTTCATCAGATTTGAGTATAAAAATTGGTCAATAGTTCAATTCTTTCAAAATGGTCGTGTGGCCTAGAATGCCCGTGCCACCAAGGACCCAGCACGATCATGCTACCCACCACGGCCATGCTATCCTATCCTTCAACTACCATTTTTATTCTCCTTTGCATACCTCTCTCATTCTCCCCAACGTGAGCCTATTTGGTGAAAACCCTAATTTCAGCCGACTAGGGTTTATATTTTCTCAAATCCTAATTATACAAAGAGATAAAATACTTGGGGTTCTCATTAGGTTTAACATATCATGATTGAGATATCATCATTAATCATATTTAATCAATGACCATTATAACTAAGCATGTAGTCATCCACATAAACCCTAACTTACCCATTAAACTCAGATACGGTCATAACACCATTAGAGTTCTTGAAGTACCCAAAGGCATAGCCACTAATGATAAAGGAAAAGGTGTGTGTATGAATTCATGAATGCATCCATGTATACCATATCTTAGGGAAACCATAGCCTTTGAGGCATTGAAGAACAAAGGATGAATTAATTTTGTCGATAGCATTTTCAATGTTGATCTTCATGGTGATTATTGGTGTTTTTTGTGTCTGAAATCTATGGACAGTTTCTTGGATAGTGATGTATGCATCTTGTATACATTTCTTATGAAGGAAGGAATATTGGGATATGTATATGATGTGTTGGAGATAGGGTTTCATCTTCATACTGAGTAATTCCACAATGATCTTGTATGATTAGACTAGTCAAACTGGGTCAAAATATGTGGCCGCCCATGGGTCGACCCGTTTATGTCAGGTTTGGGTGATGAAATTTACCACCCACTAAAAATTACCCAAACCCATAGCCCTCATTTAGTTAGAGGGTTTTAGGGTGACCCTCTCACTTAAACCAATCACATAAAAATAACTATAATGATGTACTACTACTCAAAATAAGCTTGATGGTCTATTGTTGCCCATTAGTCATTAAGGAGCATGGTACAAACTCAAACTTGCCCAACAAAAACTGATATCTAAGACAGAGATATTGGGAGAAAACAAATACACCTCTACTATATTATCTAATGCTCTGTAAAAATTTATATGAAGTCCTACAAGGTCTAGTTTTTCAATCATTATCATACACTAGAATATTTTATTTATACATTGGAGAAATTACTCTAAAGAAGTTATGTGTTTGAATGGTTGTAAAAAATTGAATAACATACATTTTTGATATTGCCAATGTACAATGGTTGGTTTGTGTTGTATTTTTCATGTAAACACTCTAGAGAATAGTCTTCTATTTCTATCTAGTAGAAGTTTGCAAAATATTTTCTTATTGACACATGTTACATTGACACTCGAGGGTGATACGAAACCCACTAGATTTGGTTTAGATTTGTCTTTGTTTGACCCATTTAGAATTGCATCTTTTTGACCCACACCTATGAGACTCAAACCCGTAATGACCCAACCCACCCACCCATTTGACATTTCTATGTATGATGCATTAATTAGGTTTATGGGTCAGAAGTCTCTAATGGATGTAGGGTGTTCCTTCTTCTTGATTAATGCATTATGGGTTTGGTTGATAATTGTGATGTGTTGTGTGATAGATATTCATTAGGTATAGCAGAGAATAGGTTGTGGAATTCTTCTTTGATGTGCTCCCATATGGTTCTGTAGAATGCCATGTTGTATAATTCTAGTCCGAGGGATTTGTCAATTCCTGGGATGGTCATAGCTGATTTAATTTCTATCTTTGGGAATAGATCTAACAGTCTATTGTTTCATCTAATTTCCCAAGGTATATTATATCCCAGTTAAGGTGCATAGTGTCTGAAGGGCTACATCCTTTGTTGAATATCTGTTTGTAGAATTGGACTATATGTGAGATGCTCTTTTGTCTACTATGTGTGTGGGCATCCATGTTGTCAGGGTTGTATATAAAGGTCATTCTTCTTTTTTTTATAGCAAACATGAAAGAATTTTGTGTTTCTATAACCTTCCTTAAGACATTGGCATTTAGATTTTTGTTTCCAGAGATTCCCTCAAAAGTACCAGTTGTGTGATTTCATCTTGTAATTCTTGATACGTGGAATTGTTGTGTGAGGCATTAGGTAAAGCTAGCATTTCATCCTCTTTGTGCTTAATGATTTTCTATAGGTTCCCAAATGTGTTATTGTTTCGTAGTCTGAGGGGTTTCATATTCTTGAGTTTGTTATGTATGTTGGCACCATAATTATGGTTGACAATAAAACATGACCAAAGGTCCCTAATCACGGGTAAGAAGGCAGGATGTTTCATCCCAAACCTTTTGAATCAGAATGGTTTATGACCCCAAAATATGTTACTGGTTTGAAGGATGATAGGGTAATGATGGCGCAAGCCAGGGGATAATGGGTATCCCAACTGTGAGAGCATTAAGGCAGTCAAGTTTAGCCTTATGTGCACCTCGAGGCCAAGTCATGCAGTCAGTAGATGTGTGTAGAGTGTCAAGATGATGTTGATCTATAAAATCATTGAACATAGTTTTGTCTCTATGGTGTTGATCTGTAGAGTTGGCTATATCAAATGATCGCTCATCAATGTTTTTAGTGAGGTTGAAGTCCCCGCCTCCAATCATCTATGGAAGAGTTGAATTGTGAGAGGCAATGTAATAGAGTTGTGGATAAAGGGTTGTTTGTTATTTCCGGCTTCACCATAGACCCCAGTAAAAAGCCAATGGAATAGGTTGTCTAGGTTACATATAGCCATACTTGTCAAGTCGGCCAGTTGGTGGGCTGGTTGGCTTGGGCGACCAGGCTGACTAGTCGCATGTTTTTTCTGGTTAATATATATATATATATATATATATATATATATATATATATATATATATATATATATGGATGTTCATTCATTGCCCGCGCGGGTAGCATTGATTTTCGCTACCCTGCAGTCAAAAAAGTAACTCTCCTAGCTAAGAAAGTAACTCTGCTGTAAAAAAAGTAACTATGGTGTCAAAAAAGTAACTCTGTTGGCCAAAAAAGTAACTCTGTACAAAATATACAGCAGATATATATAAGGACGGGTTTTTTTATTTTGGAGGGGCAAATGATATTATTTTTGGCTCAAATTTTTTGGAGAGCTAGACAAAATAGTCCTCTACACTTTCGAAATTTTTTTTTGAAAAAAAGTGATCGGAAGGGTGGGCGGGTAGCTACCCGTGCGGGCAATAAAGATGGGCCCTATATATATATATATATATATGTATATAATATATAAATATATATATAAATATATATATTATGGTTTTGAATTGATATATGACACTATAAACAACAGAAATGAATGATTAAACAAATATAACATGCATAATAAGAGTGTAGAGTGACATACCAT
Source organism: Alisma plantago-aquatica (assembly GCA_963693085.1). Taxonomy (NCBI): domain Eukaryota; kingdom Viridiplantae; phylum Streptophyta; class Magnoliopsida; order Alismatales; family Alismataceae; genus Alisma; species Alisma plantago-aquatica. The sequence continues at coordinate 643,589,356 of OY856415.1, forward strand.
GTGTTGATTCAGACTTGTATAAATTTTGAATTGCTACAAGATGCATTCAAATGTGATATCGTGCTAAATAATTAACACAAGGATGTCCTGTAACTTAATAATAATATATCGTATTAACACAAATATCCAAAATACATAAAAACATGTCTAACTTAAGTTTCATTCAAATACAAATGCATAATGTTTAAATTCAGAATTCAAATAAACTTCAAAATGCTAAATTGCTAATGAAAATAAACTAAAAGTCAAATGGTTGTTGCTCTTCTTCTCCATCCTCTAGCTCATCATCTTCTTCTTCATCTTCATCTCCAATAGCAATGTCTTCTTCCATTATGTCCTCTTCCACATCTTCCTCTACTGTGTCAGTATTTGTAATATCAATCAATCTATTGGTCCCCACTCGAGCAACACCTCTCCTTGGCCTATTAGGCCCAGCTTGATATTCACTTGCCCCCATTGCAGCATCAACTTGAGTCAAACGAACCCCTTGTGCAACTACAAGATCATCGGGAACACCTATCATCCACTCACTACCCCAGTCAAGATCATCTAGGGCAATAGAATCATAACTCTTTTGTGAATTCTCTAATTTCCTCTTCTGAAATCGTTCATTCAATTGGCGATTATATTGAATATACACCAATTTATCCATTCTTTTGACCTCAAGTTTGCTCCTCCTCTTTGTATGAACCTATACAATTCAAATTGCAAGTATATGAATATGACTATATGTAGTTATTAATATTTAGAATTTAAAAACAGTCAAATAGCAAACCACTAACAAGGTTCAAAGGTACTCCAAGCTCTCTCTACAGCATATGGTGTGCAACACAATCCTAAAATACGCTTGGCCATCCACTGCAACTTTCTAGTCTGCCCTCCATATGCGTCCCACCAAGCAACTAAAAGACAAATAGACAATTATAAAGTATTAGCCTTTTAGGTACTAACCAAGGTCAACTATCTAAGAAAAATAATAAATATTAATTCAAAACATAAAAATACTTACGTGGGGTCTTTACAATCCTATGTCGAATGGCAATGTCTTTGCCAAACATCCCACGAGCCTCCTTGTACCAATCTAACTCTTCTGAAATTTTATCCTGAGTTGGCACATCTTCAACCATCTTTGTTAAGCAATCAACAAACTCAGAATCATATACACCAAGATTTGGATCATTATTCAACCTAGCTTCATAATAAAGTGACGGTTTGAGTAAGAAACCAGCTCCATATAGAGGCTGAGACATCTGAAAAGCCCATCTTTTCTCAACAATGTCAATGATAGGCTTGTAATCCCTCTCCTTGTTAGCAAAATTCAGCTTGATCTCCTCCTTTGCTTTCTCAATTGCAGCTGCAATATAGACCATGGGGGGCTTCTCATCTGCATCTACAAGTCTCAATACTTGCATGAGAGGTTGTGAAGATCTGAGTAAATCTTGGATTGCATTCCAAAATGCTCTAGAATGACAAGTTGCAGACACCTTCTTTCCTACATTTGTCTTAGACCAACTGCTCTCCTCCCAAGGAGTTGAATTGAACAAGGCAAATAGAGTGTCTTTGTGGCCTAGCATGCTCTGCAAAGTGAGAAAGGCGGTGGTAAATCTGGTTACACCAGGGCGCATCAACTCAGTATTGTTCTTACTCTTCTTCACAAATGTGTCATGTAACCGGACATGCTGGTAAATATATGCAGTCACCTTCTTTGCCTTGGTTATAACAGGAGCATACTTTTTCATCTTTCCAATATCTTCTAGCATCAGATCAACACAATGCGCCGCACACGATGTCCTGAACAAATGCTTCCTCTTCTGAATCAACTTCTTCCCTGCACTGACATAGTTGGTTGCATTGTCTGTCACAACTTGCATAACGTTTTCAGCCCCTATCCTCTCAATCACCTCATCAAGAACAGTGAACATATATTCAGAAGTGTGTATTGCAGAAGAAGAATCAATAGAGTATAAATAAAAGGAGCCCTCAGGAGTATTGACAAGGAAATTAATTAAATTTCTTTGTCTCCTATCAGACCAACCATCTGACATCAAAGTACACCCATAAAACTTCCAATGCTTTTCATGCTCACGCTCCAACTCTTTGGTCATTGTATATTGCCTCTCTAATAGTGGTAGCCTCATCTGGTGGTATGAAGGAGGAGGGATTCCTCTGCCAAATTGTCCAATTGCTTCTAGCATCACTTCAAAAGATGTGTGGTTGACTGCATTGAAGGGTATACATACATCATAAAAAAAAAAAAGCAATACTGTCATGTGCAACCTATAAGGCGTCTTTCTTATAGGCTTTTTCAATGGTCACTTGCACTTTTCCCGCCTTCCTTTGCGCTACATATTCAGCTGGACTAATATTTGCAAAACCTTCAACAGTAGCTTTCCCTTTAGAACTTGTAGGAAAAGAAATCTTCCTAGCGCCCCCAGCGGTAGTCGGTGCAACAACATTTTGAGTCTGGCCTTTAGCTGCAGCATCATCGTCAACATCAACAACATTAGTCTCGTCAACATCAAAGACAGTCTCAACTCTGCACCTCTTGTGTTGTTCCTTGTAGTTCCTCAACTCATCACGTATGGTATGCAAACATCTTGCACATTTCACAGTATCGAAAAAGCCACCTATGAGATGTTGCTTCAAGTGGTTGATCCCACCACTGCTCACATGACCACACAAACTTTATTGCACTTTGTTTTTATCTGACAAGTTCGGCCAAAAACCATATTTCCAGCCCAGATCCTTCGACTTTGCCTTACGAGATGGGTCATTTACCAACTCCCGAAACTGAGGAAGGATCTCCCCTATTGGCGTAGGAACATCTGTCTCACCGTCCATGGCTACCGAGATGAAGAATAGAGTCTCTGAATAGAGTCTCTGAATAGAGTCACCGGAGATGAAGACGTAGACGTAGTCATAGATGTAGTCGGAGACGTAGACGTAGACGTAGTAACCAGACAGCCGGAGAAGAGAACCACAACGTATGAAGGAGGAGGGAGAAGAGGATTGATGGAGACTCGCCGGAGAGAAGCCTTCGTCGGAGAAAGGAAGAAGGAAGAAGAGGGTTGTCGCCGGTTGCACAGAGCATCGTCCGCAAGGCAGCAGAAGACGCGCGGCGCAGGGGTCGGGAGCGCAGGGGTCGCGTTTGGGAATAGAGTGCTGCGATGTTTCGTTGTGTGGGGCATGTTGGGGTCTATTAACAAATTTTAATTTAAAAAAAAACTTAACTGCCGAGGGCCGGCCTGACTTGGCGGCCGACTTGCTCGGTTTCCTACCGACCAGGCGGTCCAGGTGGTCGAGTCGCCGACCAGTCGGTCGAGGCGGCCGATTTTTTCCTTCAAAAAACTTATCGATGAGCTAGGCGTGGATATGAAAATTGACCGACCGACTAGTCGGCCGACTCAACAAGTATGCATATAGCTATATTGTGTTGTAGTTGCGTATCTGAATATATGTGATATGCATGCATTGGTTGTTTCATCCTATAACAACACCTTATCACATGTATTGGTTGTTTCATCCTATAACAACACCCCCCTAAAAGCCTTTTAGAGGCAGTTGTGCCCATATATTCATATGTTAGCCTCCTATAGATTTGAGTTGGAATTCACGAAGATGTTATTTTGTTTCTTGTATGGTGATCAAATTAATGTTATTTAGGTATTTTATTTCTAATTGTACATCTTCTACCTATACTCACAACCCCACATATGTTCTATGATGATATATGCATTATATAAGAGAACCAAACACAGGAACGTAATGGATGTGACCAAGATGGGACACAGTGGTAAGATCCTTGGTCATGAATGGAAAAGAGAAGGAACATAAAGGATGGAGATATAAAATGTTCTAAATCTTGAAAGGAAATAGAAGGCCTATGACTGTGTGGGTGTTGGGGATGTCATCCCAACCTAGAAATGTTTTCATTCCATACAAAAAGGTGTCAGCATGCTTATGGCTATTGAAGTTTATGCCAAACCTGTTGGAAAATTATGTAAACTCATATATGGTATTTCAAGGTGCAACTTATTAATATGATCCCATTCGGAATTCTTATAATCAAAGTCGGGCATAGAACAGGAGGGTGAGCAGGTGTCAAATTCATTAGTTCCATGTGTAGTAGATGAGATAGACTTTTTGAGATCATCCAAGGCAAAACAAATGTTTCTTCTAAGACTCTGGGAGCGTAGATCAGTAGGTGGAATGAGTGCACCTCTTGATGAGCTTTTGGAGGTATAGCTCGAAAATATGGGCTTTGTGTCACCCTGAGGTCCTCAATGATTGCATTCTTGATTTGGAGGGGTTTGGTTGTGTTTGTCAATGCTGGTGATATTCTGTCTCTTGTCTTTTGGTGGGGATGATGATTTGTTATTTTTTGGTGATCCGGAGTGGGGACGTTTTCAGATCCAGACTTTGTCATCGCATGTGTTTTTGTTGCTAGCAGTGGTTTGGGTAGAATGCTTGGATCCAGGTGGGCAGAACCATGTAGTCAAGAGTTTGGCATTGTCCTTGAAGTGGAGATGTTTGTTACTGGGATTTTAGTCGTGCAATTTGATAGTTATACCATCTCTCTGCATCGAAGGTTCAAACAGTTGGGCAAAATGGTCTGTGTTCACTGAAAACACATTGCAAGCTTTGACATAGTTAGTGGGGTATAAGGGGCTAGAATAGTTGAATTCCAGAGTAGGTCCGACAACATTGGCCATCATTTTGAAGATGATTTCATCCCAAAGATGTGGTGGTAGGTCAGAGATAGATATCTAGCTAGATCCACACACACACACCTGACCCAACATAGGATGCAACGGTCTCTAAGGCTCATTTTTTTATATGAGCTTGGGTGTAACCCTCTCCACATGGGAATATGATAATATGGCCAATGATGTGATCAAATTGTGTGCATGTAGGGAGAGTAAAGTAGCTAACATGGAGATAGAACTTTAGATTTTAGGATAGTGCATTCAAGTAGGAGGATAGCAAGGATCTTGGTGACATGAATGCATTGTCTAGGTTGTGATCATGGTTTAAATTTTTTATTTCGATGTCATTTCTGATGGCTCAGTGATAAATGTATATTTATCCCTTTTATTTATATATTTTTGATATTTTTTTAGGATTATTTTGTTATTTATTCTCTTAGTTTCATAATTAATTGTGTTATTTTAGATTTTTTCTCTTTAATTGGAGTTTTAATTCTATTTTCTTGGGTTTTGTAGGAAAATTACACAATTTACAGTAGTCCTGAAATTCATATATACCATCCACCAAAAGTGACATAACTCTTGCATTCGAACTCCAAATTGAGTGTACAAGTATTCATTGGAAAGGTAATTTAATTTCCTAAAATAAAATCCTATTATTTGGACCGATTTTGTGCTTTTCACGGGAGAGAAATATGTTCGAAATTGCTTCTGCGAGAATCTGCATTAAAGGGAGTTACATGGTCAAGATAATTAAAGACAACCCACTTTCAATTTGACCAGATCCAGAAAATTCAAAAATTGGTCTCTCTCTCTTTTTTCCCTCTCTTTTGAGGGCAGCCTACCCCCTCCCCCTCCTATAAAAGGAGGGACTCTTCACTTGTAAAAGGATTCCATTTCATCCAATTTTTAGTTGTAGACCACATCTTGTATAATGTTGGATCTCATTTTAGTTTGTGTTTCTTCTAGTCTTGTTATGTCTGAGTAAATTTCTCTGGGGCATGGGAGTAGCCCCTTAGCCCGATTGTATTCAATATAATCAGTCATATTCCTCCATCGAACAAATGTCTTCCCTTTGTTTCTTTGTGGTTATTTGGATGATCTGATATATTCTTATGGAGTGATATGACCATGGATCTCTGTAAGAACAAAACAATAGTCCCTTAATTGCGATTATCATCTTTTTATCTATTTAATCTTATTCTTGTTATAATCCTTGGTGACGCGACCACCTGAGCCTTGGGTTTGAACGTCAGTTTGAATTCACATGCTTTTTTATATGACCGTGGATAATGGCATGTTGGACGGTTGGGCAATGATCTGTGAACGCCAGGACCAACGGGTTCACGGGAAGTCCGACCCTTGTGAGTTTGTCTGTAAGGACATGTAAACACAAGGTCTTGATTTGATCCTTGGAGTTTAGAATTTGATTAGTTGAATAGGAACGTGGTTTTGGTGGTGATCTTCCGGACCCCAGATCTTTATTTCTTGATTAGTTAAACTTTATTTCAGCACTTTTATTTTTGTTCTTAGTTTTAACAATTCTCTCAAATTAGGATTTAATTCTTGTACTTGCAATCAGATTTGAATTTCGACTTTTCTTTTCCGCCGTCCCTTGGATCGATACCTATCTATACTAAGTTGACTTGTTATTCACAACATGTTGACAACCGGGTTAGAAGGTTAAACTCTAGGACTTTTCCTAGTGATTGTTGCGTGTACAACGACGCGCATCACTCAGAAACGGAAATTTACATAAATTTTGATGAAAATTTCGAGATTTTACGCTTATTTCGACACAAGATTTCGACGACCAAATAAAGGAATTAAGTCATGAAATTTTATCAGGATGATGTACATACATAAATACGCCTATTTATGCAATAACATCATATATTGATCTTGGTGAGGGGTCCTGCATGTGTGAAAAGATCAAAAATTGTTTCGAACGAGATTTCGGTGACTTTTTAATATAATGAAGGAATTAGTTTATAGGTCATCACGTTAATAATCGATTTCAATTGATACTTTCTAGCTCACACTATGGATCATCAAAGAGTAAAAATACTAAAAGTATTCTTAATCTAGGCCTAAAATTATTCATAAAATTGGAACAAATTACTAAAATTTGCTGATACTAATAGTCTAATGAATTGAATATATCAATTGAATACATTTAACTATATATTATTCCCAATAGTAGTTGAAATTTGATGTATGTAACAAAACATTATACACAACAATTCTAAATTGTTTTAGTTTATTTTCATTTTAAAAGTCTAAATTATAGATAATTAATATTCAAAGTATTACATAATTGTAAATTATTGTTACAAAATTCATCTTTAATATAAGATATTTATTTATAAATTGAACATTTGTTAAGTGTTACATAATATATATGAATATAACGTTACAAAAACTTCAAAAAAAGCTCATTTGAAAACTATTTTATCCATTGTTATGACGAATAGGATATATATATATATACATTAAGCTAGATTTGCAAAATCATTGTAGTTATATGTAATTTATAACATAATTTCATAAATCATCAAGTATCAGTTGTAGACTATCACTTGTAACTTGCAATTCGGTAGTAATTTTTTGATTAAACTGGGGTACAAGTGGAAGATATAGATGTAGATGGGAAGGAGAAGGTAAACTTACCTTAGATCCGAAGAACAAAGCCTTTAAGAGCAAGAGAATGAAAAAAAAACAAAGAAATAACCCTCCAAGTACAACAAGCTTTGGACCGTTGATTTTCGAAATTGTAAACCAATTTCGGTTGTGTTTCGCGAAATGCATGCCCAAACTGACTTTTTTTCAACGAAATTGTTGTATTTTGTCGAAATTTCGCCCCCCTTTGCGAAATTTCTATCGAAATTTCAAAATTTTACGTAATTATTTTGGACCGTTGCATTTCTATGTCTGATTCCCGTCGAAACCAAAATTTCGAGCGAAATTTCGAGATTTCGACCGAAATTTTGAACCATGGTTGTGATAATATTAAGAATGATGATGCTGAGTGGAAAGATCCTTCAAAAGTCTCATGCGGGAGGAAGGAATGTCCAGAGGGCATTCATGGTGGTGGGGAAATCTGGTTGTTGATCCATAAAGCTGGGTTGTGTAAGGAGCGGGTCTGGTGTGTCGGTAAGCAATGGGGTAGGTTGAGCTGGATCGTGTGTTGTGTGGTAGCAGATTTGGGAGGTATAAATGTGTCTTCAAGGTTGATTTACCTGTGGCGACACAAAAAATGTGAGGATATCTGCTTAGATTGTATATTGCACGGAACAGCTTTAGCTCTAGTGTTATAGGTAAAATGGTGTGGTTGTTGCTCTAGGTGAGGCTCCAGGTGGGAGAAGGGGTTAGTGCATCAAAGATTAGAGGTATGGTGAGCCGTGGAATTCGGGCAGTGTGATAGGTCGTGAATGTCGGCGTGTACAATACTGAGCCACTATCATACGAAGGCATGGAGGAACGACTGAACCCTATCCGTGACATACAGAAACTTGCGTTTCCCAACTTAGCATGTCTACTTGGCATGAATGCTAAAATCTTTCAATAAGCATAAAAAAGTCGTATGTTATCTTTAAGACAACTTTGAGAACAGATTGTACCGCTCCAGGTTTAGTATAGCAGATTATACCGCCAACGTAAACCCTCCTGAACCCGTGAACAAAAACCAGCTTGAGTGCGCACTAAACAGCTGTATGCGTGGTGAGGACATAGAAATGAGTGGAGAGAACATCATAAATTGTATGTACAAATTAAATGGAATTAAAAATGAGTGGATTCGTACACTCGTTGAAAAATGAGTGGAGAGAACATCATGAACCGTATGTACAAAATGAATGGAGAGGACATCATATACTGTGATTAAACAAAATCACATTCTGTACACCCAAAAAAAGGCAGTGTGAAAAAAGCTGTGCATGAGGACATATTCATGAATGGAGGACAAAAAAATTAGTGGAAAGAACATCATAAACTGTATGAGAGGATATCAATGGCGCAAACTAAACAGCTGTCTAGGTCGATGAGAACCTGCAGTGCACACATAAACTCAAAACTCTTATAAAGCATGATACATCCAAAATAGGCCGAACGGCAACCATTTTATTCTGTGGAAAAGATATAACACTGACTCATAGCAATCAAGGAATAACCACCAACCGAGTGATGGTTCCAGCATTGAACACCCCAGAAACACTAACACCAATATATTGCATTTGGACTTCTTTTTTTCAGAAATTACATAAATAATATTCACTCTACTCGCATATAAAATGATTTATCATTCCTAACATAATCCCGTGATTCACATCATTCTATTAAATACGCAGGAAAATCTGCAAGGAACCCCACTGAAACAAACCGTGCTATCATAAATACATTGACTCCATTTCACCGGTCGTGTCAAAAGACAAACCCTAGTAGAAATATTTACAGAGTGCAGGCATGAACAACAACAAAATATCTTGTATATCTCAGCAAAAAATTGTATCTGATTCTGTCAAACAATAAAGAGTCTCCGTGGAAGTGGAAGCAGCAGTTCATTAACAAATTATTCAAACGTCAATCATTACACGAGTAATTGAAATGCAAACATAAGTCAGTACCAAGAACCTACACGGGAATTGACTTCACTCTAATAAAAGGATGGTGAAGCAGCAGAGTTCCAGTATTTTTCTTGTAACAGGTGATGACTACTGGTTAATATTCTACACCAACTCTTACCAGCGTTGATTGCTCTAAAAAAACACATCAACAGCCAGAATCCCAGAACACGCATGTACAACAGAGCGTTGGATCCTTACATGGCCCTAATACTACGGAGTGCAGATGGAGCAGGTGCTTTACTTCAGCGACTGTTTAAAATGGAATGGCTGAAGGCGTGATAGATAGATTCAGGTATAAAAAAATAAACGGATATTCTAGTCTGACATTCCATGAGACGTTCACCAAAAAAGATACCGCTCATGAGATGCACCAGCCCGTGTCTTTTAGACACTTCCGGCACAGAAATCGATTAGGTCCGAATGTGGAGAGTCCCTTCAACCTGCCCCTTGCGGAGTCCACCTCAATATGCCCCACCCGTACTGAAAGTTGTCTAATATACCATATGGGTGGTAGGAAGGGGAACCAACTATGGCATCCTGCTCTCATAAATTGGAACAGAACCAACAGGCACCAGCAGCTGATTTGGGAGGCATGAAATGCTTCCCTGAACAATGCTACCTGGATTGAAGGGCAGGGTTTGGCTTCCATTGTTAGCACCATAAACCACATAGCCCTGTATGGGTGGTTGGGATGGATAAGCTGTGGCTCCCACTTGATCGGATTTATTTAAGTCTAGACTGCCAGAAGAACCTTGGTTTGGCTGACTCTGTATAGCCTGAGTTGACATGTAATCGGGAGAAGTTGGTTGCTGCATTAGACTGTTGTAAGCAACACCATCAGTACCGCTGCCATTTGGATATGGAATGACAGAATATGGAACTGGCACATATGTGTTGCATGAAGGGTCGGACATGGCCTTCGGAGGTTGGTGCCGTGTCCCTAGATGTTGTGATTGTTCAACTTGGAGCAGCTGAGGAATCTGCTGAGGGTAAGCTTGCTGGTAATGAGGCAAGGTCCCTGTGCACTGTGGTTGAGGCAATACATGTGGCTGCTGCAAGTGTGGTTGGCCAGTACTTTGCCATTGTGGTGGCATTGGTGGACTCTGCTGATGCTGCAGGCAATAGGCAGGTTGCTGCACCAGTTGACCTTGTTGAGAATAGGTTCCCCCTTGACATAAAACGTAAGAGATTTGTGGCTTATTTGGAGAGGGCGGTTGTGGTTGCTGTGAAGGATATTCAGTAGCCATTTGCAGAGGTGTGGCAATGGCCATTTGCTGGGTAACAGCACCGACTGGATCAATGTACATTTTCTTTTGAGAGGATTGTGCTGTGACAACTGCCTCGGAAGCTTCTTTTTGGAAGTTGACCAGTTCTTTCTGAGTCTCAGCAAGTTCCTGACGGTCTTTCAGTGTCTGAACAGTCCTGTGAACCTGAAAGCAAGTTTTAAGCAGAAATAAATAAGCATCGTCTTCATCTAACTGAAAATAGAAGTGAATTGGATGACATTTTCTGTAGATCATGTGAATAGATTTTTCAGAAAATAGTTATTGTATAAAGAAAAGATGGTACATCACATAAATTACTTCATAACTCCTTGTTATGTAAATCAGTATAGATCAGCCTAATTCATTCTCTTCAAGAATACCCTTTTATCATATATACAATCTCATTGCAATAAAAAAAATTGTATAAACAAGTCCCTAATTCTTTGAGGCCAGTTTTAGAAGACGTGATTCCTGATTTAATGGTTTCTTATGTGATATACACTATGCTTCATATTTTCATCGCTAAGATATTCATATCTCCACTGGAACAGGTAGGGCACACGCGATTTTCCACTTACATGGAAAACACAAATGCACCGACCACATGCAAGCAGACAGACACAGGCGTTACATGTGACAGCTCATATGTTCATATTTGGAATATCCATTTTATATGTATATACCATGACAGACAAACATCAACATGCAGTAATAATGTGTTAACCATGAGTGTGTCAACAAACTATATTATTACATAAGCAAGTTCATGTCAGTTAGGATGCCAATATGATTATATAGCATGATATACGGGCATTTAGTATATAATAACACAGCTGAATAATGGGAAACAGGGGCATGAACAATACCTAGTATTCGTTTTGATATTATTAAAATCATACATCTTTTATAAAGTACAAATACAGAACGGAGAAGAAACAAAAAGCTAGGGACTCACACCAGTTGTTAATCATAATTGAGAACTGTGTTGATGCCAACAAAACTAAGAAGGAAAATCAGCATTTAAGGCTCATACTGTAAAAAAACGAGAATGAAGTAGTGTAAAAGAAACTTTAATGCAAAAGCATCATGATTATAATGAAAACCCTTATATCAACCAGACTGTGAATACAAAATATGGAAAACGTTGAACTAGATTATCTAGCATATAAAAAATGGAATTCAACGCTCAGAACGAAATTTTGTTGGATCTACAATATTGTCTCTGCAAGTACCATGTCAACACTTCTATGAAAATCCATGCAAGCACCTAAGATCTAACATGAGAAGCATTTTATCAGTTGTAAAGATCTTACCGAAGATAGGATGCAAAAACTACTCAAACAACATGCAGAGGCTGAACTAACATAACTAACTCATTCAATGAACTAAGCTCACTAGAAGATGTACTAATACAGGTCATACATGACACTTAAGAAATTGATACTACGATCGGATCAAGGTGAAACAAAATGTAGAGGAAGGACAATTCAAAAACACTTCATTCATGAATCACACGATACCTTAAATGTGAGTTTGCATGAATACACACATGACGGATACTTGTATACAAATACAACATATAAATATTTTTAACTCACTGAAGTCAGCATCCTTTCCAGATTTTCTTTATAATTACAGAACACATATATACATGAGTTATCAGCATATACAATTACAATTACAAAGATGTCTATACATTTATCTCAAACTCTAGGATTCTTGATGTTCTAAGTCTTCCATTTAAAATTCAGAATACTAATAAAAAAAGAGCTTACAAAACGTAAGTATCCAACAAATTCCTCTTTTTATTCAAACCACTATAGGCTTATTCATTGATTAAAGAGCTTTTAAAAGTTTTGAATCTCAGACAAACTAATACGTTACATGGACTTAGTATCCATAGCCAGCTCAGGCTCATCGTGTTAACGGTCGCAAGATTTATTCATAATACAATGCATCCCTAATGAGTTGAGCGATTTCTCATGAACAGGGTGTTCAGAATCGGTAGTAGATGTTCTTTTGGTCAAAGTGCCTATAGCATACACCAAATGACTAGATCTGGACTAGGACAATGCTTGACTTCTTCAGGTTTTTAGGATTGTTGGTCACATTAGCTTAGCCAACAGATTCATTGACAATTGTTCATCGGCACAATTCAGCACAGATATCAAAATGAGCAGCAGAAAACTTAGTAACTAATTTGTAAATTATTCATTATTAATATCATATAATATTAAATGCGCAATCAGTTTATTTTATTTCTGATTGTCACACAGAAAACTCAAAGTACAGACCAGTACAAATGCAATAGGAAAGCAACCAATTGCATAAATTAAACAAGTGAAAACCACAAAACAAAAACATCCGGCATGAACATTAACTGTTGAGAATTTAGCATTCTAAATAATTGCCTCAATCTCGGATAGATAATAGATATCGCATTCAAAATTGCAACATTAACGTTTTGTCTAGATGATAGGTGCAACATTGATGTTAAAAATATCAAAAATGTACGGTGAATGATCAGTCACAATAAACTCCTCTTTTTGAAAAAGTAGTTCATGCACAACCAATTTAGTATTTCTGATTGTCACACGAAGAAAAAATCCAGTACAAATGCAATAATAAGAAAGCAACTGATTGCACAAGTCAAACAAGTGAAAACCACAAAACAAAAAACATGTATCTGCATAAACATAGTATAGCTATTAAGAATTTAGCATTCTAAATGGATGATAATAAAAAAACAAGCATTTGTATCTTAGAATCAAAAGGATCCTGGTAATATTAAGTATTGAACTTTAGCTCTAATTCAATAAGGTAGCATTTAAATCATCAACTTACTTCCTGCAGACGCCTGTCGAGAGATTTATAGTTTGTGTGCGCTTTGTTCTGCTCGTTCGCAAAATTGGATCTAAAATCCGCAATAGAAGTCTCAATGTTGTAGCAGTTTAATTCCAGTCGTGATAGTCGCCCACTGATGACCTCAAGGAAACACAGAAGGTTGTCAGAGTAGTCATTCATGCACTCCTGGACAACACGAAGAATGTCCTGTTTGGTACAGTCATCCTGTTGTCTCTGGTCAGGGTTTGATGGCTTGGTCATTCCACTATCCTGAATTAGAATAATATAAGAGGCATAAGCGCAAAGAATAGGCAACTATGTACTCAGTAAGTGCTTTTTTTAAAAAGAATGTACTCAGTAAGTGCTTAACAAATAAGTTCAAAGTCTAGAATTATAGATGCATTTTAATCACAGTATCTAGACATTCGACATTCTCAAGCACCAGCCATAATTGCTTATGCCACAACATTATGTATGTTAAATTACATCGACTGATACAATCAATATTATGTGGTAATTTTCAAAAGTGTAGTGACGGAAACATACCACCAACAGTTGTCGGAACCGAACGAAATGGCCGGTTGAACTGGAAACCGGTGGATGGGACAGTTCGGTTCACTAACAACCCAGATATGACATCAAACCGGCCAAAAACAGTCAACTAACCGATTGAACCTGTCCCGGTTTTCTCCAACCAGTCGGTTCTTGGCCATGTGTATATCTTTAACCCCGGACCCAATTTTATGTTTATTCCTACTTTCTCCTTCCATGTTCCCATCCCCCTTTGCTCTTCCACCATAATTTCGCATAGGAAACGCAGTGTCCCATTGCATCATTGTCGTTTTTATGCTATTTTTGATATTACCCTTGATGTGTTTACTATTCCTTGATTTTTTATATATTATAAGATTTTTGCAAATAATTAATAGCGTCACGGTGACGTCGCCAGTGAACTGAGAACAGTAAAATTATCAAAAAGCTATAGGAGTTTTTTTCCTGAAAACCCCCTTTCTTTTCTGCAAATTCCAAAACCCCTCCTCTACTTTGATAAATGCAAATAAACCCCCTGCTACCTACCACACCGGGTAACACCTATCCTACGTGACCGGCTGATCCTAATGCAACGCAACGCAGCTTCTGTACGTACTCGGTCTAATTATTTTTGTACATGATTTGTTTACATTCTATTTATTCGCATGTCATGGAAAAATATTGGGTATGAATATGTTTTAGTGGGACAAGTTTTTGAGTTCACGCACACTGGTCCAACATGGACCATTTTGGGTGTGATATTTTTACAAAATTTAAAACTAGTGCCCAAATTGAATGTATAATACGTAACATAGACAAAACTCGATTACTTATTTTGGGTTTCTTCAGTTATTTTCTAATCGATATTATAGATATCTAATCATATAATGTATTGTCAGGATTGTCAAAATTCCACATCCACTTTTTTTTATCAAAATCATAACTTTTAAGTTAAAGTGTATCAAAACTTTTGAAATAGTTTCTCAAAACTATGTCGAAATAGGATGTCTACAAAGTTAGAACCTCATATTGTGAAAATTTGAACCCACAATCATTTTAGCTTAAATAAATTCATATCAGCTCCATGTCGAGAAGTCAGATGAAATATGGGTCATGTTCGTGTCAGTAAATTTAACCACTCTGTTTTTAGGTTGGATTTAGTAAAAAAATCTGAGCTCGTGTCAGTCCTATGTCTGACTGTCAGAATACATGATCTACCTTTTCTGGCCCAGGTTGAACCAGAGGTGAGTAAATCTTGATCCAGACCGTGAAACCGGGCCAGTCGTTCAGTGCGATCTGATCATGAAACGTTTTGAGCTCGGTTCGGTTACCGGTCCAAAAATTCTTGAATTTCAGTCTACAGTCTGATTTGGTCTAAAATCGGTCTGGCCGTGGAGCGGAACGTGGACCATGTACAATACATTTAAATATGATGTTATATTTTGTTAGAAGTAAAAACAAATCACAATGAATAGTGTAAATATTTGATATTAACTTTAAACAATTGTTAGACTAATAAAAAATATGTGACTTTACTACTAAACAAGTTACAAAATGCTAAATAATTTTGATTGCGGTGCAAACGGTCCGCTCGCGGTTCGGTCCTATCTTGAGACGGTCTGGTCTCAATCATGTCCTACTATGAAAAGGTCCGGTCTATGGTCTATACTTTTGTTCAACTTCGGTCCTTGATCCGATCCGATTTTACATCGATGCTCACCCCTAGATTGAAATGGATCTGAAATTTTACCTTAGTATAACTGTTATAAAATAACAATTAGTTTGTGCTCTCTAATATATAGAAATTCAAAATAAGTAAACAAGTCCTGTTTTATATAAATCCATGTTGACTAATAGTTTTAAAGTTTGCAAATATATCGTACTCAAAACGGTCACCGATGGACCAGTGTGCATAAAGTCAAATACTTGTCCCACTAAAACATAATCATACCTAATATTTTTTCTATAACATGAGAAAAAAAACGAATTAAATGTAAAAATAACTAGACCAAGTGCATACCAGCATCTACGTTGTAGGATATAATCAGAACAAGGAAAACCCACCAGCCCGTCACATAAGAAGGGTGTTACCGCGTGTGGTAGGTAGCAGGGGAGTTATTAGAATTTGTCAAACCACAGGGGGGTTTCTGGAATTTATAGAAAAGGGAGGGGTTTTTTGGAAGAAAAAAAAACTCAAGCTATAATACCACCTGATATCCAACAACAAGCCCTAGGCCAACAGATAAAAAAGTTGAGTTGCTTTAACTGGATAACCAAAATCATCAATCATATGAAGTAACAAAACCACATCATAAGGAATTTCACTCAAGACAGAATTTTTTTTAGAAGTATATGGCACGGTAATCCGTACCCAGCAAAACCAGCCCCTCGTTCCAACCAATCATTCTTCCATAAGGGTTGAGTGATGATGGCAAGTTGCTGAGATCGAAACAACCCAAATCATAGGATAAGGAGGCTAACAGGCAGGCCCTCGGAGTGTGAGTTGATCTTGGGAAGAAATTTCCTGCCTAGGAAATCTCTTGAAATCCTAATACTATGAACTCAAATGTTCTGGGCCCGGCTCACTAGTCCTGAATTTATGATCCGGTCAGACAAACGGTGCAATCATGCTTGACTCATTTACCTAGTATAGAAGAGCTGGAAGAACACAGCTTGACCCAAAAGAAGACATATTAATGAATTTTAGTGGTTTCCCTAGCGTTGGATCTAAAACATCTCAAAAGTCAGAGTAGACTGCTGCGGAAAAGATAAGCTTTATCCTCTTCCTGATTTATTTAAGAACCGTAAGTCCAGATCCAGACCCCGCCTTGTTTCACTTACTTCAATCGCACAGTACGTATACAACGAAGATGCATTGATCGAGGGACACGACTAATATCATCGGCTTACTGACAAAAAATCACTACCGAATATCAACATCAGCTGTGTTTGCTTACCGAATATATTGACGGACTCGGATTGATCCTTCAGAGCAAACACATGGCAGATCACCCTCAAGTATTATCAAAGGATATTCGGAAAGTTATGGTGGTTCGAACATAGCCAGCCTCACTATTTGTTACCAGGGAGAAACAACCTAAGCCTACCCGTTTCGGAACCTCGTGACCAACACAAGACAAACTACCCACCATCACAACCCAGCCTCTAGCACTCCCGGCCATCGTCCTTAGACTTTTCGGATGCAATCCCGCACAACATCACCCGAAACCTAAAACCGAAATCCCCACCGCTCGCCGCCCGTCTAAAATTTCAAAAAGAACGCTCTGGGTTGTAATCGCCAGCAAAAAAATCGTCTCTTTCCCGACAAATGAAGCACTAAAACACCACCATAGCCGCCCAAGTCCTCCAAATCTCCACCGAACAGAAAAAATCTAGCATCGGCGAGTGAAGGTACGGCTTAAAAGACCCCCAACAAAAATCAAAACCAAAAAGGCCGAAGCTTACCATTTCAGAGGAGTTCTCCGATCCCTTGCTGACGGAATCCGCCCGGTCAGGCAGCTCGTCGTAACAGCACAGCACGCCTCCGGGGCCGTAATCGAACGACCTCGCAACGGAGCCGGCCATCGTGTGAGTGAGTTTTTTTCGCGGACGGGGATTTGAACGAGATACGTCGTCCGAAGCGGTGCGGATGGGCTAGGGTTAGCTTTTTCCTTTCTGTTTTCCTGGAGTCGACGGTAAGAGGAGGTGGAGGAGTAAGCAAGATAGAAGGAAGAAAAGAAGCAAGCAAGCGAGGTAGGAGGATGAGATGAGAGAAAGCAAGAGGAGTGAGACAAGGAAGAAGAGGGAGGAAGAGAGAAATGTGGCGCAGATTTGGTTTGCGCGGAGAGATGGTAGGCGACTTTTTTTATGTAGGTGTTGGGTGGTGGTGGTGGAGCTGGGGGATCTTTGGGGTGGCGGAGAAGCTGAGCACCGCACCGACGGTAAATAAAAATGGTGTCAGGATGGGGAGGAAAGAAAGAGAGAAGCAATGGCGATTTTGGTAACTGCTGCCTTTGGATTTTGTCTCGGCTGAGCAGGTCAGGAAAAAAGAATGCAATGCCTTTGGATTTATAATTTATAATTTATGACAGGTTGGTTCAAAGATGGCAACCGGGGGTAGCGCCGGCCAGTACAGTAATATACCTTTTTTTTCTCCTCTCACGACGTTGTTTCTAGCATGTATTGAATTACTCGGCGTAGTTAAATCCTTTTCTACGTTATCGATGAGTAGGCTAGTCCAACCAACCACACCGTCCTGCTCGACCATGAAAGGAAACGAACCGTCGGGTTCTGAGGAAATTCAATATTATAATAATGAGGTACGGTCTGTGGTCCAATTAAAGCTATTCTAAGTCTTCGGACTAATAAAACCAGGTCGTCTTACATAATAAAGTTTTACTATGAATACATTTCAGATCCCAGTCATTTTATATTGTTAGAACAATCGGGATGTTAACCTCTTATCTAGTGTTTGGGGTAAGTGTGTTCTTGCTCAAGTGTTAATTACTAATCACGCGTCACTCCTCTTAATATTCTTTTTCGCGATGGGGAAATAAGTGTTGATAGGGTTCCATGCTCACTGGATCAAAAAAGTAATTTATAATGAGTGGTTGACAATTTTACATTTAGAAAACGGATTGGTAGTGATTGACTCAGTGTCATTGTATTCTATTGAGGATCTGATCATTTTACCAAATATATCATTAATATGTTTCTTTGATATATATATATATATATATATATATATATATATATATATATATATATATATATATATATATATATAGAGAGAGAGAGAGAGAGGTTAGGAAGTGTGTACCGGCCGGTATGTGTAACTTATATATATATATATATATATATATATATATAGAGAGAGAGAGAGAGAGAGAGTCAGGCTAGAATACACTCGAGTGTATCCGGAGCGGAATACACTCAAGTAGTTTTTCATGATGCAATATTTTTTACAAAAATCTAATCCATTGATCTTCTTAAACATATCATGAACAACTCATACGTAAAATTTGAGCACATTTGGACATGTATATCTCATGTTATGAAGACCGCAAAAATTATGCATTTCAAATTAGTTTCGCGCGTCAATTTTGTTGCCCTTGGATGAGTGACTTACACTCATCCAAATGGGCTCAAAATTTGTATGTAGCCTAGTTATAGTATGACGGTGAAGATCAATGGTTTATATTTTGAAAAAAATAGTCTTGATATGCAAACACACTTGAGTGTATTCGTGCGATCCATACACTCGAGTGTATTCTAGCCTGACTATATATATATATATATATATATATATATATATATATATATATATATATGTGTGTGTGTGTGTGTGTGTGTGTGTGTGTGTGTGTGTGTGATATGTTGGAAGAAATGGGACGAAAAATGGAAAGAAAAAGAAGGGGAAAAAAAGAAATGAAAACTAAATAATCAAGTAGAGTTATTTGGTTACACTGAGTATGGAGAAATGGAGAGGGGATGAGAAACAGTGGCAAATCAAAATAGGAGAGAAGAGAATGACATCTTATTTATTGTCTCCTAATTAAAAAGAACGTGGAAAGAAGAATTCGAAGTGGAATAACTAAAATCAACGTTCATTTCCCCTTTACACCATTTTAAGAGGGGGAGACAATCCTAGAATTTTTCATGTGGTAAATTTCTCTTTTCATGTCATCTTACTGATTGAACTTTATATTTTTCCTTCTCACATCATTCAATGTGTTCCAGGAAATGCATTGGGGTGGGGATGGCTCGAGTTAAATTTGAGTTGCCCACACAAGGGTTTCAGGTTATCGATTCATATGTTGAATCATTCCATTGGCCCTTCTTATCCACAAAACAAATTTAGACTCTAATGTGTGGTAATTAACGGGTGCAACATCAAATTGTAAGTAACTTCCATGGTGTCATGAAATTCAACAAACTGGGGGTGGTTTCAATATACTATTTGCTCAGCTTTGTATGTCATGTTTCAACTGGTTTTCTTTAATTGACAATGTACCTTTTTGTTTGAATGACAAGTATCATGATATAAAATATGAATTAAGAGATTCTTTGCTCTATTGAGTCTACATTGAAGAAAATTTAATATGATCTAAAATTGAAAGAGTGTACAAAGAAAATAATCAAAATTGGCTTCATGGAAGGAATGTATGCTCAAGGACATGTAAATCCATAAGGTCGCATGCTTCTTTGACACAGTGATAATGAAGTGGAATCATGTAATATCACTACATTGTACCTCACCCTTAACAAGAAGAAAAAAAACCCATAATTTTGTTATTGGCATAAAGAGATTATCATTCTCTTATCTCCTACTTCAATGTGTCCTATATTAATTCATTATTTCTTCATACATTGTGTTTTAAATATAAAATATCGATCCATTCCACTATATGCACAAGGTCAAGGGGGCTAGATAAGAGCTTGCAAGTATCCAACCCAGATGGCAATGTGTTTGAAGTATTTCAAAGATAGAACATCTAAGAAAGAAATGTGATTGGGGGCATCTCAATTCTATCATATCAGAATTAGAAGAATACGTAAAATGTTAGGTTTTATGTAATAACAAAGTTGCATTTCGATTCAAGAATACAATTACAGCGTTTGGCAAAGTGTTTGGTCAACTACCACTCTAGTACGGTGAGATGGGTCACCGTGTGAATTTTCTCCAGTGAAAAAATGACACTTGTAAACGTTGCCCATCACTGCATTAAATGCAAAACAAAATAAATAGCCAGCAGTGGTTAACCTGGCGTTTAGTAACAACGGTTGCAAACTGACTGCATCTGCCCGATAGTATTTGAACACTGCCTGAACAATCACCACTGCTTTATCAAACAAAGCAAATATTCAGACAATGAGTTCATATTTCATAAGCAATGATGATTTACAATGCTAAAAAAATAGATCATATATATTTTGCACAAAAAGGAATTCACTTTCAAAAATATATAGAATTGTTAGAGTACCATTATTCGAAGAGTCACTACATGGAGGCATTGATGGGCCTTTACTAATGAATTTAAAGTCTCTCAATGTTGTCTGAAGAGGTGTGAGACATATTTGAAGATGTTATCAATCGTCAAAGTTGCATGTCAATGCCTTGTACACAAGCATGCTATCTTTAAATACAACCTTAATGTACTTTTATCCAATTTTTTGTAGAAAAATATTAGGAAACATCTTAGTTCTTACCTGATGATGGTGTTGTGATAAGAAATCTAATTTTAGCACATTGATTTGGACAAATTTTCTATTTTTCACATGACAAAACATAAATTATCCAACCTTCTTGTTAAAGAATTCCACTTGAATCAATGGATCATGAAACCTTTAATTATGAATTTGACCAAAATGATTCTCCTAACCTCTTTGACATGGCATATTCTTCTTTTTTGGGTTTGTGTAGGTAGTTTCAAATGACCATGAGACATGGGATCTAATTATTATGAACCAAATGTCAATCATTGTGTCGATGCTTATGTGGACCTTGAAGAGGTTCTTAAAAAGTGTATTTCATACAATTGGGGATGACAAACATTTAGGGAAAGGATAGCATTCACATACAATTAATATCATTGCCTTTTCAACTACATAACTACATTTGGTGGTTATAGTGTGCATGTGAACTATTATATTAGCAAATTTAGTTATATGGTATGGCTACGGTATTGAAAGAATAAACATGGTTAAAGATTGTAGTGCATTAAGTTTAAGTGTGTATATTTTTTATCTACCTAGTGAGATCACCAGAGACATTTGAATAGCTCTTCCTCTTGATTATATATTTATGACCCAAACATTTATCTCCAATGCTTATTATTGCATTTTTCAAACTAAATAAATCATATGTGCTTTCCCTAAGTATCATCCACAATTGTAATAAGATGATATGTAATGAGTTTAGGGTTTTGGTTAAACAAAAATATGCAACTTGTATAGATAAACAAGTAAATGGTTTTTGATAAAAATATTATTTTTCAATTGTCATTCTATAAAGGAAACAATGTGATTTCAATCATACTGATTGATTTTGGAAGTAAACCTATATGTATATCTATTTAAGAACTATCCTTCTCTCGTATACTAATGATAGAGGCATGAACACTTTCTGACCAGGTCCCATTAATTGATCATAATGATATCGTGGAAATGATGTGTAGACCCATATATATAGGAAAAGAAAGAGAAGAACCTTGAGAGTAAACCAGATCGAGCCCGGGATCCTATTGGAAATGGGAAGATCTAGGATGGGCGGCCGACCTCCTAGAGAGAGTGATGTGCATGGACCAGGTGAGTAGGGATGCAGCTCTGTGGACCGTTCGTCGGGCCTGATATGTGGTGGGAGACAATCCTAGAATTTTTCATGTGGTAAATTTCTCTTTTCATGTCATCTTACTGGTTGAACTTTATATTTTTCCTTCTCACATCATTCAATGTGTTCCAGGAACGACATCAGGGTGGGAATGGCTCAAGTTAAATTTGAGTGGCCCACACAAGGGTTTCAGGTTATCGGTTCATATGTTGAATCATTTCATTGGCCCTTCTTATTCACAAAACAAATTTAGACTCCAATGTGTGGTAATTAATGGGTGTAATATCAAATTGTAAGTAACTTCCATGGTGTCATGATATTCAACAGAGTGGGGGTTGTTTCAATATACTATTTGCTCAGCTTTGTATGTCATGTTTCAATTGATTTTCTTTAATTGACAATGTACCTTTTTGTTTGAATGATAAGTATCATGATATAAAATATGAATTAAGAGATTCTTTGCTCTATTGAGTCTACATTGAAGAAAATTTGATATGATCTCAAATTGAAAGAGTGTACAAAGAAAATAATCAAAATTGGCTTCATGGAAGGAATGTATGCTCAAGGACAGATAAATCCACAAGGCCGCATGCTTCTTTGACATGGTGATAATGAAGTGGAATCATGTAATATCACTACATTGTACCTCACCCTTAACAAGAAGAAAAAAAACCATAAGTTTGCCATTGGCATAAAGTGATTATCATTCTCTTATCTCCTACTTCAATGTGTCCTATATTAATTCATTATTTCTTCATACATTGCGTTTTAAATAAAAATATTGATCCATTCCACTATATGCACAAGGTCAAGGGGGCTAGATAAGAGCTTGCAAGTATCCAACCTAGATGGCGATGTGTTTGAAGTATTCTAAAGATAGAACATCTAAAAAAGAAATGTGATTGGGGGCATCTCAATTCTATCATATCAAAATTAGAAGAATATGTAGAATGTTAGGTTTTATGTAATAACAAAGTTGTATTCCGATTCAAGAATACAATTGCAGTGTTTGGTAAAGTGTTTGGTCAACCACCACTCTGGTACGATGAGATGGATCACCACGTGAATTTTCTCCAGTGAAAAAATGACACTTGTAAACGATGCCCATCGCTGCATTAAATGTGAAACAATATAAATAGCCAGTGGTGGTTAACCTGGCGTTTGGTAACAATGGTTGCAAACTGACCGCCTCTGCCTGACAGTATTTGAACGCTGCCCGAACAATCACCACCACTTTATCAAACAAAGCAAATATTCAGACAATGAGTTCATGTTTCATAAGCAACGATGATTTACAATGCTAACAAAAATAGATCATATATAGTTTGCACAAAAAGGAATTCACTTTCAAAATATATAGAATTGTTAGAGTACCATTATTCAAAGAGTCACTAAATGGAGGCTTTGATGGGCCTTTACTAATGAATTTAAAGTCTCTCAATGTTGTCAGAAGAGGTGTGAGACATATTTGAAGATGTTATCAACCGTTAAAGTTGCATGTCAACGCCTTCTACAGAAGAATGCTATCTTTAAATACAACCTTAATGTACTTTTATCCAATTTTTTGTAGAAAAATATTAGGAAACATCTTTGTACTTACCTGATGATGGTGTTGTGATAAGAAATCTAATTTTAGCACGTTGATTTGGATAAATTTTCTATTTTTCACATGACAAAACATAAATTATCCAACCTTCTTGTCAAAGAATTCCACTTAAATCAATGGATCATGAAAAATTTAATTATTAATTTGACCAAAATGATTCTCCTAACCTCTTTGAGATGGCATATTCTTCTTTTTGGGGTTTGTGTAGGTAGTTTCAAATGACCATGTGACATGGGATATAATTATTATGAACAAAATGTCAATCATTAAGTTGATGCTTATGTGGACCTTGAAGAGATTCTTAAAAAGTGTATCTCATACAATTGGGGATGACAAACATTTAGGGAAAAGATAGCATTCACATACAATTAATATCATTGCCTTTTCAACTACATAACTACATTTGGTGGTTATAGTGTGCATGTGAACTATTATATTAGCAAATTTAGTTATATGGTATGGCTACAATATTGAAAGAATAAACATGGTTAAAGATTGTAGTGCATTAAGTTTAAGTGTGTATATTTTTTATCTACCTGGTGAGATCACCAGAGACATTTGAATATCTCTTCCTCTTGATTATATATTTATGACCAAACATTTGTCTCCAATGCTTATTATTGCATTTTTCAAACTAAATAAATCATATGTGCTTTCCCTAAGTATCATCCACAATTTTAATGAGATGATATGTAATGAGTTTAGGGTTTTGGTTAAACGAAAATATGCAACTTGTATAGATAAACAAGTAAATGGTTTTTGATAAAAATATTATTTTTTAATTGTCATTCTGTAAAGGAAACAATGTGACTTCAATCATACTGATTGATTTTGGAAGTAAACCTATATGTATATCTATTTTAGAATGATCCTTCTCTCATATAGTAGGTTTGCCACTGAATTGTCCTCTTTTCTTTTAAAGTGGCCATTCTATTCATCTTGTGGCCGAGGGCTGGACCTCAAACCTTTTAGTAACACACTAAGGGTCTTAACCAACTCGGTTGTCCTCACTTGGACAATTGTCCTCTCTTTCAAAAAATAAATTGATATTAGGATACACTATAGTAGGTGGCATCTTACACTCCTATTATTTTCATGGTGTTGTCACAAACTCATTTAGATACTTGTAAGTCGTCTACATAGAAACTACAAAATGACATTGTGAAATTCTTAGTAGTTTGTTTTTTTAGCTTTTAGATAAACATCTTTTGAAAAGGTAAATTAGCTAAAATTAGTGTGCATGTTATTCAAATGATATTTAAGATCCAATGGTTAATATATGTATATATATATATATATATATATATATATATATATATATATATGGTTTTAGTGCATCACTTGAACACACACACACAAATATATATATATATATATATATATATATATATATATATATATATATATATAAGGTTTTAGTGCATCACTTAAACATACAATTCTAGAGGTATAGTCAAATGTAGTAGTGTTTTGGTCTTTATTTTATATGAACATTTATGCTTATGTCTATTATACATTTTATATATGGGAAAACATATACGTAATACCATTTTTATATTTCAACATGATTTCTGTTGTACTTTTAGAATTTTACTTGTGGTGTGGTATGGTATGATTAACCATGTTTTATTCATGGTATAATGAGGTTGAACAGGATTTCTTTTGTACCATGATCAGTCACAAAGTTTCTTCCATTCTGTGTTTGGTATTCAGTTCTATCAACTACATCAAAAATAATTTGATTGTGTGTCGTTGTAACATCACATGATTTCATTTATATGAACATTTCTGCTTACGTTTGTTATACATTTTTATATATGGGAAAACACATACTTGATACCATTTTATATTTGAACACAATTTTTGTTGTACTTTTAGAATTTTACTTGTGGTATGGTATGATTAACCACGTTTATTCATGGTATAATGAGGTAGAACATGAATTCTTTTGTACCATGATCAGTCACAAAGTTTCTTCCATTGTGGGTTTGGTTTTCATTTCTATCAACTACATCAAAAATAATTTGATTGTGTGTGTTGTTGTAACGTTGCATGATTTCAGGCATCTAGATAAAATTACCTTAAAAGAAATGATTAGACTAACCATATCACAAAACTACACCTCCTTTTTAGGTAGTCCATCATTATACACACACAGTTACACGTGATCTACTCAGAGTAGTACTAGGATGGGGGTTACCTTGAGAAGTTTGATTCAAAGCTATGACTGAGTGAGGACAAAGTACATAGTCAAGGTCACTGGTGGTCTGTACAACCAATCATTGTCCATGAAACACTACTACAGGCTTAGGTATTGGGTTTGAGCATTACAAATAGTATCACAACTACTCTCCTTCTAAAAAGTAGGGCCCACATGGGCATGTAGTACACCATTCTTGAGCCGTGTGGTTTCAGGCATGTTGAAAAGTGTTGTCCGTGTTGATGGATCCACCCTTACACCGGTACCTATGAATAGGTGTTGGATGTACATGGGCCATTGTAGGTCTACACTAAAATGGAAGAGATTATGATTCCATATAGTTGAGTCTTGACGGGGATGCTAAGAGTCTAAGTGGGGAGGGGTTGTAATGAAGGATGTGACTAGATTATCCATATCACCAAGATGCACCTCATTTTTTAGGTAACCCATCAATAGATACTCCACAATTGAACATCCTCGACCCAAAGTAGTACCAGGATGGGAGATCTATTGGGAGGTTGATCTTGTACTAAGTGTAAATGAGGCAAAATTTCACCACTAAGGACATTGGAGGTCTAGGAGTCCATCATCGTTCTTAAACTCTATCAGATGTGTGGGATGTGGGCCCAATAGCTACACATGTTTTCCATTTTAGTGTACTTATGGGTTTGGAAATATGTGCACTACATAGCACCAATGTCATCCACAACAATCACCAATGTATAGTGTCATTTGATGTCATGTCTAATTGGTTTAGTTATTGAGCTACCACCAGACATCACTTGGTAATATCACGAATATGGATTATTAAGCATTTGCACAACATCAACACTTAACAAGTCACATGGACAATCACATGGGTATAAAATTTATATGATTTACATTTTTAAGGACTTTTACATAGATAATAACCTTAACCCCTTTTCCATGCCCATTTGCACATGATAAAATAAAATTATGTGGGATGCTTTTCCTATTTAACCACCTCTCATCACCCCTCCTTCAATTTTCTAGAATAGTGAATTGTGTCATTCTCTTTCCTCTTACATCACCCTCCAACCATTCTACCAATAACATATATTATCCGTTTTCTCTCTCTTATTCATACTATTGTTGGAAGTGGATACCATAGTTTTGAGCCTCTTCTTTCTTTACCTTCCCTATACCATGTACATCTACCATTAACTAATGCAGACTTGTTTTGAGGAATGGATGCTAGTTCTTTTCTAATTGTTTCCCCTAGGTTTTGTTGCTTTGGAAGTAGAGAAAATAAGATACTTGATCTCTCTATAACTTTTTTATTTTCTAGAGAACTAATGAGTTTCATATAGGCTTATAAATTTTGCAAAGTAGTGAATGTTCAAACCATGTCATTTTCTAGAAGAACGTCAAGCTCTTTTTCATTCACATTTCGATGTCATTGGTATGAATCATATTCATTCCAATTGTAGAATTAGTAAGATATTATCTATGCACCTCAATTCTAGGAGGATTATTTGAATTTCACTATTTTTATTTGACTTGTTTTATTTATTATTCACTTCAATGATTAAACTTATAATGGAGACAATCTTAATTACATGAATTGATTTAATTGATTTTCATCTTTAGTTTTAATTTTTTATCCTTTGATCTAGGAGCATGATTCTTTATCACCATACAAAAATATTATTCATACCACCTTGAATGATTTAGATTTTACATTATGTATCTTTTATCATGAAGAAAAAACACCTTTTTTTAGCAAACACTTAGTAGACTAATATGGGAACTTCGACCTTTATTACATTATTCCATCTACTATCAAGTGTTTAGGTCCTATTGTAGTGTAGACGTTTTTGTTTCATTATACTAATATCCTCATACCTATAAGATGTGATGCCAATAAAAATAAACTACAAAGCATGCCAAAAACAAATCTATATAGCACATGTAAAAATGGGATGGACATGTTTGAATGCTTCTTATGGTGATACAATAATCATATTTTAAGTCTTTAGTGTTATACTTAATAAGTAAATTATATCTTGGATACCTTTTGTTTGAAAACACATAAATTTTGTAAGGTTTTAGATGTATGAATACTTGATTAAGAATTGAAGTTTGTCAAACTACTACCATGGGGCATACACAACATACCCTCCTAGACATATTCAAATAATGGGTGTAACATTTTATCATCATATTGTTTATTATTAAAATTGTATATTGATAAACTATATTTGTTTCTTAAATCATGTAAAACCCTTCCAACTTCAAGCACTAAGAATACCCACAAGGTTTCATTTGTGATTGCTAAGATCATCGATAGATGTATTGATACCATAAAACATTGAGGTTTCATGTGATTCTCTCGCTCTACAACTTTCTTCTAATGTTGTTGAGTTTGTTTGTGGTGGATTGTTTATATCTGATTAGCAACAAATGTCTCAAAATTATTGCAAACACCAATCAATTTGTATGTATGGATTTAGGAGTTATGATTTTTATAAGTAGCTAGCTACTATGTTTAGTTTTGGTTGGCGATTGCATGCCCTGTCGTTTAATTGTAAGGATGACTATTGAGTCGTCATAGTAAATTATTAATTTCTAAAATTTGAGGTATTTGTCTCTAATATTATATTTTTAGATACAACCAAAATCAATATCAATAAAGTCTAACAATTCAATCATGTTACCATCTCCTATACATGATATTTTTATTTGCTTATATTTGTGTTTTTTACCACATAGTGAGGTAGGACCATTTCTTTACCTATTGGGTTTGTTGATATTTTATTACCATGGAAGTGGCAAATTCACATTGCTAATTTTGAATCTGACAAGCATGTTGCTGCTACTACCAATTATGCATCATCTCCTCATTTTTACACCTTAATGGCAATAACATGTTTGATTGTATATATATTTATGCTAAACTTGACGGTTGTGGAGTGTGCATATTACTTTTAAGAACTTCTATGTATTTTCACAGACATCATTGGTTGACCACCGTGAAAAAATGTATAGACTCTGACTCTCTTCCTATAACTGATCTCTCCATCTACAATAAATCATGCACACCATTTTCTTTCCATACAACAAAATATATAGGAGGAAAATATAAGAAAGGATACATAAAAAGAGGAGTAAAGTATAAAAATAGATGATACAAAAATAAAAGTAAGAGGAGGAACGTAAAAAAGAAGAAAAGATAGAGAAAATAGAAGAGAGAACTAGAAAAGAGGAGGGAAGTACAAAAAAGAGAGGAGAGAAGTGAAAAAAATGAGGAAAGTAAAAGGGAGGAGGCATAGAGAAGAGAGAGGAAAAAAGTAAACATTACAATATCAAAAAAGATTTGGTACAATATGAAAAAAGTGGAGGAAAGTAGAAAAGAGATAGGAGAGAAGTAGAGAAGAGAGATGAGAGAAGTAAATATTAATATAATACTAAAAATAGGTACATTACAAAAAAGGATAAAAGTAGAAAAGAGAGGAGAAAGGTAGACAACAAATATGAGAGAATTAAAATTAGTATTGTACTAAAGAATATTATTGCAATATAGATATAGAGGAAGGTGGTAGAAAGAAAGAGAAGAGAGAAGTAGTGAGGAGAGTTGAGCAAAGTAAACATTAGTATTTTACTAACAACAATGGGTATAGTTAGAGAAAAGAGGAGAAATGTAGAAAAAAATAAAAGAAGTAGACAAGAGAGATGAAAGCAAATATTAGTATCATGCTAAAAAAAATTGATATAGTACAAAAAAAAGGAGGAAAGCACAAAAAAAAATAGAAAAATAGATAAGAGAAAGGAGAAGTAATGTTATCATTGTACTAAAAAAAATGGTACAATGCAAAAAGAGAGAAAGGAAGTGTACAAAAGAAAAAAAGATAAGTAAAAAGAGAGTGTAGAGAAGTAAATAGTAGTACAATACTAAAAAACATCAGTACAAATACAAAAAAGAGAAGGAAAGTAGAAAAAAAAGGACGAGGAAAAGTAGACAAGAGGGAGGAGAGAAATTTTTTTATAAATGTGTTGATTCTAAAAATTTAGCATTTGACAATATATATGTAAATATATAGTATAACAAAGAAGGAAACTAAAAATTATAAGGGGAATATTTTTCAATATTTATAAACATATAATAATAATAATAATAATAATAATAATAATAATAATAATAAATATATATCTTGCATTCTCCACTTTTTTTCATTTATCCCCCTTTTTCTCTACTTCCCTCTGTATTTATCTTCTATTTTTTAGCTACATCCCTCCTTATTTATCTTCACTTATATTTTAATTCCCTCCTTGTTTATTTCCTCGTATCTAGCTACCTCATTCTTTTTTTATCTCCCTCTATTTTCTCCCTTGCTCTCTCTCTCTCGCCCATAACTATAACCATTAAGATATAGTTGGGCCATGAGTAGGTGGGCAATTAAAGATACACGCGACTCTTTACTTTTCTCCTTATGTCTCCTAATTGAATAGCTGATGACAATTCTAGACATGCTGAGGAAGGAACGGAAAGAGAAGTACGGTAATGCGTTGACCTTTTAGTTTGTTAATTATTCCGATGGTTTTTCAATATTAACGTTACATTTATATATGTCACTATATGCATATATGTCCTTCAAAGAAGAAAAAAAATGTTATATATTACACCGTAAATGATGCCTAATGAGTTTTGCATTGTCTGTCAGTTCTTTTTGTTAGTGGTGGCCACCTCTCCGCTTAGTTACTTTTGCATTTTCTCATTAATTCAAATTTGTTATTTCAAGACGCTGCTCAAAGTTATGTTCAGTTAATCTTGATTGTATATTTAACTTAACGTCCTACTTCCAAAAAAATAATTAGATGTTATTTACGGTTGAGATAAATTGGAACATTCCAAGAATAATATCTGGAACCAACACATTTAGACCCATGTCACACATCTTTTCTTGTTTGTGGCGGCAACTTTTTTGTTATAGTCAGGTATAAACCCGTGTGGTATAAGAGCGTCAGAATATATATTAGATTATTATCGGCCTCCTAAATTTGTTTAGTTACATATGGATATACATGAGTGCTCTCTTTAATTTGAATTAGCCGCTCATTGAAATTGACCTGTATTTGCATCCATCAATTCGATAGGTAGGTCTCTTGTGCCCATGGGTTATTCATGTATATTTAAGAGGACTTATTTAAGTCAGCGAAGGTTAAATGTCTGATGAGATTGGTTAATTTTGATTTTGTTCTATCTTATTTATCAATGATGAACATGTAACTGAATTTGTAGAAATGTCAAATTAATTGGACATGACGCAATAACAACATTATTGATTTGAGAACCTTTTCATTTATTTACGTTGCCCGTACATTTAAAAAAATTACTAGTTGTTAACTTAATAATATTGGTGTACTTGAATTTTTATAGTAATGATTGGAACCTGTATTTTTCTTTTCATGCGAAGCAACAACATGGATTTCAGTTATGTGAGATGTTTACATATCATTTTTATTAAACTTATCGTGGTCCACTTGTGGCCGGGTATGAGTGATCTTTATGCTATATGTTTAGTAGCGACTCATTTAGACCATACCCGCATAGACTTGCACCAGTATTGTTCTAACTTAAATTTTACTTACTCACCCATTTTGACATGTTTAGACTACCACTACACAGTACATATAAGCTTATTAAAAATGTAATATATAAAATCCAAATTAGAAATTACATTCTCCTCCTGCCATGGCCTTTCATTATAGCTAGACTTAAATGCACACTAATACCTTATTAAAACAATAAAGTCTAATTTATATAAACTAAATAAATAATTGCACCTAACTTCCTTCACACTCTTCCGTATCTATAAAGAGAGACATAAAAAGGACCAATAAAAATAAAATAAAAAATAAAATTAACGCCCAACTCCATCCATACCCTTTACATATTATATAATAATTTGGGACATCAATAACTTGAAAAGACGATGGCAAAAACATACAAATCAACAATATTTGCTATAAAACTCATATCAACTTCCTCTTTGATATTAGGAATTTCAGTTCACCTTTTTGAACATACTAAATATAGTCCAATACTTCTCTTGGTATTCGACACATATGGCTGGTCTTGGTTCCCGAAGCATTGGTCTTTATTAATTTTTCATTATGAGAAGAGAAATCCAACCTTATCACATTTGTTATAAACCTTTCATTCGAAAATATTGATACAGTAGAAAAGAATTCACTATTGCATAAGGATAGAATCATAGCAATATATATATATATATATATATATATATATATATATATATATATATATATATATATATATATATATATATAGTCAGGCTAGAATACACTCGAGTGTACGGATCACATGAATACACTCAAGTGTGTTTGCATATCAAGACTATTTTTTGTAAAATGTAAACCGTTGATCTTCACCGTCATACTATAACTAGGCTACATACAAAATTTGAGCCC
This sequence comes from Alisma plantago-aquatica, assembly GCA_963693085.1. Classification (NCBI taxonomy): domain Eukaryota; kingdom Viridiplantae; phylum Streptophyta; class Magnoliopsida; order Alismatales; family Alismataceae; genus Alisma; species Alisma plantago-aquatica. The sequence goes on from OY856415.1 coordinate 643,621,912, forward strand.
ATTTGGATGAGTGTAAGTCATTCATCCAAGGGCAACAAAATTGACGCGCGAAACTAATTTGAAATGCATAATTTTTGCGATCTTCATAACATGAGCTATACATATTCAAATGTGCTCAAATTTTACGTATGAATTGTTCACGAGATGTTTAAGAAGATCAATGGATTAGATTTTTAAAAAAAAATATTGCATCATGAAAAACTACTTGAGTGTATTCCGCTCTGGATACACTCGAGTGTATTCTAGCCTGACTCTCTCTCTCTCTCTCTCTCTATATATATATATATATATATATATTACTTGCAACGTCGGTTTGAGAGAAAACACATGGCCGACAAGTTATTGATATTTGTCTGTTTGATAACATGTTTGATCGGCTTTGTGGTCTCCAGACTCTCCACAACCAGTCCAGGTCCAGCTTCCTAGTGATATTAAAGAAATGACATCCCCTGAAATGTAACACATTGTAAGGAAAAAATGTGTTTTATGTACTCAACCAATGAACTAATTAGCAAAAAGATTTGCTCTGGCAGTTTGTTACCTTGGATTCAGTTTCATCTTTTCATCTACCCTAATAACCGGATCGCTGAAGACAATGACATGTAGCTGAGTGATATTGACTAATAAAGGAGTAACGCTATCCACACCCGACAGCCCCACCCGACTGCCCACCCGGGTCTCGGGAAAATACACCAGCAACATTTGCAGTTATTTTTGTATTACTACTCATGTAAAAGTCATGCAAAATCCATACAAAGCACATGCAAAGTGCAAAGAATGTATCTACCTACCCACATATATTTAATCCCATCACAAGTTACAAAAAATATTCAAATTTAATTTTTCGAATCTCGTATATAACAACAAATCCCCTCAAACATCACTTTTTTGTTCATTTCCGCCAAGTACAGTACTCACTCTTTTACTCTTGATTTAAGTTTATCAAAGTTACAGTATAATACTTACCAAATCATTTCAGTAAGTACAATATCCCACTATGATTTTCATTTCTGTAAGAAGAAAAAATATAGTACCTACCAAGTACAGTACTCGGTGACTAGTACATTTCTGCCAAGTACAATACTCACTCCTCCTCCCTGTTCATTTCCCGTCAAGTACAATACTCACCCCCTTACTCTTGATTTAAGTTTGTCAAAGTTGTAGTACAGTACCTACCAAATCATTTCAGTAAGTACAATACCCCATTATGATTTTCATTTCTGTAAGAATCAAAAGTACAAAATCCAACAAACTATTAATCACTTATACAATTCAACAATAAGTACTGTACCTAAATATTATTCTCATATCATTAACAAACCTAATTACGCCTACTCAACAAGACATTAGTCATCCATGTGGTCTATTTCCAAGTACAGTACTCAAAACTATTTACATGACTAGAACATTGAATTAGTAAGTACAATATCCCACTATAATTTTTATTTCAATAAGAATCAAAAGTACAGTACTTATTCAGTGTTGGGTGAATGAAGGAGGGAGATGAATGAGGAGATTTACAGCTATATACGAGATTCAAAATAAAAGGACTGAATAATTAGAGGGAAATCTAAGTTTGAGGGAAAATACATGCGGTAGATTTATTTTTAGTAGAAAGATAATCATCTCTTGCATGACTTTTGCATGTAGAAACATGCAGAATCAGGTGACGCATGACTTTTATATTTATGGCTTTAAATGATAGTGAGGCGCAGCAGTTAGTCCCGAGGGCTGGATAGACACTCGGGTGGGACAGCGGTTATGTCCAGAATTTCTCTAATAAAGAGATATTGACCTACACCCATTACAAACTGAAGACCCTTAACGAACAATCAAGCTCGTGAACACCGCACATGCTTTCCTAGACAGTACGATCTGGTTAGACAGTAACAGGTGTGAGACAGGTTGCGGACGCGCCAAATAAGGGTGTACACTGTTTAATTAAAAGGCGCACGTGTACCAGATGAGAGGCTCGCCCTCCTTCGGCGTGGCTATGAGACATTTGTCTCATTGCTACCCTTCCTTCAATTATTGAGGTGGGACATCAGTGGGAACAAATCACACCTAATATCGCACACTCAAGTTGGTGATGTGTGGGTGAGTGCCGAGTCATCGCCTCATACTAATTTTTCTTTATGTGGTGGCCCTGGTGGAATCAAGAGGGTACAAATTTTCAATTGAATCTGAGTGGTAAATTTTGCCCGATAGCCTCAAGCAGTACAATTTGGGCAATGATTGCGTGCCTACTTTCTAATATAAGACGTTTTAGCTCACGTTTACGTAAGACGTTTTAGCAATTAAAATGAAGAAATAAGTTTGATGTTCTATTTCACTTTTTCTAATATCGAACAATATTCTTCAGAATGGAAACGTTAGTGCAAGACAAGCAATAACAGTTCCTTTAACTCCAGCATTGAGAAGTTGACAACTAGCTCCAAATAATCCAAATACCAAACACAGACCATTACCACATCTAGGTGGATAACCAATTAGAGAGGAGACAAAATAATGAAAATCTCATCAAGATTTGATATGTCATTTGCATACTAAGCTACGCACATATGATATATAGTACAAGATGACAATGTATGGGAACGATCACTTGTAGTTATACATCACGTTGACACTCAAGGATGGGCCTTGACATGTCTGAACTATGTGTGGAACATGTAAATGTCCGCATCAAGTAGTATAGGCCTATGAGGCTCGAATGTCGAACGTAGGAAAATATAATCCAAAGACTACTACTAACTATAATATAGTCAGCTAGGTCTAAGGAAAAAGTGATTGGTCGGTTGGTTGATTATAATTAATTATAAAAATTGAAATCCAATTAAGTGGATAGTGGTCATAGATGGATGAATTCCTTAGGATTACAGTTTCACATTGGTATATATTACATTTAACTCCATTTCATTAATAAGTATTTATTCTTAACCTTAGACTAAGGACATGTAGCAAGTATTACCCGCTCCCGCAGCGTAATTCACTACCTATACTAAGACAAATCCCACTCTCGTAGTAATTTAGAAATTAACTATGTGCATTAACGATACATTTGGATTATATCCTTCATAACCGTAAATGTAACATCTCAGGATTTGAGTCCTCAGATAAAATGATCTTATAAGGAATGATTGGACTACCCATATCACCAAGGTGCACCTCCTTTTCCGGGAGCCCATTACTAAAGAACTCCATAGTTAAGCGTGCCCAACTTGGAGTAGTACTAGGATGGGTGACCAGTCGGGATGTTGATCATGGCTTGCGCATGAGTGAGATTAAAATGCACAGTTAAGGCTAGTGGTGGTCTGTGGGGCCGGTCGTCATTGATGAAACTCTACTAGAGCCTAGGGCAGTGGGCCTGAGTGTTACAAATGATATCAGAGCCATAACCCCTCTAGTAGGTGGGGCCCACATGGGCATGTGGTATGCCAGTCTTGAGTTGTGCGGTCCAGACATGTTGGAAAGGGTTGTCTATGGTTGACGTAACCACCCTTGCCTTGGTATTCTGTGATCGGGAGCTGGGTGTCCATGTGCCATTTTAGGTCTGCACTGAAATGGGGTGATATTATGAGGCCATATAGTTGAGCCTTGACGAGGGCGTCAAGAGTCTAAGTGGGGGATATTGTAACATCCCAGGATTTGAGGCCTCGAATAAAATGATCTTATAAGGAATGATTAGACTACCCATATAACCAAGGTGCACCTCCTTTTCCGGGATCCCATTACTAAAGAACTACATAGTTAAGCCCTCACCCCAGACATGATATATACTATATAAATGTAATACCTTCCTAACTCTTTATCCCTCTCCCAAAGAAATTAACTATAGTGATCAAGCATAGAAAATTTATTAAGCAAGTCATATATTTATGTCAAAAATTAAAAAAATAACTATATTAAATGATGGAAGTCAATTACAATATAATATTGGGCTACTCATGGATCCCAAGGAACAAGGGGATTTCTATTATCTCATACATGGATGAGAAAAGAGAAAATGTGATAGACATAGAAAACTGATGTACATCCCTAGAGAAACTGGTATGGAAGATCTCCTCTGGAGAACGTTTCGATCCGCAACGTTCTGGCTGCAAATCTGCTCTCTGACGGTGCCCGAATCATCCCTAACGTGATTGTCTCATTGGTCTCCTCCTCTTATGGATCCGTGCTCTATTGCAATAGAATAGAACATGATCTTTAGGTCTGACTGAACTCCCATTAGGTCATAAGTGGAACTCAAGTCTTCATTTAGTCCCAACCATCAGATCTGGATCGATCTTCAATATGCGTAGATCGCATCAAGTTGGTCCACCAACTTGATGTCGGTGGCACAGAGTCATTGACTGACTTGAACCTCTCTTTGAGTGTCAGTACTACCAACAAGTGGGTCGGCAACACCAAGTTGTTATTTTGTGAGTTCTAACTTCTCATTTTGATGAATGTCGGTACTACCGACATGTGGGTCAGTAGCACCAAGTTCATAAACATTGGTTGTTGATGCTTTTTGGTGGCCTCAACATAGTCTCGATAGCACCGAGTAGTATATCAGTAACAATGAGATTTCTTTAATGTCCATGTTAGATTTTTGAATTAAGTCAGTACCACCGATTGTGTTGTCGGTAGCATCGAGTTGCCTTGTGAGTGCTCTAATTACTTGAAATCTAGAAAAACTAACATAACTCTGAATAAAATATGATAAATCGACATAATTCAGTATAAATACTTATTATTTGGTGCAATAACATTTATGGGCTAATAACAACTAACAATGCATAAATAATGCCAAAATAAGCAATAATGCATGAAATAAATGTAAAATTATCCTGTGAAAAGTGGATAAAGCTCACTGTATCAAAATCCTCTAAGCTTAAATGTTGCTCGCCCTTGAGCAACATTGCCTTTGGATCTGTTTGAAATAAGTCAGCACGAGGACAAACAATATGAATTACATTTCTCAAATACCCTTGTTGACAGTCCCGAACCGGCCCTTACCAACTACTGAACAAATAATTGCTCTATAGTGACCAAAAAGTTGTTCATTAAAGATGTCCAGCCTTAGATCAATTATATACAATTAACAGGGCAATTAAAATCATAGTCAATAGCCATCTTTTTGATGCACCATGTGATTCCCTTTCTACATTGCTCTTTTTTACCTACCAACTACATTGGAAGCATTTCTCTGTACAAAAATGAATGAGGGCATCAATCGTATTTGTGAGCAGTGGGTGGAAAGAAGTAGGTGGCTGTGAATAAGCATGCAAGTAACATCCAAATCATTTATGCAAAAATAAAAAGAATTGATGAACCTATAACATGAAGGAAATGAGAATATATGAATCCTAATGCTTACTATTGTTGTGGAATGATGGATGCAATGGAAATCTCATCTGATAGATGAGAGTGGGATAAAAGAATACATATATGTTACTATTTTCACTTCTCTTTGAAGAAAAATTTAGATTTAAGTTCAAGGCATCCTTTTCTCCCTCTTTATTTAAGTTTCTCTTTTTTTCTTTCTTCCCTCTTATTTTAGCATGATTTATGATTTACGATCAGCATGTTCTTCAACATCTCATTGCTTTTTCTCTTTCTTTTTTTCATTTTGAGGGGTATGGATGTGTATCCTTTCGCTTTATATTTGTTGAGAAAGATATCTAGATACATAATGGAAGAATGATGCTCAAAAGAGAATGCAAACTACATGAAATTTGTTATGAAACTAATTGATATGCAAAGATATATATATATATATATATATATTCTTTCTCTAACTAATGCAATCAAAGGACTAGTTATCATGAAACCTATCATACTATGGCAATGAATCAAGAGGAAATAATTTGGGTTACTTGATCATCTTAAGGTGGTTGATGAAATGTAATGAAAAGCGGGTTGAATCACATGATTAAGAGATAATGCTTGTCTTAAACTATGATATGTCCCTCTCCTATCAACCTATGTATGGGGTAACCATAGAGTTCCTTTTTAAATGTCCCACTTAAGGTCATGTTACTTGTTTGGTCAGTTTGGGCTCAAACCCCATCCTTATCTACACTTCTTGGATAAATTAAGATTTTGATTCATATTAAGTATCCTCAAACCGACTAGCCCATACACTTTCTCTAGGTGGTGTTGTCTTAGACTTTGCAAATTCAGCTTCACAAGATATGATCACTTATTATTTTTTTTAATTTCATTGCAAAGGAACAAAACTCATTTCTCCTTGATGATAGACAAAATCATGACAATTAAACTTCACAATTATACTAGAAAGATGTGGATCATATACTTACAAAAATAAAAGAACATATAGAAAACAAAAGATAAAAAATAAAATTGTTCCAACACCCCCTAAGCTTGAACTTGACTATATCCTCATAGTCATAATTCAAAGAAAGAGGTGGAATGGGAGTACCATGTGCTCAGAATGGTGGTAGTGGATGAAATGCTCCCAGCTACATCTCAAAATTAGGGGTGAGAAAGGTGTCGCTTAATGTGGGTGGTCCAAAGGCATAGGAGGTGGCTAAAGGTAGCTAGCAAATGGCCCTAGCTCCAGTAATGCGGCTTTTGGTAGTGCTCGATGCATTGAATGCTTGTGTGTATGCTCTTGTGGTTGGCCAGGAGAAGGTGCTCATTATCATAGATTGCCCGCTGCTGGTATAAAAGTCTTTGTTGGATCCTGTGCACTTGTGTCAGGGTCATTGTATGTTGTTGGTGTCTCTGTTGTATATACTGAAACATCCCGTACATACCCTCCATAGAAAAACAATCTCTAGGCGGTGGAGCTATGAAGCTGGATGTTATGTATCTCCATGAAAACTCATGTGTAGATGTCGCCTCTGTGCAAAAGGCATGGTATCCTACTTCTCTTCATCTTCTTCTTCTTCTTCTTCTTCTTCTTCTACTACTACTACTACTACTACTGCTACTACTACTACTACTACTACTACTACTACTACTTCTTTTGATTTGGGTTTATTCTCTTCATCCTCACCTTCTGGGACTAATCTTGCATCATCTATTGACTATCTGAGGAAACCCCACTCCTTAGAGACAGAAGATGGGGTTTGGGAGAGCCCTCTCCTTTAACTACCTGTTGATGGTGCGACATGTATACACCTTCCCTTTGTACTTGGAGATGAGATAGGACCACTTGAAATGCTAGAAGTCAAACACCGAGGATGTCTTGATGGCGACGGCCTTGGGGAGTTCTAGGTGGAGGTGGAGATCCAAAGGTGTGAATAATCCCCTAAAGTGAATTGGAGGATTCCTCTGAGCTTGCCTCTTCACTTCTAGCATGTGCTACAAGAAGAACGAGCCAAGATTGATCTTATCTCTCCCTAGTGTGAGCAACACCCATAGGACATACAAGTCCACCTTATGTGGCTTCCCTTGTCCCTGAGTGGACCTGGAGAATAATGTGTTCGTCATGTAGCGGTGCAAAATCTGGATAAATGGAAGCTCAATGTCCATCACCAAGGCATGGTGCCAGTTGACAGTGAACCCCTCTGGTTGAACTATCATCTACCTCCAATCCATGGCGCAATCAAAGTCATTGGGGGTGAAGGGTACTCTACCTACAAGCCAGTCGTAGATTGCATTGAATTCTTCCAACATGAGGTGGTGGACAACATTATAGAGTTTGAACTTGATCTTCCCTTCTTCCCAACCTTCTCCATGATCAGGGATGCAACATACCTCCACTGATGCAAGAAACTCATATATGATATCTTAGTAGGTGGGCCAATCACTAAACAAGGGATGATCACCCACCATCACTACCCTTGGCAGACTTGGCAGAGGCTCTTGGTGAAGCTGATATTATTGAGGAAGGCTCTGTCACCATACCATGTGGGTATGATCTCCCTTTTCATCACACTGGCAAAAAGCTTCCTCTGGTCCTCATCTACAAAAGCCATCCTAGATGGCTTCAGTACCATCTGCTCAGATGCTTCCACGAACGATGCTTGTCTTCTTGAAGACATTGATGTCGTAGAGAGAAATGAGATTGATAAAGAGAGCTCAATGAAGACTCGGGGACTTCAGGGGCTCTGGATGCCTTCTGGAGTGTAGAGGAATACTTTGGGTGTGAATGGATATCCCCCATTGCATCCCCTTATATAGGGGTTAAACCTCTCTAACACACATAGTTGGTGCCACCAACCTAGGCTATTCATGGGCTTGTCAGTGTCATCCGTTGTTACCTATGGTCTAGAGCCGTAGACGTATTGACCCATGGATTTCTCCATGTTAGTGGTACCGACTTCTGAAATGTCGATCCAAATCAGTGCCACCGACCGTAGGATGTGGAAGAACTCGATCATTGATGTTGGTCCCACAGATTTTGTTCTTCAAGAGTTGGTGCCATCGACAGGATGTCATTGGTATCGAGTTGATTCTCATAGGTTGTTATGACGTACGTCGGTGCCACTGACCATGCAATCGGTGGTAACAAGATGGATTAATCTTGCTATGGATCATTGTGTTGATGCTACTATGACAGAGTGAGTTTTTTTATATATTTTTCTCTCACCTACAATTTTGTTTATTCCAATTATTTCCTCAACCATCTCTCTCACTAAATTGATTAAATGGCATATCAATTCTAGATAATACAAAATCCTAAATGTCACATAAAGGTGAATTTTAGGAGTTAGTACACTTAATCAATAGCTATGTTGACCCTTCAAATTTCAATTCCAATGTTGCACCATAGCTACATCATGACACTATAGAGCTATGCCAAAAATCTCATTACAATCAGATTTACCAATTGAAAGTTATTCACATTTGAAAAATAATGTGTATAATATCATTTAGTAACTCTAGGACCTAAGTTTCGATTTAATAGGATAATAATTGATCACGCGGCCCATTAAGCTACTGGGCGCGGACCACTTATCTAGGATTTGACCCCAGCCATCCGATCTGAGGCCCTCAGATTCCCGCCCTGATCTAATGGTAGAGAACCCATCTTCAACCTCTCCCGCAAAGAGCGGGGAGAAGATAGGGAACTCGGCCCTCATCGTAGGTGCCACCTCACCCCCTCTCACAAAATATCTTCCAAGCAGAATGCTCCCCCTCAGTGAGACGAGTTCAATGAACCCACACCCGACTCCCCTCATCCTCAGATCAGGGAGAATGAACCCCGAGTCCATTGTTGCTCTCACTAGCGGCAGCGGCCAACTTAGGGCTTCCTCGTCTAGCCTCCCAAACGCCTATATAACACCTCCACTATCTCCACAGTTTCCCCTTTACTCTTTTTCCCACATCAATTGCGAGCATAACAACCCTGAACACCCATCCCATTCCACCATCTCCAACCTCTGAACACCTTCATTGCCCGATCACCTCAGTGCTTCTCATGCCATGCCGACCCCTCCAACACCCTCAACGATCCTCCTTGGTGCTTCCCATAGGAGTTATGAGGTCTCAAACTCCTTCCTCCTCCAAAACACCTTCTTCTCCGGTGACCCCTTCCTAGAACTCGGCGGCGCATCAAGGGAAGGAGGGTCGCGACACACTGGTGGGATGTTCGTCTTCGGCTTGGGCTCACGAAGGCAATCAATGCCTTAGCTTCCCTCCAACTCCACCAAGGAGCGATAAAAGCATCGTTGGAGCTGCCCCAGGCATCCTGCTCACGCGCAAGCAAAGGAGCAGAGGGGGAGAATGAGTCGTCAATCCATCGCCTAGGTGGACCAATCTTCAAACGCCAAATAAGAAACATGATCCATCCCGTGCAAAGCCTGGGATCAACGAGATCTGTTGATCCAGTCGGATCTGGCCGTTGATCAAGGTAATTGATTTGCAATTTTCCTTTTAATTAATCAAGAAAATAGATTAACTTAGAAAAGTCATAGAAAATGCTAGGATTATCAAAAAAATATCAAACCAATATACCATTTTTATCAGAAAAATATTCTCTATCCAAATAAAATATGATCAGGACCTAGATCTATTTTCTATTTCAAAAATTGTTTCCTAGAGCCTAAATGACCTTTTTGATTATAATTAATTATTAATAATAGTTTTCCTTGATGATATCTGACCTTCAAAAATATATTTAACCCTAGATGAAACCATGCTTCCTATATAACTCAAAACACTAGTCTAAGTAGATAAATGATGAAATAATTAGGAGAAACCCTAAATCTAGTCTTCTCTCTCTACATGTAATTAAATGTACATCTTTATATCAAATCTAATATTATTAGATGATGATTAGTGATCATGAATGGTCCTGAACTCTGAATCAAACCCTAATTTTATGAAATCATTAATATCCTAAGGGTTGCTTTCCTTTTATCCGACCATCCTAGAAACCCTAGATTATGAGAATCTTCTAATTGATTTATTAAATACCTTCTTCTAATCAAACCATATTATTGTGGATCATATCTGATAATATCTCAAAACCTAATTAAAATATGGATAATCCCTGATCCGAATAAGATAACATGAAGAGAATCATAACTAAGAACATATCTTAGTCTTGGTCACATGGACCAATAGTAATGTTGTACCCTTGTTTTCCTTGTAGGGTGACTTAATTCTTGTTGATTCTAAATTCTTGGATATCTGATCTAAACAAGTAGGTATGTGGTCTTATAAGTATAAGACTAGATTTCTTGTTTGCCTATGATATGTAGTATCTTGAATGCTCATATTTGGATATGATTGCTTGGTTGAACTAGTATGAGTTATTCTTCGCCAAATCTAATATAACATAAATGATTATGATGGGTTGTAGCTACTAGAGCACATAGCCTAGTGTGGATGTATGTTGCCTAACATGGATGTATGATTCTTGGGTCCATGTTAGATGTATGATGATATTATATTGCCCACACTAGATGTAAATCAAGTGCAAAGATGTGTAGTACAACCACATCAAAATGAATGTAATAAAAAGGATGTTTACCTAATTTTTGCCTTAAGAAATGGTTTTATCTCTCTTTTCTTCTTTTTCAAATATTTTCCTTTATGCAACCTTATTAGTGTAATTTTTACCACGTACCAACTTTGTTGATGTTTTTGTTTCTCGTATTTTCTAGGTGCAAGGAATAATTGACAAACAAAGTGAAATGCATGCTCAAAGTACCTGAAGGCATAAATCAATAAGCATGGAGGATATATTAGATAGATCTTTTCCTCTTATCTCATTCTTACTAGATGTTAGTTTATTTTCCTAGTTGATGTTGAGGATGACTAAGATCCTATGTAATAATGTTATCTTCTCTAGAATAATATTTTCTCTCCTTAGGTAATGACTTTATCCATATGAATGAATGTTTGTGTGGCTTTATGAGATGATGTAGACTTTGATCTTGGCTCAATCTCTGATTTTAGTTGATTACCTTAATCTCTTATATTTTCCCTTTTGACATCTATAGATATGAGTGCACGCATATTTGTGAATGTCACTATGGAAATTATATAGAAATTGGGGTCGTCACAATTGGTATCAGAGCTAATGTTCACACATCAAGTCACATGAACTTCATTCACCCTCTTTGAGTCTAGGGTAGTCCTTGAGTTAGGGATGTGAAGGGTGGAGGTGTCTAGGATAGCATATGCCATGGGTCTGACTAAAGTCTCTAAGCCACTTAGCTTGGCAATCATGAGGCTACCTTTATGGCAGTATACGTCTACCTGGCTGATACCCTAAGTATCCCCTATTCTTGGGCATACCTTAATTTAGGAACCTTCTCATCTATAGATTTTTCCCTCTCATATCTTCTATAGTAAAAAATTTCCCTCTCATCTATGTTTTAAAATAAATTTTCCCTCTTACCTCTGTTATAAGGTTAGGAAGGAATCTCTCTATTTAGAAAGTCCTAAGGATCGACTGATAAGGATTTAGGGTATCCTCCACTCATCATAACATTAAGGTCATTAATAATTAATAAAGGATAATAATGAAATTTAAAAAAAGAGAGAAGGAAAATGATGAATGACAATAATAATGATAAATATATGATAAATGAGAAAAAAATTCTAATATGTTCCATTAATTTCAGGATGCCTCCAAAAACTCGCAACTCAAAGGCCTCATAGGAATCATCCTCTAAGAAGAGAAAAGAGCCTGAAACCTCTGAAGTACCTGATCCTGATGCCGCAACCAAGGAAAGGTGTGAGGAATAGAAGAAAATCCTTCTAGACTTTATGGAAACTCTCGCCACAAAAGGAACCCCTAAACCTAGATCCTCTAGGAAAAAGGAAGTGACGGTGATAGACTTCATTAAGCTCAACCCCGATAGCTTTTAGGGGAAAGACCAACCCGAATTCATGGACAAGGCTGAGGCCTGGGTCCTTTCCATAGAGAATGCCTTCCGTACCCTAGAAGTAATCGAGGAAAAGAAGGTCAAATTCGCCACCCATCTGCTTAAGGGAGGCGTGAAGATCTGGTGGGAGAACTATGGTGGGAACTAGGGAGAGGAAGTAGATGACTTGGGGTGGGAAGCCTTCAAGACCCTCTTCACCGATCGTTTCATGCCCATAGTTGAGAGGAAGAGGAAAGAGAAGATGTACATGGAGCTTAGGCAGGGCTGTCTCTCAGTGGCCGATTATACCCGAAAGTTTAGGCTTCTGGAACGCTATGCCCCTATCCGAACTGAGGACCGCCTCACTGAGCATTATGTAGACTGCCTCTCCGCACACATGAAAACCCTAGTTCTAGCCTCCCATCCCCAAAACATTGATGAATCCCTAGACATGGCCCTTAAGCAAGAAAGGGAGCAGGGATTGCAGAAGCCTTCTAGTATGGGATATTTAGGGTTGACCACCACTGAGGAAGAGAAGTTCAAGAAGTTCCACCCCGGCCATAATAAAGGATCAAGAAAAAAAGGAGGTTCAGGGAAGAAAGGACAGAAGAACAGCAAGATGATGGATTACTGCAACAAATGTAAGACTTGCAGATGAGGACATGATGGACCATGTCGCTACACCAAACCGGTCTGCTAAAACTAAAGAAAGAGGGACATTTCCTTGCCAAGTGCCCCAATGCATCTATCCTTGGCAAACCTCCAGTGGGTGCTCCACCCCCTCAGGGACACCGCAATGCTAGGGTGTTCACAGTAACAGCATAAGAGGCTAGGGAAAATCCGAACCAGCTTGTTGAAGGTAACCTTAAATCTTTTTCATATATCTAATATCTCGTTCAATGCCTTCAACTATTTAAAATATAATTATCCTGTGTAGGCATTGTTTTCTTGAATGGACATCCTGTTAAAGCATTGTTTGACTTTGGATCCACAAATACATTTATCTCTCGAAATCTGGCCTCAATGTTACACTTACATATAAGGGACTTGGGTTATATTCTGGATGTGTCAACTCCTAGTGGCAAAATATTCACTACATTATAGAAAACTGATGTCCTCCCTCTAAAATTCAAAAATCATGACATTACCTTTGAATTCATCCTCTTATCCATGGAAGACTTTGATATTATACTTGGTATGGATTGGCTATACAAGTATCATGCTCAGATTGACTGTAGAAACAAGATGGTAGTTCTCTCTCAACCTCATTCTTGTCCTGTGGTGATTCCTAGGGAAAGTAGATTTTGTAATAATGTAATAATTTCCTCTCTTAAAGCTAAAAAGCTCATATCTAAAGGACGTAAAGTCTTCCTCACATTCATCTCAGAGACCAGTCTTGACAACGAGCCTGTAAAAAGACTGGAGGTGGTACGTGATTTCCTTGACGTATTTCCGGAGGAGCTTCCTGGGCTGCCTCCAAATAGAGGCATTGAGTTCTCCATAGACCTTCTTCCTGGAACCACTCTGATTTGTAGGGCACTGTATAGGATGGCACATGCTGAGCTTATGGAGTTGAAGAAACAATTAAAAGAACTTCTTGATAATGGTTTTATCCACCCTAGCATTTCCCCTTGGGGTGCACCTGTTCTTTTTATTAAAAAGAAAGATGGTTCAATGTGAATGTGTATTGACTATCACATGTTGAACCAAGATACCATTAAAAAAGTATCCTCTCCCTCGTATTGATGACCTCTTGGATCAATTTTGTACTGCTAAAGTCTTCTAAAAAATTGATCTTCGTTCTGGCTATCATCAACTTAAGGTCAAGGATCCAGATATATCTAAGGCTGCTTTTCAAACTCATTACAGGCACTACAAATTTCTGGTGATGCCGTTCGGGTTGACCAACGCACCTGGCGTATTCATGAACTTGATGAACAAAGTATTCCAACCTTATCTTGATGAGTTTGTGGTCATCTTCATTAATGATATTCTAATCTACTCTAATTCTATGGAGAAACATCGAGAGAATTTGAAGTCTGTCCTTGAGATTCTTTGAGCCCAGAAATTCTATGGTAAGCTTTCTAAATGTGAATTCTGGATTGACAAAGTCATGTTTCTTGGCCATGTCATCTCTGAGGGTAATATATCTGTCGATCTTGCCAAAGTCTCTGCTATACTTGATTGGAAACCACCCCAGAATCCTTCTAAAATCTGGAGTTTCTTGTGTCTGACCGGATATTATCGCTGTTTCATCCCAAACTTTTCTAAAGTTGCACTTCCTCTGACCAAGCTGACTTAGAGGGATGAGCATTTCAGCTGGTCATCTGCTTGTGAGTCTAGCTTCCAAGATCTCAAGCAGAAGTTGATGTCAACACCTGTCCTTGTTCTACCATCTGGCAATGAAGGATTTGTGATATTCACCAATGCTTCCCGACATGGACTAGGGTATGTCCTACATCAGAACGGGAAAGTAGTGGCCTTCGCTTCTAGACATCTGAAACCCAATGAGCTGAATTATCCTACACATGATTTGGAGTTAGCTGCTATCATCCATGCTCTCAAAATCTGGAGGCACTACTTGTACGGGGAAACGTTTGATATCTTCACCGACCACAAAATCCTCAAGTACATTTTGACGCAAAAGGATCTGAATATGCGGTAACGACAGTGGATCGAGTACCTGAAGGACTACGACTTCACCATTAGCTACCATCCAGGCAAGGCCAATGTAGTTGCAGATGCTCTTAGTAGGAAAAGAGCTATGTGTGCATCTCTGTCTGTACCCGAATGGAGGAACATGGAGGACCAAGCAAGTTGGAGACCACAATTCCTGGCTGATCGTATGCATGTTAATAACATCTCTATCACATCCAACCTACATTATAAACTTTTGGAGGCACAAAAATCTAGTCCCGAGCTTGTAGAGCTCTCCTCTCTCCTGGCTAAACCTCATACACATCTGTTTATGGGTCTTGATGGTAGTCTTTGATATAAGAACCATATATGGGTTCTTGAACAGTCAGCTGAAAAGATGAAGATTCTTTTTGAGGCACATGGGTCCAAGTACACCATTCATCCCGACACAACAAAGATGTACAAGGACCTACAACGTCAGTACTAGTGGAGAGGCATGAAGCGTGATATTGTCAATTTCGTGTCCAGATGTCTGACATGCCAGAGAATCAAGGCTGAGCATCAAAGACCAGGCGGTCTACTGCAACCCCTCGAGATCCCAGAATGGAAATGAGAACACATCACCATGGACTTCGTGGTAGGATTACCCATGACTAGGAAAGGATACGATGCTGCATGGGTCATAGTGGACCGTCTCACCAAGTCAGCTCATTTCCTCCCTGTGAGAACCACTGCGAAAGTGTATGAGCTGGCCGACCTCTACATATGGGAGATTGTATGTCTACATAGAGTTCCAGCATCCATTGTCTCAGACTGGGACCCAAAGTTCACTTTAAAGCTATAAAAATAGGTTCAAGAAGAATTGGGCACCAAGTTGAACTTCAGTACATCTTATCATCCGCAGACAGATGGACAATCAGAACGAACAGTGTAGATTTTGAAGGATCATCTATGAGCTTGTGTGCTTGACTGGGAAGTCTCGTGGGACCATTAGCTGCCTTTAGATGAGTTTTCCTATAATAATAGATATCAGGTGAGTATTGGGATGCCACCATATGAAGCTCTCTATGGCGTACCGTGCAGATCTCCATTACATTGGGACGACGTCAGAGAACACACCTTGATGAAATATGAGGAGATCCAACTGTATGTAGACAAAGTTGCACTGATTAGACATAGGATGAAGAGAGCATAGGATAGGCATAAATCTTATGCAGATGCTCATAGGTAGGAATGCCAGTTCAAGGAAAGTAATCATGTCTTTCTGAAGATCCGACCCATTCGAGCTTTGGCTAAGAACAAAGGAAAGCTCAATCCTCATTATGTTGGACCATTTGAGGTTCTAGAAAGGGTTGGTGAATGTGCCTACCACCTCGCTTTGCCACCTCAATATAGTTCCATGCATAATGTCTTTCATGTATATAATCTGAAGCCTTATGTCAAAGACCCCAGTCACATTCTGAATCATGAGCCTCTCAATTTGAAGGATGATCTATCATATGTTGAGTCCCCAGTAAGAATTCTCGACTTTAAGTCAAAGGAGCTCCGCAATAATCATCATATAGAAATGGTGAAAGTTCTCTGGAGCCACCGTGATGAGATCAATGCCACTTGGGAGCTAAAGACCGAAGTCGAGAAGAAATATCCACATCTTTTTCAGGCTGCTTGAATTTTGGGGACAAAATTCTTGTAAGGAGGGGAGAATGTGACAGAGTGGGTTTTTCTATATATTTTTCTCTCACCTAAAATTTTGTTTATTCCAATTATTTCCTCAACCATCTCTCACACTAAATTGATTAAATGGCATATCAATTCCACATAATACAAAATCCTAAATGTCACATAAAGGTGAATTTTAGGAGTTAGTACACTTAATCAATAGCTATGTTGACCCTTCAAATTTCAATTCTAATTTTGCACCATAGCTACATCATGGAACTATAGAGCTATGCCAACAATTTCATTACAATCGGATTTACCAATTGAGAGTTATTCACATTTGAAAAATAATGTGTATAATATCATTTCGTAACTCTAGGACCTAAGTTTTGATTTAATAGGATAATAATTGATCACACGGCCCATTAAGCTACTGGGTGCGGACCACTTAGCTAGGGTTTGACCCCAGCCATCCGATCTGAGGCCCTCAGATTCCTACCCTGATCCAAGGGTAGAGAACCCATCTTCAACCTCCCGCAAAGAGCGGGGGGAAGACAGGGAACTCGACCCTTGTCCTAGGCGCCACCTCACCCCCTCTCATAAAATATCTTCTGAGCAGAATGCTCCCCCTCAGTGAGATGAGTTCAACAAACCCACACCTGACTCCCCTCATCCTCAGATCAGGGAGAACGAACCCCGACTCCATCACTGCTCTCACTAGAGGTGGCGGCCAACTTAGGGCTTCCTCGTCTAGCCTCCCAAATGCCTATATAACCCCTCCACTATCTCCACAGTTTCCCCTTTACTCTTTTTCCCGCATCAATTGCGAGCATAACAACCTCGAACACCCATCCCATTCCACCATCTCCAACCTCCGAACACCTTCATTGCCCAATCACCTCGATGCTTCTCGCGCCACGCCGACCCCTCCAACACCCTCGATGATCCTCCTTGGTGCTTCCCATCAGAGTTCTAAGGTCCCAAACTCCTTCCTCCTCCAAAGCACCTTCTTCTCTGGTGAACCCTTCTTGGAACCCAGTGGCGCATCAAGGGAAGGAGGGTAGTGACACACTGGTGATCTGTCTGTATTCAGCTCAGGCTCACAAAGGCAATAAATTCCTTAGCTTCCCTCCAACTCCACCAAGGAGCGAGAAAAGCATCGTCGGAGCTACCCCAGGCAGCCTGCTCACGCGTAAGCAAAGGAGCAGAGGGGGAGAACAGTCGTCAACCCATCACCTAGGTGGACCAATCTTCAAATGCCAAATAAGAAACCTGATCCATCCCGTGTAAAGCCTGGGATCAATGAGATCCGTTGATCCAGTCAGATTCAGCCGTTGATCAAGGTAATTGATTTGTGATTTTCCTTTTAATAAATCAAGAAAATAGATTAACTTAGAAAAATCATAGAAAATGCTAGGATTATCAGAAAATATCAAACCAATATACCATTTTGATCAGAAAAATATTCTATATCCAAATAAAATATGATCAGGACCTAGATCCGTTTCCTATTTCAAAAATAGTTGCCTAGATCCTAAATGACCTTTTTGATTATAATTAATTATTAATAATGGTTTTCCTTGATGATATTTGACCTTCTAAAATATATTTTACCCTAGATGAAACCATGTTTCCTAGATAACTCGAAACACTAGTCTAAGTAGATAAATGATGAAATAATGAGGAGAAACCCTAAATCTAGTCTTCTCATATGATCCACAATAATATGGTTTGATTAGAAGAAGGTATTGAATTAATCAATTAGAAGATTCTCATAATCTAGGGTTTCTAGGATGGTCAGATAAAAGGAAAGCAACCATTAGGATATTAATGATTTCATAAAATCAGGGTTCGATTCAGAGTTCAGGACCATTCATGATCACTAATCATCATCTAATAATATTAGATTTGATATAAAGATGTACATTTAATAATCCCTGATCTGAATAAGATAGCATGAAAAGAATCATAACTAAGAACATATCTTAGTCTTGGTCACATGGACCAATAGTAATGGTGTACCCTTGATTTCCTTGCAGGGTGACTTAATTCTTGTTGATTCTAAATTCTTGGATATCTGATCTAAACAAGCAGGTATGTGGTCTTATAAGTATAAGACTAGATTTCTTGGCTGCCTATGATATGTAGTATCTTGAATGCTCATATTTGGATATGATTGCTTGGTTGAACTAGTATGAGTTATTCTTCGCCAAAATCTAATATAACATGAATGATTATGTTGGGTTGTAGCTACGAGAGCACATAGCCTAGTGTGGATGTATGTTGCCTAACATGGATGTATGATTCTTGGGCCCATGTTAGATGTATGGTGATATTATATTGCCCACACTAGATGTAAGTCAAGTGCAAAGATGTGTAGTACAACCACATCAAAATGAATGTAATAAAAAGGATATTTACCTGATTTTCACCTTAAGAAATGGTTTTATCTCTCTTTTCTTCTTTTTCAAATATTTTCCTTTAGGCAACCTTATTAGTGTAATTTTTACCACGTACCAACTTTGTTGATGATTTTGTTTCTCGTATTTTCTAGGTGCAAGGAACAATTGACAAACAAAGTGAAATGCATGCTCAAAGTACCTGAAGGCATAAATTAATGAGCATGGAGGATATATTAGATAGATATTTTCCTCTTATCTCATTCTTGCTAGATGTTAGTTTATTTTCCTAGTTGATGTTGAGGATAACTGAGATCCTATGTAATAATGTTATCTTTCTCTAGAACAATATTTTCTCTCCTTAGGTAATGACTTTATCCATATGAATGAATGTTTGTGTGGCTTTATGAGATGATGTGGACTTTGATCTTGCCTCAATCTCTGATTTTAGTTGATTACCTTAATCTCTTATATTTTCCCTTTTTGACATCTATAGATATGAGTGCACACATATATGTGAATGTCACTATGGAAAGTATATAGAAATTGGGGCCGTCACCTCTACCAACTTAGCGGTCGATAGTATCGAGTTGTGTCATTTTTTCATACTTATTTGGTGCGATCAAACGCCCTCTCAGTGTATAAAACTCGGAATGTGACTTTCTATCAAATATGTCAGTGAAAGCAACATGTCAGTGGTATCAAGTTTCCACATACATTTTAGTATGCTCTATCAGCAAGGAGTCAGTGCCACCGACCTGCCTATCGGTGGTACCAAAATTTTGGTGCCATCCATGTTGATTTTATTAGTTGTTAGTGCCATTGACTGATGTGTCGATGGTACCGACTTTTCTATGCATGCACACCAAACAAGAATCATCAAGGTACCTTTATTACATCTAAGAAACAATTCAAAATGCAAATACAAAAGTTATCCCTAAACAAGTTTAGATGAAAAGTAAATAAAAGAAAATTAAACAATGGGTTTCCTCCCACAAGTGCCTTTATTTTACATCCTAAGATCAAGAATATTTTGTTGCTTGAATGATCAAGGAAGCTCAATGAGCTTAAACTCTTCCTCCTCCTAGTCTATCTCTCCCACAAAGTAATTTTTGAGGCACTTTCCATTTATCAAAATGGATTTAGAACCATCACTAATTTCAACTTCTCCTTGAGGAATTGTCTTGATGACCACATAAGGTCCACTTGACTGAGATCTCAATTTGACAAGACACAATTTCATCCTAGAATTAAACAATGAACCCCATTGGCCCAATAGAAACACCCTATGAAGAATATGGCAGTCATGCATTTTCTTAGTCCTATTCCTATAGATTCTAGATCTCTCACAGACATCTAGCCTAATCTCGTCTAATCGTTGAGCTTTAGTCTACGCTTCTTCTTCGTACTAGAAAGATAAAAACTAAGTTTCCTTAAAGCCCACTTGGCTTTTGCTCTATCTCCACAGGCAAATGGCATGCCCACTCGTAGACTAGCTTGTAGCGATTCATGCCTATTGGTGTCTTAAAAGCTGTCCTATAGTCCCACAAAGAATCATTCAATTGCATGCTCCAATTAGTCCTATTGCTGGAGATGGTATTCTCTATGATCATCTTAATTTTTCTATTAGACACCTCAACTTGGCCTTGAGTTTGGGGTTGGTATGGGGTCCCTACTCTGTGCCTCACTCCATACTTACTCAATAAAGCACCAAACTCCCTATTTGTGAAGTGAGATCCCCCATCACTAATAATCATTCTAGGCACCCCTAAACCTACATGTTATATGCTTGATAAACTTACACACAAGCATTGCATCATTGGTTTGGGTTGGAATCACTTCCACCCATTTGGGCACATTGTCCGCCACAAGCAAGATATACAAATTAGAATTCAAAGACACATGAGGTCCCATAAAATCAATTCCCCATAAATCAAAGATCTCTACCTCCAGAAAAATAATTAGAGGCATTTCTTGCCTCCTAGATATATTACCTGTGATATGCATCACACCTTTGCACATAGTTGTAAGCATCTTTGAATAAAGACAACCAGTAAAAACTACTTTCGAAAACCTTGGCCGATGTCTTGGAACTATCGTGGTATCCCCCAGTGGGTAAGGAATGTCAATGAGAAAGTGTGGTCTCGAACTCACACTCTAGCACAGACTTCCTTAGAATGCCACCCCTGCATTGTTTAAGCAAGATGGGTCCATCCCATCTATAAAATATCAAAGAATGCAAGAATATGTTCTTCTCTTGATATCCCGAATCCTTTGGTATCCACATGTCAAATAGTTTACTATATGTGTAAACTAGGGATCCTTATTCCTCATGGTAAAAAGTTGCTCATTGGGAAACTCCTCAACAATGGGTACCTCCAACCCACATTCATCCACTCTTTTAACCTAGATAGGTGATACACTACTACATTTTCTGCTCCATTCTTATCCTTGATTTCTATATCAAACTATTATAGTAGAAAGATCCATCTAATACATCTCACTTTAGCATCCTTCTTCTGTAATAGATACTTAATAGTTGCATGATCAATCCATACTATCACTTTTGCCCCTATCAAATATTGTCTAGAAATATTAAAGGTAAAGACTACAACTAAAATTTCTTTCTCTTTGGTGCTATAATTTGGTTGTGCATCATTAAGTGTTCTAGTCCATAGTAAATGACTGACGCTGCCTGATTTTTATGTTGGCTTAGAGAAGCCCCTACTATAAAATTAGATACATCACACATCAACTCAAAATCTGAGCCACCACCACACGTGTAGAAATCAATTTCTCTTTTAAAACCTAAAAATCTTTGAGAAATCAATCATCAAATTTGAAATCCACATCCTTTTCTACCATTTCAAAAATCAATTTTGGAAAAATTCAAAAAATCTTTTGTAAGTCATCAATAAAATCTGGCATGAACTGTTATGACCGCATTTGTACTTAATTGGTAAACTAGGATTTGCCTGAATGATTACATGCTTGATTAGATTGAACATCATTTAGACTTGATTAATTCTATTAGCTCAATTGTGATGTTTCAAACCTAATAGGAAACTCTAATTATGATTTTAGTTTGAAGAATTAGGGTATGAGAAATGTAAATCCTAATCGGCAAAAATTAGGATTTTGATAGTACATGAATATGGAATTTGATCAAGATAGCAGTGTGGTAAATGATTTTTCATATTTTCTATAATTTTTGGATATGATATGGATAACTCAATCATGAAGGTTGGAGAAAAAATTCAGAATATCTGGATGTTCTTTAAATGTGGTTCTCGGTCGAACTATACTTCGACCGACATGCTGATAGAGTACTATTTAGTGTAGTGTTTGATTTTTAGTTATTTATTGGTAATTCATAATGATATGAAATTTTTACTTGAGATATAAAATTACATTTTAGACATTATGCTAAATTTTCATAATTTTTGGAGGATTTTTGACTTCTGAAATAAATGAATTATAGTAACTTTTTATAACAGAAAAATCTGCTAAAATAAGAAAATGTATAGTGAGAGGTTAATGTGTAAATTACCCAAGCACCTAAATTGATATATATGAGCAATCTATCACCCAAGGATCTATCATATTTCGTGATCCATTCTATAGAAATGAAATCCTAGAGAGAGAGGGAGAGTTAGGGTTTGAGAGAAGAAAGTGGTGGAATTGCTGATCTAGGGTTTCTCTATCCGAGATATGATGAAATCAAGAAAGTTTGGCTTCTTTGCATAGAATTTCATGGTGAATCTTCTCTCAAATTTCTAGGATTTTATTTGAAATGGTATCAAATATTCCCCTTTTCTCACTCTTTCTTCATAATCCCCCATTTCTAGGGTTTCTAGGTTGAAAGGAAGAAGTAACCAATGATTTGTTAGGGTTTTGATATGGATTCGAGATTTTCAGAGATGGGTTGTGTTTTAAAGGTGTTTTCACACCTTAGGGTGAGTGGTTACTTCCTTTGAACAGTATATTGCATGAAAATGAGTTAAATGGTCAATAATCTTTACTTGTTTTGTATGCGACTACAAACCTAAACTGCCCTTTTGACCTAGCTTTTGTAAGATGATATGAAATAGATTATTTCTCTATTGTGATAGATTCCAGTTGATAAATCATACTAGAAATGCATACAAATTATATAAATGAGAATTCCTAAAGTAATTGCAGAGTTTATATGAAAATCACAAAATATAGGGTTTTCAGCTATGACTAAAATTGTTGTATAATTGAATAAAGAAGTTTGTCTAGTTGAATCTCCCTGGTTACAAATGATTGTTTTATCTGAATGCGTAATACATATATGTCAGATAAGATCTTGTATTTCATTTGATGATATAAATGTTTACTTGATATATCAGTAAAGAGGGTGAAACCCTAAATGAATGGAAAGTTGGAAGTTTGCGAATAGATTCATGAATTCAACTGATGTGATTTTTTTTATTGTTATAAATTCATTTATTTAAGGTTATTCTTGATGCATCATATTTTAATGAATATATTGGAAACCCTAGTTAAATTCATACTAGGGTTTCATATGCATGACTGATTGAAATGAGTTATGTGATACTTTGAGTTTCTAGTTGAATATCATTTTATATGCATACCCATTTGGATTTGTGATGCAAAAATCTCTAGCTGAGTTAATTGACATGAAATGCATAAGTTGTTATGGTAATTTAAGAAAATTGAAAAAGGCATTTCCCTAGATAGGGATGCCGTTGATACCATGCATGAATATGAGAAATGTTGAATGTAAATGTTTATATCATTAGACATGATATTTGTTAGAACATATGAGAATTCTTCTATGTGCATGAGAAATGAGAAACCCTGAGATAAGGGTAATCAATATGTTAAGCATTTAAGAAATGAAAAACCCTAAGATAAGGGTAACCGATATTTTATGCATTCAACTAAGTATCATCATTGAATTCAGTCCAATAGCTCAAGTAGTCACTAATTTACAATAGTAACAATAGATGACCTGAACACCGTAGAGCCCTCCCAGGAGGTCTGTACCGAGATGGGTGAAACAGGCTATGGAATATCAGATATAGGAAGAAGTAGCCCAGAACTGAGTATCTAACATCAACTGATTAGATATCAACAGTACTTCAATTGAGTATCATAGTACCCAACAATAACCAGAGATCCTTGTGGTACTATTTCAGTAGTACGTGTATCCAATAATAACTGGAGATCTAGTGGTACCCACCAGTTGAAGTATACAACCCTTGTGGACCTACTCCTTCTAGCAGTTACTCTGTTTTGCATGTCAGCCCTAGTAGAACCTCATTACATAGAGTTGAGGCTTTTTAGCATAGAGGCACCCATCCCGAGTACCCACGATAAGGGGCCACAATTTACGGATGATGTTTAGCCACCTTTAGGCCAGACGTGGCAACCTCGCTGCAGACTGAGGTAGTTAGTAGTAGTCTTAAGGTCTCGGGCTTACCTTAAGACTTGTACAGTAAGTCACGCAGTAGTGTCTTTTGCTTGGATGGTACAATCCAGGTGAGTTCAGGGGCAAAGTAAAAAAGAAAAGTTAATTGAGTTCAGATAAAGAGTATAGTAGTCAGATCAATCAAATTATGTTTAGTTGGCCAACATAGTAGTAGTCAGTTCAGTAGTCTAGTCAAGTCAAAGTTAATGAAAGATTAAAAAGAGAATAATGAGAAAAATGTTTAGATATTTTTATATTACTATTGATGCATTATAAGATGAATGAGAGGTTAACCAAGTGTGTGCAATTATTCAATTATTCTTTGTATATTTCTAGATTATTAGTTTTCTTTGTGGTTAATAAAGCATGTTCATATATTGATTCACTCTTGTAGATGTCTATTTTTCCATATTTATGTTTGTGAATGATTAGTCTCTTTAAAGCTTACTGCTGTTATAATTAATATTAGTTGCAAAACAGTATATATGTAATCATATCAGTGCTTTAGACTCTTTTTTTGAAGTACTCATTCACTAAGCGAGTAGGCTCACCCCTCTACTCATAATTTTTAGGGAAAGAGTCTAAAGCATAGTTCTACAACAGAAGAAAGGATGAAGAAGAAAGGATGGATAAAGAGAACTAAACTATATAACTAATTGTGGCACTTTATCCAATTTGAAATCAAGGGAAGATAAGAGAAAACTACATGGAAAGCCAAGATAGAAAGAATCAATTAGAATGAATGGATCATATAATCGAGTAAAATATACTTATGTACTCTACAACAAAAGGAAAATAGGAGAAAAGAGTTAAGTATGCAATAAGTACATAGAAGTGAAGTTCAAAAGAATGAAAGTGAAGAGAACTAGATAAACATGTAAAATATAAGACTAGGATAAGAAAACTAAGATGAAACAAAAACAAGTGATGGAAATGATGAGTTTGATTTAGAAAGGAGGGTTACATGATACAATGGAGAGCATGGAATGTGTACTTCTATCGTAAATTTTAATACATTCATCCTTACTACCTTTGGATTCTAAGTCTCTATAAAACAACAACATAGTTTCCATTATTTGTATTCAATAAGTTCCTAGTCATGAAGTGGAACTAGTTTTCAAAGGAAAAACAAAGGTGTAGCTAAACAAATAAATAAGTCATATAGAGGTCGACTATATTCAGGATGGAAAAACTTGATTGGAAGGGAAACTGTGCTTCACTCATGCATGAGCCGTTTGATTTAAAATAAAGGATATGTAATGTATTAACATGAGGTGAAACTAGTAAACAGAATATTGATATAGAATTTCAACTAGATAAAAGTAAAAGGATGATAATAAATTTTATATGGCATGGAATATGGAATCATACACAAGAGTGAGAAACATGATAATAAGAGAAAAGTAAAAGTAAATAATGACATAGGGAAGAGTAGCAAATAGGTAGTCGATGATAGAAAATAAAGAAGGGGCTGAAACATGAGGGAATAGATGATAAAAGAGAGATTGTGAGATGTGAGGTAATGCGAAATAGTCTAGTCTCCTTGATGATGACTAATATGAGAATCGTGTTAAGTGAATACTCAAATATTATAATTCTATGTCTCAAAATTAGCTTCTCTTTTGTATCCTCCTTAGTGAGTGTACCATGGGATGAAGTGGTAAGGAAATAAATCATAAATGATACACAACCTTCATGAGAGACACATTTACTGGATATACTAATGACACATAATATGATAATGAAACCCTAGCATGATAGATCAAGAAAGTAATCTATCAAAATGGTCAAGTAAGAGAAAGAAAATTCAAGTGGTAAAGACAAGGAAGACTTTAGTAAACCTTAAGAGAGCTAATATTTGCATATAAAAATAAGAGAGTAAAATCAAATCACAATAACATCATGTTATTGATAAGGATCAAACCCTAGATAGTTTAGGGTTGTAACAGTTAAAGGAATGTCAATAGTAATTTGACCTTGAGCATGAGCATCTCTATAAAATAAAATCTTGAGATCATCAATATGAGAAGAAAATAGTTGTTATAGTATTCATGGGTTTAAATGTTGTAGATGTGAAAGATTGATAAACAATATGGAAATGAGTATGAACGAAGGATAAGAAACATATTTGAAATATAAGAAGTGTGATTTGAACAAAAGGAGAAGTGCAACACGAGCAAAGTGTAATCTAAAATATATTTTTTGTAGTGATAGCAAGAATGATAAATAATCTATTCTTACCTTGAATGTTTCAATGTTAGGGATGTTTATTATAGATGATCAAAATGAGAAGGATAAGTAAGAAGAAGTTCTAATGCATAAGAAGAGAAATCAAAGAAAACAAATGGCTTTCAGCAATATGTGAATTTGTTTTAAAGAAGTATAGTTTGTTGAAGGCATATCAAGGGATGAAAATTTGTTTTACATATGACTTCAATTATATATGTGCGGGCAATATACTAAATTGGAATGAGTTTTATGGTTTCAATCATTCATATCAGTAGTCTGACTCAATTTTATACAATTATTATTACATCTAGTCTTGCAGTTTATGAGTGCTTTTCTATTAGAGTGGAAAAATAGTGAAATTCAAAAAAGAAAGGTGAACTATCTTTAATAACTCTGATGTGATGTCAAAAAATAAGTACAGATTGATGTGTATGAATTAAGATAGTGGGATCAGATTATCAACACCGAGGTAACATCTCAACAGGGTATGGCATGAAAAAAATAGTTTTTTTATCTATCTCTTTCCTATTATTGCTTTTGACAAAAAAAATTCTTCAGCTATCATTGAGAAGTCCTGCATAAAATATGTTGTGATTAGAAGAGAAACAAATGACTTAATGTTGAAAATAACATTCAAATATGAAATACAAGAGTATAGTAACACATAAGATTTCAAAAGTTTAAAAGAAACTTTTAATATACTTTGTTTGCATATTTATGTTTTGGGGACACAACTTTTTAAGGGGGTGAGAATTGTTATGACCGCATTTGTGCTTAATTGGTAAACTAGGGTTTACCCGAATGATTACATGCTTTATTAGATTGAACAACATTTAGACTTGATTAATTATATGAGTTCAATTGTGATGTTTCTAACCTAAGAAGAAACTCTAATTATGATTTTAGTTTAAAGAATTAGGGTTTGAGAAATGTAAACCCTAATCAACAAAAATTTGGGTTTTGATAGTACATGAATATGGAATTTGATCAGGATAACAGTGTGGTAAATGATTTTCATATTTTCTACGAATTTTGTATTTAATTGAATTTTGGATATGATATGGATAACTCAATCATGAATGTTGGAGAAACATTTCAGAATATTTGGATGTTCTTTGAATGTGCTTCTCGGTCAAATTATACTTCAACCGAAATGCTTACATAGTGTTGTTCAATAGTGTAGTGTTTGATTTTAAATTATTTATTGGTAATTCCAAATGATCTAAAATTTATAATAGATCTATGAAATTACATTTTAGACATAATGATAAATTATCATAATTTTTGGAGGATGTTTGACTATAAAATAAACAAATTAACATAACTTTTTATAACAAAAAAATCTGCTGAAATAAGAAAAAGTATAGTGAGGAGTTAATGTGTAAATTACCCAAGCACCTAAATTGCTCTATATGAGAAATCTTGCACCCAGGGAGCTCTCATATTTCATGATACATTCCAAAGAAACAAAATCCTAGAGAGAAGGGAGAGTTAGGGTTTGAGAGAAGAAAGTGGTGGAATTGTTGATCTAGGGTTTCTCTATCTGAGATATGATGAAATCAAGTAAGTTTAGCTTCTTTCCATAGCCTTTCATGGTGGATCTTCTCTCACATGTCAATATTCCATCCCTCCTCTGATTTGATTCGATATGGTATCAAATATTCCCCTTTTCTCACTCTTTCTTCATAATCCCCCATTTCTAGGGTTTTTGGGTTGAAAGGAAGAAGAAACCGGTGATTTGCTAGGGTTTTGATATGGATTTGAGATTTTTAGAGATGGGCTGCATTTTTAAAGTGTATTCACACCTAAAGGTGAGTGGGTACTTACTTTAAATAGTATATTACATGAAAATGAGTTAAATGATCAATAATCTTTACTTGTTTTGTATGCGACAACAAACCCTAAACTGCCCTTTTGACCTAGCTTTTGCAAGATGATATGAAATATATTATTTCTCTGTTGTGATGGATTCCCATTTATAAATAATACTAGAAATGCATACAAATTATCTAAATGAGAATTCCTATAGTAATTGTAGATTTTATATGAAAATAGCAAAATCTAGGGTTTCCAGCTATGACTAAAATTGTTGTATAATTGAATAAAGAAGTTTGTCTAGTTGAATCTCCCTGGTTACAAATGATTGTTTTATATGATTGCGTAGTACATATATGTCAGATAAGATCTTGTATTTCATTTGATGATATCAATATTTTCTTGATATATCAATAAAGAGGGTGAAACCCTAAATGAATGGAAAGTTGGAAGTTTGCGAATAGATTCATGAATTTAACTGATGTGATTCTTTTATTGTTATAAATTCATTTTTTAAGGTTATTCTTGATGCATGATATTATAATGAATATATTAGAAACCCTAGTTAAATTCATACCATGGTTTCATATGCATGACTGATCGAAATGAGTTATGTGATACTTCAAGTTTCTAGTTGAATATCATTTTATATGCATACACATTTGGATTTGTGATGCAAAAATCTCTAGCTGAGTTAATTGACATGAAATGCATAAGTTGTTATGGTAATTTAAGAAAATAGAAAAGGAATTTCCCTAGATAGGAATGTCATTGATACCATGCATGAATACGAGAAATGTTGAATGTAAAAGTTTATATCATCATACATGATATGTGTTTGAACATAAGAGATGAGAAACCATGCGAGAAGGGTAATCTGTATGTTAAGAATCTAAGAAATGAGAAACCCTAAGATAAGGGTAACCAATATGTTATGCATTCAACTAAGTATCATCAGTGAATTCAGTGCAATAGCTCAAGTAGTCAGTAAAATTACAATAGTAATAGTAGATGCCCTGAACACAATAGAACCCTCCCTGGACGTCTGTACCGGGATGGGTGAAACATGATATGGACTATCAGATATAGGAAGAAGTAGCCCAAAATTGTGTATCTAACATCAACTAATTAGATATCGGTGGTACTTTAGTTGAGTAGCATAGTAC
This sequence comes from Alisma plantago-aquatica, assembly GCA_963693085.1. Classification (NCBI taxonomy): domain Eukaryota; kingdom Viridiplantae; phylum Streptophyta; class Magnoliopsida; order Alismatales; family Alismataceae; genus Alisma; species Alisma plantago-aquatica. The sequence continues at coordinate 643,651,547 of OY856415.1, forward strand.
CCAACAATAACCAGAGATCCTGGTGCTACTATTTCTGTATTAGGGGTATCCAATAATAATTGGAGATCTAGTGGTACCCACTAGTTGAAGTATACAACCCTTGAGGACCTACTCCTTTTGAAAGTTACTTCATTTTGCGTGTCAGCCCTAGTGGAACCACATTACATAGAGTTGAGGCTTTTTAGCCTAAAAGCACCCCTCCTGTGTGTGTCAACACATCCCTCCATCACACAGACAACGAGGTGTTACGTGAAAATGTGCAGAAATCACCATAACCATAGATTACCAAAAACACGGGTTAATTAAAACCGATTGTAGAAAGAGGAATAACTGAGAAACTATTACATTTAGATCCTCATCCTATAAGGAAACATGTTATATAAAAACATATACAAGATCTTGACGCGTGTCCACAGCTTAAGAGATCAGCTGTCTTGCCATCACATGAGTTCATCACCTGTTATTACATACAGTACGGCCCACATCTGGCCAGTAGCAGGATATACAAAACATCATCATCTATACATCATGAAACAACGTCGAAACACCTCCAAGGACCTGAGAGTACATGGATGACTCTAAGACTCTACTATAAAATGACCAAAACAACAACATGTCCATCTCTTGCCTTCTACTGCTCGTCTTGCTGCTCGGACGCAACTCCACGACCACCACCACGACTAGCTCGACCACCTAAAAAGGTTATAAACCAGTGGGGTGAGACACACAGTCCTAGGGAGAAACATAACTCCCCGCTGAAACCACAAAACCTCAGAAAGATAAGAGCAACAACAGCAGATAACAGATAAAGATATACAAGAGCAGTCTATATAGCAAAGTTGTACATACCATCAAGCTTACCAAGATGTATGGGAGGCATGTACCCCAGGTATTTCATTATGGAACATGATTAACACGATAAGATTTATAAGATCTTACCACATAATATAAGGAGCGTATAAGTAAATGCAAGTATAACAAGATCAACTACTCAAGAAAGGCTTCAAACAATGTTTCGTGTTTTGCCTTAAGCAGTAAATACTATCCGGCTGGATTACGTATTATTATGCCCTGAGGAAGTGAGTCGTACCACTCAAATCCAACCTTCGGTTGCGAAACCCAAGCCGGTGCCATACAAGGTCAATGGAAGAGTCGGACTCCACGACCTCCCACCTCGTGGTCAGTACACGAGTACAACACAAGTAGGACCGCAGTCTCATGCTTAAGTGGCCTCAGACACAGGGTCAGACTACCCTCTGCCTAGCCCATCTGGGTACATGTATCAGCGCTAGTGAAACTGAGCCACATGCCTGTTCACCGTGCTCTGAGCCATGAACACATTCATGCTCCCATATCACACATCTTGAGCCATGGGCATGTTCACCATGCTCTTATCATATTGAGCTACGGGCCTGAATCCGCACTCTAGAGTCTACAACTGAAGTTGCACTCTTACCTTCTCACTTTAGGCTAGGAGAAACCTCGCATACTCAACAATATGCGCTCCGGGTTAACCCGCAGGAGAACCCGTTTCACCATCACCAGCTCCTGGCGATGATGGATCTATGGCCAGGGCAAACTACATGATATGTTCCATTGTGATTTTTTAGTATATTTTAAGTGGATTGCAAGATTCAGCCAAGTTGTATAATATGCAAATAAGAACAAGAATAAACAACATGAAACTCAATATCATGCTTTTACTATCATCAACATCATCCTGATCCATCACCAGGATCCAACCTTACATGTTACCACTTGGCCTCTTGCCAATCATCTAGATCCATCACAAGGATCATCACATTGCCATGGGATCTCAATCCCTCATCACATAGTGCCACTGCCTCTCAAGGCTTACATCATCACCATGGGATAGCAATCCCAAATCATCATCAGAGGATAACACCTCAACTTGGCACTTTAGCCAAACTCAGGTCCTCAGACCAAAGCACATCATGCAGGTTATCTCATCATCAAGAGTAACCATCAAAGCAGTATTACTCAAACATATATATATATATATATACAAACATATATATATATATATATATATATATATATATATATATATATACCTCATAGTCCTTTACCTGGCTATGCTTCTGTATGAAAAACCTGCATGATTAGTATGCACAATTATCTTGGATTAACAGAAGGATCATATCATCAAACATAAGGCAACATTGATGCTTTATCATTCAAGCCTCAACCTGTGACCATAGACATAGGTCATATCATGATGCAAGGCATCTTATATGCTTACCATATATTCAACATTATACATATAGTTCCAGATGATCATAAACACAAGTACTACATAGATGTGATCCATTATATCAACTATCAAGTATGTTAGGGATCACTATCATAAAGTAAACGTGATTATATGAGCAAAAGCTAGAAGATATGTTTTCCCAAAAGGAACAAAACCCTCACTAGAGGTGCTTACTACCCTCACCAGAAGTGTGACGGGTAGGGTACCCTCACTAGAGGTAGTATCGGGCAGGGTGCTTTCCCATATCGCCCAACCACTACAACCCCATATCGGTTAAGCCAACCAGCCATATATCAGCCAAACACTAAGCAAGGATGTCGACTATCAGCTCATGATGTAAAGGGCAACCCTAGGTAACGTGCACCTATGTGTATCGTGCAGCATGTGTCGTGCAACCATATGTATCGGGCAACCCAGGCGTATAGCTCAGCCAAAGACGCATATCGTGCAACGACACGTCGTGTAGAGGTGTATAACGTGCACAAGATGTATCGGGCAACACCACTCGACAAGGCATAACACCCAAGGGTGTAACTCAGCCTGTCGTTTCAACCAACCTAGCCATGATCTATCGGCCATCACATAAGGCAACAACGGAGGTGCGATGCCCGACACAGGGCCACACCCACAACGTCCAAGGGGATCACAACACCAAGCAACCAACAACGCTAGGCATGTCGGGCAGGATACACAACCAGGTGTGACGCCCGACACACACACATACAAGGGTAACAGCCAACATTCTACTCATCTAGGTATAACGGCCAGGGCACAACCTCAGACGACAGTAAGGAAAGCATGTCGTCCAACTAGCTAACCACATCTATCGGCCTACACACAAAGCCAAGGCCAAGGGGTGACGCCCACCACAAAACTAGCTAACAAGCTTCCATAACATCAGGGTATAATGAGGTTAAGTGTGTCGGGCAAGGTACTTATCATGGTGTGATGCCCGACACAACACCACAATAGGTTGTCCAAGGTTCTAGCCAAAGAAGGATATCGGGCAGCATCAACCTCAAGACTATATCGGCCAAGATGCAACCCGAAAGGGTCACCACCGACCTCAAGCACAAGGGCACCAAAACCCTAATGGATCAAGAAGATGACTCACCTCTCAACTATCAAGAGAGAGGGGTCTTGCCAAGCTTCTTAACACCAATCGGGCAACACAAGGACCAACCCTAACAAAGGTCTACAACCACCACAAAGCTCACCTTTCAAATCCATGGTGAGAGGAGGGTGTTGCTCCAGCCACTAGAATACAAGCTCACCTCTCAACTTAAGCGAGAGAGGAGTATTGCCCATATTACTAGAGCTCAAGCTCACTCCTCTAGACCTAGGAGAGAAAGGGGTTTTGCTCACCTAGAAACCCTAGAACATATGTTCGGCCAACAAGGTACAACTAAGCAAGAAACTCAACTAGCAACATGCATAGCCGGTATGATCATAAGCAACATATAAGACCATAAAAGAAGGTAGTGTAGTTAGGGTTAGGAGTTATGTAACCCGCCTTAAGCAAGATTCAAGCTCCAAGCTCCAAGCACCACCAAGGAAGAAGAGCAAGGCACTCTAGGGTTCGGCCACCACTAGAGGAAGAAGGAGACTCCAAGGCAAGGATTGGCCACCAAGCTTGAAAAAGAAGAGGGTGTCGTGCACCAAGGGAGAGGGAGACTAAGGAACTAAAGGGATCCTTAGCAAGAGAAAGGAAACACATATATAGGAGAGGATGGAGGAAAAACCAAGGAAAGACAAGGCAAGGTGTCGCCCACCTAGGGACACTTGTCCATGAGCAAAGCCACCACTCTAACATGTCTTAAACACATGTCCAAGGCCATTGCCACATGCAAGCATCAAGCACCAAGTGTCCACTAGTGGTGACACAAACGAGGTCAAAGAGAGTCAAAGGGGGTCCATGGGCAACACACCTCCACACCATGGCCAACACACCCACACCATGGCCGACACACACCCTGGGCGACACACCACAGGCCGACACAAGCACAGGACGACACAGGGAACTCTTGCCCGACACAAGGTCCAAAGAAGCAAAGACAAGGCACCACAAAGCCCAACAAGCTCAACCAAGCCCAAAGGAGCTCAAGCAACGGGCCCAAACCTTCCTCTCAACACTAGAGGAAGCAAGGAGAGGGAGGAACACCTCACAAGGTGGCAAACTTACCCACAAACACTAGACTTGGGTTAATTGCAAGTAGCACCTCCAGCTCTCAACAAAGCACCAAACAAACCCTAATCACCACCAAAGGTGATTAGTAAGCAACTAAGCATCAGGGTTAAGCAAAGCAAACTGGATAAACCCTAAACGGAGGTCAGGGTCCTTACACTGTGTACCCAGGATAAGGGGCCACAGTTACAGACGCTATTTAGCCACCGTTAGGCCAGACGTGGAAACCTCACTACAGAATGAGGTAGTTAGTAGTAGTCTTAAGGTCCCATGTTTACCTTGAGACTTGTACGGTAAGTCACGTAGTAGTGGCTTTTGCTTGGATGGTACAATCCAAGTGAGTTCAGGGGCAAAGTAAAAAGAAAAGTTAATTGAGTTCAATTCAGTTCATATAAAGGGTATAGTAGTCAGATTAGTCAGTTATGTTTAGTTGGCCAACATAGTAGTAGCCAGTTTAGTAGTATGGTCAAGACAAAGTTAATGAAAGATTACAAAGAGAATAATGAGAAAAGTATTTAGATATTTGTATATTACTACTAATGCATAATAGGATGAATGAGAGGTTAACCAAGTGTGTGTAGTTATTCAATTATTCTTTCTATGTTTCTGGATTATTAGTTTTCTTTGTGGTTAATAAAGCATGTTCATATATTGATTCACTCTTGTAGATGTCTAGAGTATTTTGCCATTTTTATCTTTGTGAATGATTAGCTTCTTTAAAGCTTACTACTGTTATAATTGATATCAGATGCAAAACAATATATCTGTAATTATATCAGTGCTTTAGACTGTTTCTTTGAAGTACTTATTCACTAAGAAAGTAGGCTCACCCCTACTCACAATTTTTAGGGATAACTCGTGGAATGAAGATGTCATTGCATCAACATAGTTTTTCCAAAGGAGTAAATTATGAGATTAGTTAAGTTCAGTAGGTCCCTGTCACTCTAGGTCCTTGTATAGAGTTGAGAGAGTTCTAAATGATGATTTGTATCTTTGTTTCCTTAATAATATAGTATATATCTGGTTATCATGTTGTATGTACATGGAAGTGTGAGGAACAAAATGAATGTCTGGATGTGTATAATTAATGTTGAGATCATATATGAGTAATCAAGGTTTATATCCTTTGTAAATTTTGTTTATGTGATTGAATGTGAGAAAACAAAGAGTTTGAAATAAAGGAAAAAAAGTAGGGAATGAACTTTGTATTAAGTATAATCCTCAAACTTATGCCCTAATCTCATGATAAGTGGTAATTTTGGGATGTGGGTGTAACATGAACTCATTTCACTGATGATGATGGAGGTGGTTTAGATATCACCTCTATTTGTATCGGGTCGACTTCCATCCCTTTGTTGGACACCTTGTGACCCAACACAATTCCTTCACTCCTTATCATATGATATTTCTCCCAGTTCAAAAAAAGAGTGTCTTCACATCTTTGTAAAAAGTTATCCAGACTAGAAAGGAAGTCCTCTAAAGATTCTTCTTACACTAAGAAACCATCCATACAAATCCCGAGACAATGTTTCACCATGTCAGAAAAAAATGCAAGCATGCATCTTTGAAACATTGACACATTTTCGGTGCACTACAAAATCCAAAGGGCATCCGGTGATATGTAAAGTACCATAGGGGAAAGTGAAGATAGACTTCTCTTGATCATGTGGTTTGATCGACATCTGATTTGACCTCTAATACCCATCAAGAAAACAAAATGTGAGCAGACAGTGAGCCTCTCAAGAATTTGATCTATACGTGGAAGCGAGAAATGATCTTTTATAAAGTAGTGGCGTTCAAACGAAGATAGTCAATACAAACACACCACCAAATCACTAGCCTAGGCAAGACTTATTCACTAGTAGAATTCACAGTGACTGTGATTACCCCTTTCTTAGGAACAAACTGTGTAGGAATAACCCATTTAGAATATTAGACAATATATATTATACTTGCCGATAGAAGTTTAACTACCTCTTTATTCACCACCTCTGTCATGATCAGATCTAGATGCCTCTAAGGTCGTGCTACATATTTTACTCCTTCTTCAATCCAGATCTTGTATTGACATAAACTAGGAGAGATATCCTTTATGTTTGCAATGGACCACCCAAATGCGACTCGATGATTCTTCAGAACTATGAGTAGTTTCTCCTCCTTTGTCACACTTTGTGCTACTGAAATTATTATTATTAGATTGTTATATACTACCAAGAATATGTAATTCTGATAAGGTGGTAGTGGCTTCAATCTAGTTTAGAGGGACATTGTAGAGATGGGACTAATGGTGGCAGTGGTGGTCCTAGGTCTTTATAGTGTCTCGTGTAGAAGAATGACAAGGTATTTAGAAATAGTATACACTCCTCTAGTAAGTGGTAGTGAGTCCATTCATCCACCAAATTCATGAGGCAAGCTTCTAATGGTAGTTGTGGATATGTCTCCAAGATTGCAAAAGTCATTGTGTCTGTAAGTGTCATCGGGAATTCTTCTTCCTCTGTATTATCATGATACTTTACAAATTTAGTCAAAGAAATCTACTATTGTATATTCCATTATGTCAACAACAAGAGTACCCTTTTCCACCTTTGCCAAGATTGATCCATGTCTAGAAAAAGTTTTCCCAGGAATAGTGACACCTAATTTCCTGATTGCTACATCATGTAACATTGATCACTTTCCTTGTCTAATGATTGATAATCATGTAGCTTAATCTCAAACTAGTAATCCTAGATTCCCAATGCCAATCTTCCTCTCCCCATTTCTAAATTGACATATACTTTGGCTTGGAATGGCTGGCCTAAAAGTTGTTCATTGCCATAGTCATCCTACATCTCCATGATGACAAAATTTATTGGAAAAATAAATTTGCCAACCTTTACAAGTACACCTTCATAAATACCTATCGTGCCACACCACAACGTTGTGTGCCAGTTGAATAGTCATGTTGCTCTTCCTAGATTTTTTTAGTCCCAATTTCTTGAATGTAGTCAATAACATCAGATTTATGCTCACCCTGGAATCAGAAAGTGCCTCTCCAAATTTGACCCTGCCAATGTAGTATGGTACTTTAAACACCACCGACTGTGTCTTTTTTGTGCTAATTTTCTTTGTATCGGTGCACTAACTCCCTCCTTCAAGACAACGACATCAAAATCAGATATTCTCCTCTTCTTGTTGCTAATATCCTTCAAGAACTTGCCATAAAAGGAATTTTCTCAAGAGCATCTACTGGTGGTAGGTTGATATGAAATTTCTTGAATGTGTCTAAAAATTTCTTGAACTGCTGATCAACCTTCATGGCCTTTAAAATGTTAGGAAATGGTACTGGAGGCACATTTTTTCACCGATGGAGTGGAATGTAGGATTCCTTCTTATTCTCCTTCTGCTCAGTTAACTCCTCTTTTGGACTCTCCTCATGTGGTGTGGTGTCTAGTGGTTTCTCTAGAGGAATAGTCTCTATGACCTACCCTGTGTCAGCTGTGGTGGTGTTCTTCTATGGAGTCACCTTTTGGTCTTTCATCAACATTGTACCACTGCGAATGAGCACTGCTTTCACCTGCTGATTGCCAAATGAATATCTATTTTCCCTATAAATCCTTGATGGTTGGACTTCTTAAGGGATGTCACCTCTAGTTCTAGGTGAGAAAACTGATCTTCTATGTTGTGTATATGTGCCCCTTGATTCTACTACTCTCCCTTTGTTTAGCCCAAGAGTTCCTCATTCTGAATCACCAACCTGTCCAACATGTCTTCTATCAAGTCTATATTTCTAGGACCCCTATCCTACTGATACCGCTGAGATATTTTCCCTACTACTGTGTGGGTTGATGCACCTATGACAGATCTTGCTGGAAATTGTTAGGATCCTTACATGAGAACTTGGGATCCTTCCTACAAGCATAATTGTTTCTGCCTTGGTTGTTCAGCTGTCACATATACATTCACTCTTCCTCTTCACCTCCAGACAAGGTTCCAAAATTCTTCTCAAATATCCTTGTAAGGTTGTCCGTCTTCTCCTTCAACATAATGATTTCCTTTGATTCCACAACACTTTTGATGATTGTTAGCAAGTCACACTCTTCTCCTCAATATTGATTCGTTTCGATATTCTTTAATATCTCGTGACACTTATAGCTTTCTATTTCAAAAAGAAACTTCCCCCTGAACTATCAATAGTAGTTCTATCCTCCTTGTGTAGCCCATAGTAAAATATCTTTTCCTGGCCATAAAGATCAATCCCATGATGGGGAACCTTTCTTAACATGTTTTGGTATCTCTCCCAAGATGAACATGTCTCCTTAGCATGCTTTTTGAAATTGTAGCTTCACCCAACCAAGTCTTCTGAAAGCATCTATCATCTCATCCCATGTCTCTATGGATTCCAAAGGAAGAGTGAGAAACCATGCTTTTGCCTTGTCTAACAATGAGTAGGAGAAAAACTTCAAGTAAATAACTATGGATAGGACCCTATCATTATTCAACATATCACACCTCTCCAAGCCATTGATGTGTGCCATTGGGTCCTTCATACAATGACCAATAATGATTGAGATTTAAATAGGGCCACCAGCGCAGGGTCTATCTTGTAGCTACTCACATTGACTATTTGCCATTTAATCGACCCTAGCTATGCGGTAGCTGAAGATGCCTTGATCTTCTTCCAGACAGTCTATTCTTCAAGGTCGGCCACAACTCGCTCTTCAACATTGGGATCCATTCTCCCTTCCATTGCTTTCTTTACATGTGGTGGGGGGTATGGAGAAATATTTCCACTGAAGTCATGTATTCTCTTGCCCTATGACTAAGTTCTTTTGGGCTTATACCCTATGGAGTTGATTCCCCGTAGTCGATGGTTCTGGTCTGAACCATGAACCAATACCTAAATGGAATAATAGTGAGTGAGAATGAGCACTAGTGAATTTAATGTTAGATATAATTTTTTTGGTCTAAGAATAATTTCAATGAAAGAAAAATAGGTAATAATTTTTAATGAAAGAAAATAAAATAGCTTAGAGTGGCCCGTCATAACACCCATAATGATGGAGTTGTCATTCCTGGGAATGTCACCAAAAACTTGACACGCCTAACTATGCGTGCAAAATACAAGTGTATGTGTTGAATTGTATAGGAATATGAGGTATGAATGTCAAACTTAGGGAAATGTAATCTAGATACTACTACTAACTATAACCTAATCATCTAGGCCTAAGGAAAAAGGTGATTGGTTGGTTGATTATAACTAATTGTAGGAATTGAAATCTAATTAAGTGGATTGTGGTCGCATATGGATGGATTCCTTGGGATTATAGTTTCACCACAATACATTGCATTTACCTCCATTTCATCAATAAGCATTTATTCTTAACCATGGACTAAGAACTCGTAGCAAGTATTACCCACTCCCATGACATAATACACTACCTATACTACGACAAAGCCCACTCTTGTAGCAATTTAGGAATTAGCTATGCACATTAACAATACATACAAGCTATATCCTTCACCGCTGTAAGCCCTCTTCCGAGGCACGTTATAGGCTTTGTAAATATACAACCTTTCCAACCCTTCACCCTTTCCTGAAGCTATTAATGGTGTAAGTAATTAACTATGGTGATCAAGCATAGGAAATTCATTAAGCAATTGTAGATTTATGTCCATGATTAAAATAAATAACTATATTAAATCATGGAAGTCAATTACAATGTAATACCAGGCTACTCCCAGTTCCTAAGGAACAATGGGTTAGTGCTGCATGATTTCTACTATCTCATACATGGATGCGAAAAGAGAAAATGTGGTAGTCATAGAAAATTGATGTAAAACACTAGAGAAACCAGTCTGAAAGACCCCCTCTAGAGAAATTTTCAATCTGTAACATTCCAACTACAAATATGCTCTCTAGAGGTGCCCGAATCATCCTAGGATTGATTGTCTCCTTCGTCTGCTCCTCTCCCAACTTTGTGCTCCATTGCAATAGAATAGAACATGATCCTTAGGTTTGGCCAAACCCCCCTTAGGTCATAAGTGGTCTCAAGCGATCATTAAGTCCCAATCATTGGACCCAGATCAATCTTCAATATACACTGATCATGTCACTCGAACCACTCCTTGAGCGTCAATACTAATAACATGTGGGTCGGTAGCACTGAGTTGCTATTTTGTGAATTCTGACTACAAGTCAGTTGCACTGACTTAGCATTTTGGTGGCCTCAAACACACTCTCAATACCACCAAGTAGTATCTCAATAGCACTGAGATTTATTTAATCTCCCTGTTGGATTTTTGAATTAAGTCGGTATCACTGATTCTTTTATCGATAGGACCGAGCTTCCTTGTGAGTGCTCTAATTACCTGAAATATGAAAAAACCTAGATAACTCCAAATAAAATATGATAAATTGACATAATTCAATAAAAATACTTATTATTTGATGCAATAACGTTTCACAGGATAATAACGGTTAACAATGCATAAATAATGTCAAAATGAGCAATAATGCATGAAACTCATGGAAAATTAGCTTGTGAAAAGTAGATAAAACTTAGTGCATTAGGCCTTCCAATGTGTCACTCAAGGAGATCCATTAATAACTCCAAGATTCATTCATCAACTTTCTACCTTACTAAAGTATGGCATATTGGAGGTGAAAGAAGAAAATAGAAAAGGACAATGAATTAAATACTTCCAATCTATGTCACTTATGTGGTTATGCCCTAAAAGGTTGTTGGCCAATCCTTATTTATAGAATTGAAAATAGGTCTAGAATGGGCCATAATTACATTTACATCGACATTAGTTAAATATGCCCACAAATTTTGTGATTTTGACATATTCTTAAGTGGTGAGTACCTTAAGGTTTATAATGGTTCAAGATAGAGAAAAATTGTAAACTTGAGTAATTGAGCTACAAAGATGATCATTGTTAATTCTAACATTTGTAGGTTGTGATGATAACGACATTTCTAATGGAATTTTATTTTCTTTTGTAGATGTGTGTTATGGGTGTTCTTACAAATGGAACAACCACGACCAGTGTAGCACAAAAAACATTGGTATCACAATCCTAGATGGAATAGTCATTCCTTCATAACATTACAAAGAGGATCCAATTTTTGGATGGTTGGAAAAGACCTCTAGAGGACACTATCTTAAAAGAGGTAATATTTTTTGTGTAGATTGTATTTACATAGACTCTCCATGCATGTCACCAAACTAAGAAAATATAACCTCTTCAAAAGCAGTGTGGTGTGCATGTTCCACTTGCTGAAGTGTAATATAGATCGGTAAAGTGGCATACAAAGTTTGATGAGAAATACATAGATTATAAATATATATAGGACTCAATCATTCAAAGGCTAGTATAGATGGGGGCAAATCATTTCCAAATGAGAGCACATAGGGTATATCAAAGAAGGCAACAATACATATATTATAAGAATGATAAACTATCACATAAGATGATTGTGCACCAAAATAGGAAAAATAGAGGAAGTTTATACACTCAGTACTTAATTACACACATATTAATGGGAATATTTGTGCACATACAAATTTTTATGGAGTGAACTTTTGGAATCCTTAAATGTCAAGGACTTAAGTAATTTAATGGGTTTGGTTTTTCATATTGAGAGTTTCAAGTGTTTGGTAAGTTTGAGTATTGATTGATGTTGATATCATTATTAAAATCCCCAACTTGATGCCTTTTGAGATATTTTATTGATAGGTTGAATAGTTGGTTTTTAACATCAGACTTTAAGAGAATGTAGTTGTGATTGTAATGAATCAATGTCCCAAGTTTCATGATCAAATGAGGTTCCTAGAGAGAGATATTTAGGTTTGAATGTTTTCAAATAATGTGTATTTTGTAGTACTATGGAGCAATGTTTTACATCTAGGAATTTAGGTCTTGATAGGTTGTGTAATATGTCAGACATCCTGGTAGTGGGCAAATTGTCATGTAACTGGAATCAATCCTAGTGGTTCATAATGGATCTAAGGGTCACATCCTATCATGCACCTCTGGCAGTTTGGGGATGACACATGGGGATGTCCTTGACCCATTTATGATGCCATGACCAAGAGGATGTGCGTTGAGGAAGGAAATTATAGGAATAGTTACTCGCACCAAGTTGAGATGATATATTTGACCCTCCATAAGCCTTTCGAAGTAACAAGACTAGGGAGAAACATGTCCCCTAGTTCCCTCTCATCTCCTTTTAGGATGACAAGCAGATCAGGTAGAGAGGGGTAGAGAAGAACATAGATAGAAGAGGTGTCGAAGGAAGTTAACGGTGACAAATGGGTTTGGAGATTATAGGATTTGGTTCTGTACACTTCCACGTCTTGTTGAGGCTGTAATGTTGGACGATGAGGAGGACTTTGTCATAGAAGAAGACTAAGGTCAGAGAACGTGGTGAGTGGCTTCCAATCACAATTAGAGGCTGCAAAGGTGTTCATGAGGGCATGCAGATGATTCATGGTCCTTTGATTTAGAGAATAATCACATAGGGGTGTCTTCCCCTTTTTGTTCCGCCATCACAGTAGCCAGTGCGGCGATCTCCCTGAGCTTAAGAAGAGCCACCCGTGACGAGCCTGAGAGGTCGGCGGAGCCGTAGGTGGTCCATCGAATCTTTTGGTAGTGTTTACAGTAGAAGAGGAGATGAGCATCGACACTGATCATTTTCCAGGAGGTGGAAGCTTGCTTCGGGAGAACAAAGTCGAGAGCATACGAGGAACACGTTCCAAGAATGCAGAGGCAAACCGCAAAGAAAGACCGATTCAATGCGTGAAGGAGAGTATATAGGCGGCTCCTTAAACCGGGTCCAGACCAAGAAAATTGGCTAGCGAACCCTAAGTAGGTAGAGAGAAGATGCACCCTCCTCAGGACCAAGTGGCAGGTCTTGAGTGGCTAAAAAAGTTAAATTACCTCAAAAGTATCCAGATCTTAGATAATTCATAGAAATTAGCATGAATGTCAAAAAAATACAAATAATGTATCAAAATGTTTAGAAAAATAAGTAGAACAACATGGGACCACGATATTAGTCTTGTGAATCTTAAATGTCAGTAATACCTTATAAGATGTTATATACTTGTTTCATGAGTAATAAATAACAAATGATGACGTAAAATTATGAAATTGCATTAGTATCTCTAGAATATGTATATAATCCATATGATGTCAAATATGGTGATGTTTCAACCCGAAATCATGTAATTTGTTTAATGTGTCTAATTAGGTCTAATAACCCTAATTAATGTGCAATAATTAGAAATATGCTTAAAGAACCCTAGAAATTAAAGAGTAAACTCATATCAGCAATTGGAAGATAATATGTAAATATGATATCAATTTTATACACAAAATCCATGTTATATGAATATGGCTTTTAATACATGGTTTGTAACCCTAATATGATTATTGAATGTGACATAGTGTTAATACATTCACCTAATGATGGAAAATATGATTATTAGTTAATGAGGCAATGATATGGAATATGACATCAGTAAGATAATCCCAAGAAGATAAGACAAGTAATGATGTGCACATCCTAATGATAAAGCTAAACCCGAAAATGGACATAACTAGGGTTGAGATGATGAGAACCTGATGGTGATATGTGATGTTGCCTTAATTAGGGTTTGACTAAGAGTGGTAGTTGAATCCAGGAAAATGTGATGATTAGGATGTCTTGATCAAGGTACGCCATACCTCTTACTTGGCCTATTATGCAATATGCTTGTGTTTTATGTGTAGTAAACTACTTGGCATATGATATTGGAAGAAATGATTGTTCTTGTATGTTATCTTGCTTGATTTTCCATACTTATGGCTATGAAAACATGAAAAATAATATATCTATTCCATTATATGAAAGAACTAATTCTCTTTGGTAGCATAGTGCTGGAAAGTGGTCATTCTCTTTGGTAGTAGATCACATTGTACACTGATCTAACTCTTTGGTAGTAGATCATAAGGCCTTGTGTCTCAAGTTCTTTAGTAGCCAAGATGATGCATTATTCCCTTAGGTGGAAAATGCATGGATGATATAATGAAAAATATGCCTAAAATATGTGTTCTCTTTTGCTAATAAACATCTTTGTTCGAGTACGTTTTTGTTGTATATTTCCGTTGTTACTGCCAAGTATTAGCTTTATCTTATTTGCCAAGTCTTAGTAATGAGAGGTATATAAAAGACACGTAGGCGTACTTAGTACAATATTCTTGAATATTGTGCTGACATGTACCACATGCAATCTTTTGTTTAGGTTGTGGACTTATGCTCTTGAAGGACCTGGATAGTTGTGAGTTGTGTGGTGAGCTAATTTATAGGTGGACATGTTATCTTATGATCCTATTGTTTAGTGGTAGTACATGTATATGTAAAATTTTGATGTTCAATATGTAATATCAAATGTTGTAACAATTAATTATGTAATTATATGTTGAATGGTGAACATTTGTTGTATGGATTGTTTATTGTTCATGTGCATGTGCTACTGTTGTTTCCTTCTGACTTCCTTTGATTATCTTCTTCTTAACCTAGTGTGGGGTGTTTAAATTGGGATTGTCTCTGAAGTGAGGTTTCAATTTGAGCGACACACATTAGATTAAGTTTTAGAAAATCTGAGGGGGTCACACAAATATATCCTAGTATGACAACATGATTGAAGTAGTATAACAACATGAATGAAATGGGAGAGCAGATCTCCAACACTGGAAGTAGACCCGATAGGTGAAGGTGATGCTGCTACAACTCCTCGAGTAGACACATTACCTCCACAATGCTAGGATCTAGTCATTGTTTTAGTGCATCTCACTTCATTTGATAACTTCGATCTCCCATTCATTTGTCATCATATCACCCTACACCCGCAACATTCCTCTCACAAACTTCATACGTTAGTTGGATCCGCCCTTCTAGTCTACACATTGCATCCTATCTATCCAACACCCACACCTCTTTGTGTTTTCTATCCATTGCTCCACCTCGTGGTTGTAATAGATCCATTTCCACCCTATCCACCACCACCTAATACTTCACCATATCCAGAGTCAGATCCCAGTGCATAACTCAAACTACTACCTTATCTTTTGTCACCACCTCTATCTTGTCCTCCACCACAACCATATCCTACAACTCCTCCATTGTAAGCGGAACCAGATCCAAGACCAGTGGGAGAGACACCACTTTTTTTTCTCCCACAAGTGAAGAAAATTGCTCGGTTGGGGTACGGACAACCATTGGAAGGGAATTGAAAGAAAGAATAAAAAAGAAGAATTTTTTGAAACCATTTGTAGGCAAGAAAAACCATTATAAGGGATGCTTGGAGGACTCTCCTCCCTAATCCTGGAAAGGGCACCCCCAACCAACTACCTTAGCGATGGCCCTCACCTAGAACCATCTCGACACTCCAAAGAGTGGGTGTACCAGCTCACCCACCTTCGCCTTGCCCATGCATTGTGATACAATGATTGTGAAGGCAACTGCTTAGATTCAAGGTGTCGATACTTCTATTTTCACCAAACAAGATAGACACCTTAACATCTCAACCTCTTTTGTAGTTAGTGCAATTTAGGGTGTTGATACTCCAGTGCTGATCAGAAAAGGTAGGCACCTTGACATCGCAAGCATCTTCTGAGCGGTACCTTACCGCCCTCTCCCCATATATGGTCCTAGAATCCTCCCCGATTGGACTCCCCCCTTTATGCCCCACATCGTTACTACTGCCGTCGTCCATGATATCCAAATTCTAGTACAAAGTAGCCTAGTGGGAGACGTGCAACCTACATCCCTATCCTACCATCATCGATCCTTGTTTATGTAGCAGCTCTCTTTGATTCCCTTCCTCATTGCGGGGCATCCACCAAGGAGATGACTCAACAACATGATAATGAGACACCATCACAACATGAACCATAGAGGTTGTGGGCAATGAATCCCTCTTTGGGTTGGTAAAGGGTGCCGTTCAAAAACCCCAGAGACAAGTGTTATAGGTATCTCCAGAAAGGACATTGACAGGCCCAATGCCCCAACCTAAAGGCATTCTACCTATGTTTAAGGACTGGTCACCTAGTGCTAGATGTCGTGTCGGTCCTCCCCCCCGATCTCGAATCCCACTGGACCATCAAATCTTGACATCCTTCACACCACCTATGGCAAGATGGTTGACATATGGAGGTCCACATCATGTTCCTAAACATGTGGTAGTGGTTCTAGACCATGACAATGAAGATCGATGAAGGAAAGCAGAACACCTCTAGATGGATGTGGATATCTCTTAGCGGGTCAACACCAACTGGGAGAGACTCAAGCATTTCCTCTACATAGCATTCTGGAGGCCTTGAATATGTACAAGTTCCTGACCAAGAAAGTTTTAGTTTTTGTTTCCCCTTTAGATGAAGCGTGAAAGGTGATCGAGGAGATTTTATTGGCATTTAAAAGTACTCATTTTCCTGCCAAGCCTATGAATTAGATGAGACAAGGGTATGCGATGGTAGCCACCATGGTTTTGGGTTGAAGATATGGCTCTCTATGGAGGTGATAAAATCCTTTGGGAATTTGCAGGCTGTCTGGAGATGGAGGAGGACTAGATATGATGAAGTGGTAATTCTTTTTGGAAAAAGGCATTCAATGAAGACTTCCCATAGTTTCTCACTATTTCATATTGAGACAGACATGCTGTAACTAAACTCTCTAAGGTGGTGGTTCTGGAGGGTGACAATAGTTTGTTGCATATGACTAAATTGGAAATATAACTCACCATCCCACCCTCGGTGTTGATGCACCTGAATTCTATGACGTCCAACCAGACCCAATTTTCTTCCCCCTTCTCCATCCCACCAAATTCAGGTCCCCAACTGCCATCTTGACCAGACAATTGGATCGGTAATTCTTATAAGTAGATGGGTACAAGACCAAGATGGGGTACATCACCAACTCCCATCTACCAGACTTGTAGATTTCATCCATCCCCAGTCTAGCTCTCAGATAGGATGTATCTCATGAAGACCTCTCTCTAGGAACAGATCCACCTGTGGTGATAATGCAGACCATGCTAGGTCAGTGGATGACTTCTCAGAATGATTTTGCAAGATAGAAGAAGACCTTGAAGAAGGAGAGGAATCTCAAACAACCCAAAGTGGTGTTACATGGACCAGAGGTGCCAATTATTTTAAGGAGAGAGACTCAACTTGGGAGGATCCTTTAGAATATGTTTAAACACATGTTCTGGAAGCTTAACAAGAGGAAAATGGTCATACTAGAATATTTTTGGGAATGATTTGTAGCTAGCACATACCTTCTCTTGTGGCGTCGATGGAACCAATGGTTTAGGCAGCTGAAGTTGGTGACTTGTTTAATATCACCAATCTGGATTGGTGTGATGACGATGTGGGTGCTGGGGGGAAATTCTGGTTATATGTTGATGCTACTATGAATCCTCAAGTCATAACACATCATAGGAAACATATTACCATCATTCTCACAGATCTGCATGGGGCTCGACTCTATGTTATTATAGTTAATGCCAGATGTCAGCCTCTTGATAGACACAACCTCTGGTTGTCGTTGCAACTCCTTGAACAGGAGATAGGGGAGAGCATATGGGAGAAAATTGGGGACTTTAACGTTGTTTGTTCACTGGGGGAGTGTATAGGGGGGAACCCCCTAAACGCCAGGATATGGAAGAGTTTAATGCCTGAATCTTGGACCTCAACTTGTTAGAAATATGCTTTGATGGTAGTTTTTATACGTGGGTGGATAAACAACATAGGACTCCCACTATCTAGTAGCGATTAGATAGGGTATTTATCAATACTACTTTCAATCTAATAACCCCTGATATGGTGCTAAAGCACTTAAGGAGATTAAAAGTCTCAAACCACTTCCCATTGCTAGTGGTTTATGGGAAAGGACATCCCCGTAGGTAGAATAAGTTATTCTCCCTTTTGAATGTTTGTATTTCTCATGAATCCTATTTGGATACCATCATGGAAGAATGACATATAGAGGGGAGGGGTGACCCTTCCTTTCAATTCTTTTCCAAGATGAAAAACCTTCAAAAACACCTTAGGCAGTGGAATTTTAAAGTGTTTGGTAGGATTGCATAGAGGAGAAAGACCTAGAGGACATGACATTCATCCTTCACAATGACTATGACTCACATCCTTCTATGATAAATGAAAGACTCCTTAGAGAGGTAGAGACAACACTAGAACAAACCCTAGACTAGGAGGAGCAAATTTAGAGGGACAAATCCCATGTTAACTGGATTAATGATGGTGAATGTAACACCCGGTTTACCATATTGTTGTTAGAGGTTGGAGAAGAAGGAAGGTAGTTAGAAGGCTTCAGGTAGAAGATGGTGCTCTTGTTACCAATGGTGAGAAGATGGCTAACACAATTGTTTCTTACTATGGAGAGATATCAACTCCCCCTCTCACCTCTGAGACATTAGTATCCACTCATGTCCTTTATTCCTGTTGGGATTACAACTGAAGACAATCTAACACTGGAGACCACACCTTCATAAGAGGAGATTTCGGATACCATTAGATATATGGATAAATATGAGGCCTTAGGCCCGTATGGGTTCTCTCTGGAGTTTTGTTTGGCAGTTTGGCATATTATGGGGAGATACTATCTTGAGCTGGTGAAGTTTTTCTTCCAAGGGGGAGGAAGTCATAGAAGCTTGTTTAGCAGCAAGCTGTCTTAGTTCCCAAAGTTGTTGATGACATGAAACTGGGTTAAGACTTCCATCCAATATCCATTGAGAACATTTCTATGAGGATCCTATCACACCTCCTCAACAACTGCCTCACTAAGCTCCTCCCACACCTTATCTCCCCCAAGTAGGGGGCATTCATTTGGGGTAGGGATGTATCACATCGTATCAGATTAGCAAGGGATATAATACACAACATCAATAATAGGAAGGGTGATAGAAATCTAGTTGCCAAGTTTGACGTGATCAAGGCTTATGATCTTGTGGATTGGGGTTTCTTAAGGCAGGTCTTGGGTAAGTTTGGCTTCCTCTTGGAGGTGATTGAGAACCTGATGAGCTTCTTTGAGGGAACATATCTTTTAGTTACAATGAATGACATTTCAGCTGGGTTGTTCCAGATGTAGAGTGGATAAAGACAAGAGAACCCTCTCTCCTCTATTTATCCTCTTTGAGGAGGTTCTATACAGATTGGTTGGAGTAGCTGTACAACAAGGTAGCCTAAGAAGATTCAACACTCGGGGTAGAGGTACACCCTTAGCCTTGTTGTTACATGCTGATGACCTAATCATGTTCTCCACATGCACACCTTCTTCCCTTCAATGTGTGGATGACATCCTTACAACTTACTCTTTGGCTTTTGGGTAAAGGCTGAATAAGGAAAAGTCAGGCTTTATCTGTGGTGGGAAGGACCAACATGAGATCTTAAGAGTTGCTGCTACATTGGGAATTCAACCAATGAGGGATTTCCAAAAAAACTAGAAGGGGCATAATAGAGATTTATAATAATTTTAATCAAATAAATTTAATTTACTTAAAGTGCAATGCAAATATAAAGCAAAGGAGGAAACCACAAGAGACACATATTTAGAGTGTTCTGCCAAATGACGCAGTTCAATACCTAGTTGTTTCCAAGAAGGATTTCTAAATCATGGAATTATTCTTTTTATATACCAATACACAATACACAAAATGTTACGGTGTCTTTTGTGGTGCAAGACTAACCCTTATTTTCAGCTCAAGGAGAACTCCCACATTCTTTGACGGGATGTGGAAGGTCACCCTCTTCACCCCTTCTTTGAAGGCCTAAGAAGAGAACCAAATAGAGAAGACTCCTTATTCTCATAGGATCTTAAACAACCTTAACTCCAAAAAGTAGCCCAAGCACAATACACCAAAGTAGAAAGAGGTTGGAGAAATGGAAAATACAATTCAGCACACAAGATGTACAATCAAGCTCTATGGACAAGTGATGATGATCCACTCCAATAAGGTATATGCAATGA
Source organism: Alisma plantago-aquatica (assembly GCA_963693085.1). NCBI lineage: Eukaryota > Viridiplantae > Streptophyta > Magnoliopsida > Alismatales > Alismataceae > Alisma > Alisma plantago-aquatica. Next base: position 643,672,020 of record OY856415.1, read on the forward strand.
TTAGGTGGAGAGGATATTATAACTGAGCTAAGGTCTTGGGCTAGAATGATAGCAGATTGAAGTATAAAACCTAAGATCTTTGAGAAAGATGGAAAGTCGAGGTATGCTCAAGTATGTATCAAATGTTGTTGCAGTGTAATGTGCAAAGTTGTGTACAAAGTTGATATATAGGTGCCCTAAGACCACTCCTACTTATAGGAAATGTTTAAAAGTGATTATGGTACATGTGGGGACTGTCTAGAGTGTTCTTAGTGGTCAATTAGCCGTTAGAATGAAGTTAATGAAGCTACAATAACTAATTTGATCGTTAATAAACTAACATTTCAAAACCATTCTCGATCCACAATATTGTTGACTAGAAGATTCTCAGTCTACATTATTGTCAACTGGAAAAGGTTTTGGGCTCCAACGACTATGAGTTAGTCAATCTCCTCATGATAGATCTTTGTTAGTCAAACTTTTCTTTGATTGACTTTTTTCGGTCAAAAATAATGTTCATTGAGATTGACTGGGAGCTTTAGATGTGCAAGGCTATTTCTCAGTTTTCTGAGTCTTTGACCGAGTGTGTCTTGGTCCACAAAATTTTCAATTGAGGACTCTATGCAAAGATTTGCAATGTATGTGAGGTACTATTAATGACTCATATGAAACCTATAAACCCTGAAGTCTTCATGTGATGTAGGATAGGATTCTGGGTAGGTTTTGGAGGATCATCACTTGTCCTTACAAAAACACACATGTATAACCAAATACATAAATACATGGTATAACTTTATTTGCAAGTATCCAAACAATATAAATTTGCAAGGTTTTTGTAGTTAGACCTTGACTTAATTCCTTCATCACCTAAAATACTTAATATACATGTTAATAATACAATTGGGAAATGTTTTTATCATCAAAATACGAGTGTGGCATATCCAAAAAGCCAACAATATCCCCCTTTTTTATGGTTACAAATATTTCCATAAGATAATTTGAAAGTAGCAAACTTAGAACTTCATACCTTCAAATTTATTTGTGGATAGTTGATATCCAATTTATATCATTGGTTATCTCCCCCTTTTGTCAAAGTAAAAAAGTGTCAATACTTACCAATGTTCCTCCTCAAGGAGACACTCCCCATCAACAAGATAGTCATTTTGAAGAGGTAAAAAGTTATAGTCAATGTATTAATTGAAAACAAATACCAGTAGAAGGGAAATCCAAAGATAGACATTAAGGCACAGTCAAAACGCCATACATCCAAAGGTTCTCTAATTGCCAATAAAAAGAATGTTAACTCCTCCATGACAAAAAGATCCCATAAAGCATAGATATTAAAAACATACTCTAAACCAATGGTAAGGAATGCTAAGTCCACCATAATATAGAGATGCCATGAAAATCAAAAGTCAAAATGAAAATTGATTTCTCAATCATTTTCAAGCAATGTTAAGCCCATAAATGATTAGAGAATCTATTAAGCACAAAAATAAGGTCAACAAAAGTATCTCTAAACCAAATATAAGGGATGTTAAGCCCATATTGGTATAAAGGAGCCATTACGTGCCATAATAAAAGATCTAAAGAATCTCTAAACCAAAAGTCAAAAGGATGTTAAGCCTACATTAATATAGAGAATCAATTCTGAGAAGAAAAAGATATACAAGTTATGTTAAAGGACTTTGAGCTCCCCCTTAATCTCATACCAAGTAAATATAGCTCAAATATATGAAAAAAATATTCACTAAAAAGATAGCCATCTAAGACCCCAAACTTCATGATAAAACATTAATGTTAGATGCAGAACCAAGAAATCAAGTAAAGATTTGAATCTGAAAACTAAATTTTAAAATATTCAAATAAATTCTGTTAAACACAAATGAACAATTTTTTTCTTTGAATTATTAGTCCCCCTTTGTCATATCAAAAGGTAGAAAGTATAGATATAAGATGACTCCCCCTCAGTGAGATACTTCCATTAAATATGATGCTCACATTTATACATATTAAAAATTTAACCATGAATGTGATGTCACATATTAAGATCAAAACAATGATTTGTAAATAAGGCTCATGATCTTTTTACTTCTTCTTCATCACCATCATCTAAGCCTCAGTCCCAAATATGTTGGGGTTGTCTACATGGATCCTTCATTTCCATTTAGCTCTATCATGGGCCATAATCTGGTTGAGATGTAGAGATTCAAAATCTCTCTTTATAAGCTTGTTCCATGTTAATTTAGGCCTTCCTCTTTTTCTATTTATAGTGTTTGGATCAATAGCATTGATTTGTATAGATGTACTAGTTGGTCTGCATTGTACATGTTCGTACCATCTGAGTCATCCCTCGCGCAACCTGTCCTCAATGCTCGCCACCACCCACCACTTTATTCATGATATAGTCATTTATCAAGTGACCTTTTCTTGTCTTCCCAGACATCCATCTCAGCATACACATTTCAGCCACGTTCATCTTGTTGAGACCTTATTTCTTTACCGTCCAACATCCACTCCCATAGAGCATGGCTGGTCATATAGTTGTTCTATAAAACTTACTTTTTAACTGGAGAGGGATCTTCCAATCACATAATACTCTAGTTGCACTCCTCCATTTCAATCATCCTACAGTGATCCGGTGCCCTGTCTATTTGAATAATAGAATCCAAGTAACAAAATTTATCACATTTTGGTATATCTACTCCGTCCAACTTGGCTCCATCATTCACATTGCGAGATTGGATGAAATTGCAATGCATATACTCAGTTTTGCTCCTTCTAATCAGCAATCCATTTGATTCTAATGCCTTTCTCCAACGTTCAACTTTATCATTCAATCAATCTTTAGTTTTGTCAATCAAAACAATATCATCAGCAAATAACATACACCAAGGAATATCATCCTGAACATTCTTTGTCAACTCATCCATAACAAGAATGAACATATATGGGCTGAGTGTGGATCCTTGGTGTACCCCAACTGTGATAGGAAAAGTTGGTGTCTCTCCTCCAACAGTCTTGACACTTGCATTAGAGCTATCGTACATGTCTTTGATCAAGTCAATGTATTGGATTGTCACACTCTTTTTCTTCAAAACCATCCACAACACTTCTCTGGGTACTCGATAATAAGCCTTTTCTAGGTCGATAAATTCCATATGAAGATCTCTTTTGCTTTGTCTATACTTCTCCATAAGTCTCCTTATCATAAAAATAGCATATGTTGTTGATCTTCTAGGCATGAAACCAAATTGGTTGTTTGATACCTACATTATAGATCTTAACCTCTTCTCAATAATCTTCTTTGAAAGCTTCATCGTGTGACTCATCAACTTGATACCTCTGTAGTTTGTGAAGATATGAACATCACCTTTGTTCTTGTATATGGGGACTATAGTACTGTTTCTCCTCTCATCCGACATCTTCTTGGTCTTCATGATCTTGTTAAAGAACTTTGTTAACCACATAACTCCTTCATCCCCCATAATCTTCCCTACATCAATGGGAATACCGTCTAGTCCGCATGCCTTTCTCATTTTCATATTTTTCAAAGCATTTTGATCTTAAATGGTGAAACTCGTCATGTGTAAATGATATCTCTTGTATTCATGTCACACGAGTCTCTAACATTATATGTAGTATCTCCATTAAAAAGCTTATGGAAGTAATTTCTCCACTAATTCTTGATATCATCATCCTTCGCCAATACTCTTCCATCTTCATTCTTGATGCATTTTACTTGACTCAAGTCTCTTCCTTTCCTTTCTCTTATATGATCCATTATATATATATATCTTTTTCCCCTTCTCTAGAGTCCATCTTCTTATACATATCATCAAAGTATCTAGACCTTGCCTCTCGAACAACCTTTTTAGCTTCTTTCTTTGCTTGCTTGTATCTTTGGAATGTTGCATCATCTCGAGATTTGGGAAAGCTCCTATAGATCTCCCTTTTCAATTTAATAGCCTTCTGTACTTCATCATTCCACCACCAAGTCTGTTTCTATGGAGGTCCACGACCTTTAGAGTCTCCCAAAACCTCTTTGGAATTTTTTTTTATGCAGGAGCTCATGTTATGCCACATAGTGTTAACATTAGACTCCAAGTTCCAAGTTCCCTCCTTGATGAGTTTATCATGAAAAGTCAATTTCTTTTCTCCTTTAAGATTCCACCACTTGATCCTACTATCTTGGTTTCTGTTATGCTTGCTTTTATTGATCTTCATGTAAATATCCAAAACCACCAACCTATGTTGGATCATGAGTTCTTCTCCAAGAATCACTTTACAATCCTTGCATTTATTACGATCCACCCACCTTGTAAGGAGGTAATCAATTTGACTACAATTGTGTCCACTCTTAAAAGTAATCTGATGAGATTCTCTTCTCTTGAAATGGGTGTTTTCCAAAATCATATCATATGCAACTACAAAATCTAATATCCTCTCTCCTTCTCCATTCCTACTACCATATACAAAGCCACCATGAACTCTCATATCTGACATTGCTACTCCCCACACGGCCATTTCAATCACTCCCAATAATAATCTTCTCCTCTATTAGTATTCCTTGCATCAATTCATCCATGTCATCCCAAAAATCCTTCTTAGCATCCTCACTAAGGCCAACTTGGGGGCATACGCATTAATACTATTAAAAATACTTCCACCAAGAACAACCTTGATTGCTATGATTCTATCACCCATCCTTGTTGTAATGACCACATTTGTGCTTAATTGGTAAACTAGGGTTTACCTGAATGATTACATGCTTGATTAGATTGAACATTGTTTAGACTTAATTAATGATAGTAGATCAATTGTGATGTTTCAAACCTAATAAGAAACTCTAACTATGATTTTAGTTTGAAGAATTAGGGTTTCAGAAATGTAAACCCTAATCGGAAAAAATTAGGGTTTTGATAATACATGAATATGAAATTTGATCAGGATAGCAGTGTGGTAAATGATTTTTCATATTTTATACAAATTTTTTATTTAATTTAATTTTGGATATGACATGGATAACTCAATCATGCATATTGTAGAAAAATTTCAGAATATTTGAGTGTTCTTTGAATGTGGTTCTTGGTCAAACTATACTTCAACAAAAATGCTGACAGAGTGCTTTTTAGTAGTGTAGTGTTTTATTTTTATTTATTTTTGGTAACTCCAAATGATCTAAAATTTTTACTAGAGATCTGAAACTCAATCATAAACAACATGTAAAATTTTCATAATTTTTGGATGCATTTAGACCTTATCAGTAGATGAATTACAATAATATTTTTATGACAGAAAATTCAGCTGAAATAAGAAAAGTATAGTGAGGGGTCAATGTGAAATCGACCCAAGCAGCTCAATTGCTCTATATGGTCAACCTAACACACAAGGAGCTCTCATAATTCGTGATTCAATCCATAGAAATGAAATCCTAGAGAGAGAGGGAGAGTTAGGGTTTGAGAAGAGAAAGTGATGGAGATGCTGACCTAGGGTTTTGTGGTTTGAGGAATGATGAAATCATGTACGTTTAGCTTCTTTGGATATAGTTTCATGGTGAATCTTCTCTCAGATGTCAAGATTCCATCCCTCCCCTATTTGGATTTGAAATCATATCAAATCAAGTCCTTTTCTCACTCTTTCACTCCTAATCTTCAATTCTAGGGTTTCCGAGTTGAAAGGAAGAAGAATTGGGTGAATAGCTAGGGATTTGATATGAGATCGAGATTTTCAGGGATGAGCTGCGTTTTTAAGGTGTTTTCACACCTTAGGGTGAGTGGTAACTTCCTTTAAACATTATATTGCACGAAAATTGGTTAAATCATCCATAATCTTTAATTACTTAGTATGCGACTACAAACCCTGGATTGTGTGTTTGATCTAAGTTGTTGCAAAATGATATGAAATGGATTCTTCCTCTATTTGGATGAATTTCAGATGATAAAATAATATTAGAAATGTATACAATACATCCTAATGAGAATTCCCTAAGTATTCACAGATGTTATAAGAGTAAACTGAAATATAGGGAATTTGTCTATGACTGAAATTGCTGTATAATTAAATAGAGAAATTTGTTTATCTGGATCCCCTTAGTTATGAATGATTGTTTATCTGAATTCATAGTACATATATGTCACATACTATCTTGGATTTCATTTAAGGTGAATAGTGTTTGTTTGATATCTCAGTAAAGAGGGTGAAACCCTAGATGCGAGGAAAGTTGGATATTTGCGAATAGATATCGTGAAACCAATTTGAACAGATTTTGTTGACATGATAGACTTTATTTATTCAATTTTATTATTGATGGATGTTATCTCAGTGAATGGCATGGAAACCCATATTCAACTCAGTTCCAAGGTTTCATACATATATTGATTTTATATGATTTGTTGATAGTAGTCTTTATTCAATGAATGTTTATGTCACATGAAATCCTTATGAGAGCCATGTGATAAGTAAATGAGGTAAATGAAACCCTAAGGATAGGGTGTTTAATGAATTAAGTATTTTGATATCAATGTTCTCAGTATGAGATGTGGTGATGCACAACTCAAGATTTGGGTTGAGGTGCACGTTTTCCAAGAAAGTACAAATAATTTACAGGTGCAAATGACGATTATTCGTATGTCAAGTAATTAACTCTTATCAGTGTATTAAGAATTTCAGTTGCATGATTTAATTAACTCTTATCAGTGTATTAAGAAGTTCAATTGCATGATTCTAGTGTATAAAGTATAAAGTGGACATGTATTCTATTATTTAAGAATTTTAGTCTGCATGTAGGTATAAAATGTTGATTTCTCAATATATTACAGTGTTTTGAGTATATTGCTCTGCCAAGTTTAGAATGATATACATATTGTGTTATAAACTTCAAATAAATAGACACGGTACCATAGAGATACCAGAGTCAAGTATAAGTAAGGCAAAAGATACAATATAGTAAGAGCTTTTCAAGAATAATAAAATAATAGACTTAAGAGTCGTGAACACCGTAGATTCCCTATGAGAGATCTGTGTCGTAGGGATGAAATGACCTAACCCTGAAACTGTCTAGTATACGGGGGTCAGAACATACTAACAGGTGGTACGTGGGATGAAGCCCTAGTGGAAGTCTCCTTAAAATATAGAATGTAGTGTCCAACATCAACCAGAGATCCTGGTGGCACTAGAGTACAGTATAACCAATAGGTGGCTTGACTCTCCACCTATGTGCTCAGGTTAGAGGAGGAGTCCAATTTTTTTTACGGCATAATAGGTGTGCCGAAGCCAGAGAGCCATATGTAGAGTACATATGTAGTTCGTAGTTCGCTACAAGTCTTCATATGTAGAGTACACTGCATATGATCAGGGCATAAGCTAAAATATGATAATATAAGTTTTAAAGAGTTTCTTATAAGTAAGAAAGGCTAAGAAAGATTCGAGTACAGTTTCCCAGCAAATATTCTTTGTATGTTTCTGAATTATTAGTTCTCTTTGAAATTAATCAAGCATGCTCATATATTGATTTACTCTTATAGATATCTAGAGTATCATGCCATATTTATTATTGTCAATGATTAGACTATTTAAAGCTTACTACTATTATAATTGATATCAGTTGCTCAAAAGTATATCTATAATTATATCAGTGCTTTAGATTGTTTCTTTGAAGTACTCATTCACTGAGCGAATAGGCTCACCCCTCTACTCATAATGTTTTAGGGATATCACATGGACTTGAAGAAGGTCATTGCATCAGAGTAGATCTGCCACAAGAGTTAAGTCTGAGTATAGTTAACTTCAGTCGATCCTTATCACTCTAGGTCCTTGTATAGATGTGAGCGAGTTGTAAATGATGTTTGTATCTTTGTTTTCTTAATAAGAGAGAATGCATTTGATTATCATGTCATATGTACATGGAAGTGTGAGAAATAGAATGAATGTATGGATGAGTATCATTAATGTTGAGATCATATTAGAGTAATCAAGGTTTAATTCTCTTGTAAAGTTTGTTTATGTGATTCAATGTGAGAAAACAAAGAGTTTGAAAAAGAAGAAAAAGTTAAGGGTGATCTTTGTATTACGTTAAATCCTCAATTTATGCCCTAATCTCATGATTAATGGTAATTGTGAGATCGGGGTGTAACACTTGTAATTTTGACAACATCATCCTTCAACATCTTATCAACAATAACACCTACGCCATTTCTATGTTTATCAATACATGTATACCAGATTTTGTATCTTGTGTCTCCAATCTCTCTACAACATTCCCATGTCCACTTGGTTTCCTGAAAGGAAGCTATATTGACTTTTCTTCTCATCATGGTATGCACTATCTCCAAAGATTTTCCTATCAAAGAGCCAATATTCTATGATCCAACTCTAATCCTTTTTTGTTGAACTTGCTTCTTTACTTGCCTTTGTCAAAAATGTTGCCCTTGCACATTTTTCACTACATTCGGGCAATGATGCGGTGGGACTAGCTTCTTTACCCACACCCACCCAAGATGTGGAAACCCTTACACATTTTTGTGACATCGGGATAATGATGCAGCGGGACTAGCTTCTTTACCCACACCCGTCCAATATGTGGAAACCCTTATTTGTCCTTCAACACAATCGGGCGTCGCTGTGTCAAAACCCCTTGAATATTTATCAATGCACCCAGATGCCGATGCAGCACATCGTTAGGTAGGGACACTCCAACGAAATTTCTATAAGGATCCATGTCATAGAAAGAGTGACAAAGTTTTTATAGGATGACTGTCAAACTACCACCAACCCTCCTCCTTTACCCGGGCTTGGGACTGACTACATTTGCACAAAATGATCTTTTTACTTCTTAACTAGAGAAAATATATGGTGCACAAATCATTTTTATATTATTATTCCTTTTAAAATAACACAAGGATGCATAATGTTTAAATTTTTCCTAAGCAAGTCATGTTTCATTTTCTAAGAAAATTGCATTTAACTTAAAATTAGGATGCCATCAAGAGAATGTAACATATTTCTCTATTTGAAAATTCTTGCAAAGATAAGTTCAACTTTTCATTTTAGCAAGAGATTTGTTTATAGTAAAACCAAACATTGTCTAGCAAGATCTTCTTCAAACATATCATCAAAAAATTTCTTGAAGAATATTGTTATGATTGACACTACCACAGAAAGATGTAAATAACACATCTTTTCTTTTAATGCAAGGATTTAATTTTGAAAAGAAATATAAAATAATTCAATTTCTTTATGTCAATAACATTCAAGTCAAATATACTAGACTTTTTTTCCGAATTTATCCTTGGTAATTACAACAAGTTATATATATGATTCTTTTTGGATAGGGTAGAAAGAGATACCTCATCATTATCATTGCCTTTGAACTTCATCTTTATTATGTAGACTTACATGTACTCATTTTTCTTCATTATCACCTACTCCCATGATGGTGCCTTTGTCACTATTTCCAATAAGACTAATCCTCTATTTTTCTTTTCAAGTGTATTGGAAGCATTTATCTCCAATCAACCACTCAATCCTACAAAGTTGAGAGGATTTTGGTACTCAAGTAGAGTCCATGATGATTAGCGTAGATATCATGAATGGAACTGATATTATTAATCCAAAAAGACTTATATATATATATAAATTTAACACATTTTCTTGTAAAGATTAAATATTCAAGTTAAATTTCTATCAGACTTGTTCTTGGTCGAGAAGATTTGTCGACTGAAGAACTTTTAGGTGAAGTTTTATCAAACGATAGCAGGTTTTGGAGAAACCAAAATTTCTATTTAGTAAGATATGCAACTTTTTTTTTATGATATAAAGTCCGTGCATTATAATATGAAAACGATGCTTACAAACAGAACGTCTGCAAGCAAAGAGTACAAAAAGTGTTCTAAAAAATGTAGACCTCAAACATAGATGTTGTCCTTCTACCCTGCACCAAATCTAGATGAAAACAACTAAGGATAGAGCAGAAAATAAATAGTTCATAGGGGAGGCACCCTTTAACATAGGCCTCAGCAGAAAGAAAATAGATGTAACTAAGATGGCATGGTTCTGTCTATGTGATGGCCATATCATCAAAATCTTGTGTCGTCTGCAATGTTGTCCTCTAAGGAGTAGCATCCTACACCATGGTGATCTCCAAACATGTTGTCTTGGTTGTCTTCAGCTGTTATCACCTAGGTTGATGTTGATGTCTTCCCTGCAAAGCAAATGTAAAAATAAGGAATGTTCAATATCTATTAGCATATGTTGGGTAGGCTTTGAGATGTTATTGAATTTCCTATTGTTTCTCTCTATCCAGATATTCCAGAAGATATGTATGACCAAGTCTTCAGGGGGGAGTCTAGTATGTTGTGGTAAGGGCTTGATCTTAGTGATAAAAGAGGGTTAGAGGAGGTAACTAACAACAAAATGTGGTAGGAAAAATTTGTATAGAAGATATAGCGTGGTGGAGCAACTGGTGAAGAGATGTAGTGTGGTTTCTTCATCTTTATCACATAGGTAACATCTGGTTGGCCCCAAAAAACCTCTATTGGTTAAATGTTGGTCTGTAGAGATTATGTTAAATGAGAGTATCCAGTAGGATATTTTGAGTTTTTTCAACCATTTAGTTTTCCATATGCAAGCCATATCTAATATATGTCCCCTATAAGTAAGATGAGTGGAAGCTGCTTTTGGGGAGTATTCTTATCCCCAAGTCTAAGAAATCATGTTGTTAGTATTGAATTCAAGTTTATGAATTATATCTCTCAGGGTGTTATCTCTGATATACTTTGAAGATGGTTTTAAGTGAGTTTTTCCTATTTCTAGTGAGGAGTTTGAGAGCTTTTGCAATATTGAGATGTTATAGAGATGATTGGATAGGAAGGTGTATGTTCATATCTTGAATTGTGTTATGATGGTACCATGGGTCCAACCAGATATTGATATTATGGTGTGCGTGCGGGGGGGGGAGATGATGAGATGTTTTATGGTGTCCATATTTTTATTAATGTGCTTCCAAAGTGGGGAAGACATACTATTACTGGTGTGGTGCCAGGGAGCTTTGTTTTTATAGTATTTCTAAAGGATGAAGTTCTTCCAAATTTTGTTGGTTTTGTTTGAGAGAATGTTTATGATCTTTGTGATGAGGCAAATGTCATGTATTTTTATGTTGATGATGCCCCACCCTCCAAATTTGATCAGTTTTGTGATGATGCTCTAATTGACAAGATGGATCTTCCTATTTGGATTATCTTCTTTGTAGTTGTTCCATAGGAAGTTTCTCCTGATGGTATATATGATCTTGAGTGTCTTATTCGGTAGGGGAATACAATTGAGGTAGTGAGTGGTGATGGGTGTGATGACACTATTTAAAAGGGTGAGATGACCCTCCAGGTTGAGAAAGTGATTGGTCAATGAGGAGAGTTTATGTTGAATATTTTCTATGATGGGGTTCCAAATAGAGTGAGTGATGGGGTGGGTGTAATGGGTAGGCCAAGGTAGTTGATGGGGAAGTTTTTCAATCTTACACTTGAGAAGATTTTTATATTTGTTGATAAGGTCCGGTGAGGTGTTGACTCCAAAGATGGAGGATTTTGAAAGGTTGATCTTCAGACTCGAGATATATGAAAAAAGTCCAATGATGTGAATAGTATTGATGATGGTAGATTCTTCTAGTTTGACAAGAATCATGGTATCATCTGCAAATTAAATGATGTTCTCTGGGCATTCTGGGGGAGAGGCTATAAGGCCGTGTGTTGTTCCAAGCTTGATCATATTAGTGAGAATGGATGTAACAATGATGAAGACGTATGGGGAGAGAGGGTCACCTTGTCTAAGCCCATTTGTGTTGTAGAAGTAGCCGAAGGGAGATCCATTGATGATGGTGGAGAAGAAATTTGTGGAGATGCAGGCATGGATCCAGTTGTTCCAGATATTAATCCATTTCTCGACATAGCTCTAAGGAAGGCATTCCCAGTTTGTGTAATCAAAGGCTTTTTCAAAGTCTAATTTGATAGCTAGAATTGGAGTTTTGTTCTTGTGACAAAGGTGTAATGTTTCATTTACCATGATGAAGGCATCATGTATACTTCAATTTTTGAGGGAAGCATTTTGATTTTGTGAGATGATGTTGATGCGATTGGAAAGGACCTTTGCAATGATTTTATATGAGGTGTTGATGAGACTAATGGGTCTTAACTATGAAATCAAATCAAGATGGGTAACCTTCTTGATGAGAGCTATATTGGTTTGATTAATGTTTTTTATGAGACTGTGAATGTTGGTGTTTTGGTGGATGACTCTGAGGAGGTGCATGAAATCTCCCTTGATGTGATTCTAGTTGACCAGGGAGAATTATGTATTTAATCCATTAGGGATGGGGGATTTTTCCCCCCAAGCGAGTGAATGGCCTCATCAAGTTCTTCTGGGGTAAAGTTACTGATAATGTGCTGAGGTGTTGGGATTGTGCGGCCACAAATATATTTCCAATTTATGGATTCAAGAATCATAGGCTTATGTCTAGTGTTGAAGATGCGATTGAAATGTTGGACAATCTGGCTAGTGATCATATGCTTATTGGATGTTACGCTTCCGTTTATGCACATTCTAGAAATGATGTTTTCACATCCATTGTTGTTGCAAGTTTAGTGGAAGAATTTGGTATTTTCATCTCCTTTTTTGCCCATTTAATTTTTGTGCGTTGTTTCCAGATGGTGTCCAAGTAGTAATTGACATGTTATAGTTCAACTTTGATTGTGAGGGTGAGGGCTGGGTCTGTAGATGGGTCATTGCCAACGAAAAGGTGTTGTTGTTCCAGATCAACTACTTTGTGTGAGAGGTTCCTAATTTTTTTTCTTCTTTCTGCCATCTTTTCAGGTTTATCCTAATGTTTTTTGTGTTTTTATGTATGTGGTATCCAACATCCTTAGTGCAGTAATCTACCACTACCCTAGTTCTCATGCAGAGATCTAGATAGGTAGGGTCAGAAATCCAAAAGTTTTCAAAACAAAAGGGTTTGTACCCCCATCTATCGTGTTTTGTATCAATGATGATGGGGAAGTGATCAGAGATGGGTCCATGTGCAACTGAGACAAAGGAGTGAGGGCAGTGATCTTCCCACTGTGTGGAGTAGATGAAGTTATCAAGTCTAGCCCATGTTTGGTTTTAATTCCAAGTATAACAAACGTTTGGTGGTGGGATATCTATTAGATGGTGTTGTGTGAGGAGCTGAAGGAAAGCACAGTCCGTAGGATACATTGTTCATACGGATGTAGTGGGGTTAAGCCTATTTGATGGTTGAGTAGTAAGACTGAGGTCCCCATTAAAGAGCCAAGGTTTATCATGAAATTTTTCCATAATGTACACGATCTCAGCCATGTAATCAGATTTGTTAGAGCTAGGCTCTCCATAAATGCCAGTGAAGATCCAACTGAAATTGCCTGTGGTGTTTGTGATGTGAAGAGTGATAGAGTACCTATGAATTTATGAGTGTGTGATGTCAAAGACGCTGCTATTTAGGCCTATGAGCAAACCTCCTTTGAAGCCTTGCAATGGGAGTTGGTGCCATGTGTTTATGTGTTTGCCTCCTATAGTTTTGAGAGCAAATACTGACAAAGGTGATTTAGTTTCCTAGATAGTGACGATGTTGATGCTATTATTGTATATGTGTCTAAAGATTTCTTTTCTTCTATTGAGACTAAAAGCCCCACAAACATTCTAGGAAGTTATCTTCATAGGAAAAACAATAGAAGCAATCTAAAGTTATCAATGACAATTTAGCAGACATGCAGATTATCAAGGAAAGTATATGAATCATGGATTAGTCTATGGTTTCTCCCATTCATATAGTGTTCTATGTTATCGAGGGCCTTATGAGCTTGAGTGTCATCTTAAAAAATGATGCCTAATTTGTCAGCAAAGTTTGTGAAGGATTGAGTCTGACCATGATGCTATATCTTCTATGTTACCTATATAGTTGTCATTATTATCAGAAGATGTAGAATCATAATTAAAAGTCTTAGAGCTACCCTTATGATATAGTGTGAGATTTGAATATGTACCTGGCTCTTCAGTAGAAAAGTGGTTTCTTGTGGTCTAACCTTCTGGTGTGGTAGACATGGTGTTGATGGATTGGATGGTTCCTAGAACCTTTCCCTTATTTTTCGACTTCAGACTTTATGAAGATCGAATTTCATTAGTGGTGAATGTCTTCAACTTTTGAATGGTTTTAGAATCGATACTCGTAGTAGAGTCTGCGCCATTGTTGTGGAAGGAGAATGGTTTGAAGGAGTTTTGCAATGTGTTGTTTGTACTGTTAGCTGATGGTGATGCGGTTCTGGGTCTCTTATTGTTGATAGATCGATTGGTTTCTTCTGAAGACATGGTGGTGGTGCTCTTTCTTTCTCAAACCATGTTTCTATTATAAGGTTTTTTGATGTTGGGGAAATGTTTTTTGGTGTTTCTGGAGTAGTATCATGAGGGGGGGGGGTGGACACTGGTATTAGTGAAGGTGGTTTTGATAGAAGCTGGGTTCTCCACCATGAGCTTAATCTTATGGATTTTTTCACCCAATCAGATGTTCAGGGATGCTGGGAGGGTGATAGGTTGTTTTATATAAAAAATGTAGAAGGCTTTTATGTATTGTGTGGGTTGGAGAGTGTCCTAGCTGACAAACTGGAGCGTAGCTCCGATGGAGTGGGTGATAGCTCTGAAAACTTTTATCTCCCAGAGATGTGGTGGAAGATTAGCGATCGCTACCCATCCCGAGCCACGAGATCATACTAGAGAGAATCCATGATTAGGTGTCCACCAAGTTATGTTGGCTTGGACGAAACTGGTGCCACAAGGAATGGTCATAACTATTTATTATGCAACTTATCGATTGATAGCAAGTTTTGGAGAAACCAGAAGTTCTGTTTAGTAAGATATGCAAATGAATAACTTTATGAATAATCCAACAATTATGCAAACGAGTTTTATAAGAATAAGACATGCAAATTTAACCTCCAATTAAGTTGAGATAGAACATAAATATATTAATCAAATTAAGCATAAGTCAAATCTCAACAAACTTTCTATTTTATTCCAAGTTGGAGATTTTGGAACCCAAACCATGTCAAGTGCTCCTTTCTTCTGATATTCACATGAAAAGGAATAATTTTGAAGACGTTGACAATAATGACAAGATATAAAAGATATTTCATTTCTCTTTTCAACATTTTGAAAATCTACAACTTTAGTTTTAGGTACATATGTCTTTTTGGTTTTAGGCATATGTGAGGATTTTTTCTTTGGTACATATCCTAAACTCTCCTTCCTACTTGTTTAGAAGCATTTTATAAGATGTTATCAAGACTTTTATTTCCTTGAATTAATCTGGAAACTTGTTTTTGTAATTCAACATTTTCAGCAAGCTTTTTAGTTATATCCAAATCTAATTGAGCACAATTTGAAAGTAAAGTATCTCTTTATTTTACCAAACATCATAATCTGAGTGTGTGCATAAGATAGGTTGAATTTGATATTCATTTTATCAAGCATATCAACCTTTTCTTGAGAGAGAAGATTATTGATTTTTCAAGAACAAGTAATTTATCCTTATAGCTCTCAATAGATTTTTTCAATGCATTATTTGGAAGTTTTAAAGCATCATTTTTAGAACTAACATTATTTATATTAACAATAAGTTCTCAATAGTTTTGGAAAATTTCCTCTTTTGTTTCGTGGAATCAATATATTTGTCAAGAAATTCTTCAAGACTACTCTTTAGATAAATCAAAGATACTTACCTCATTAGTTTGTTCTTCATCTGTTATTTCCATGAGACATTTTACCTCCTCTTCTTCGTTGCTTTCACCATCGTCACTTGATTGATCCCATCCAGAAAAGTTGGCTTTGTCTTTCTTTTTGAAAGAGGACTTCTTGCCTTTCTTGAGTTTTGGGCATTCAAAAACCAAATGGCCTTTCTTTCCACATTCAAAGAACCTAGAAGAAGAAGAAGGGACCCTAAAAGTTTTGTTTGATTGAGATCTCTTATATTTCTTACCTTATACGATCAAGATCCTTTCATCATCTTCATCACTTGTGTCACTACTTTCTTGAATGATGTTTCCTGATAATTCTTTGGTGGCGTCTTTGAAATCAAGATCCTTCTTTGTCTCCTTCTATTGTTCCATTTCCACTTTTTCTTCCTCCTCAAGGGTGACTTCATGAGTCTCTAGATTCTCGATGAGCTGCTCCATCTTTAGTGTTGTAAGATTGTTGGCTTCCTCTATAGCTATAGCCTTTGACTTGTATCTAGGAGGAAATGATCTAAGTTTCTTGGATACTTGATCTTCCTCGCTTATGTTCTTCCCCAACACACTTAGACTATTAACAATGCCAGAAAATGTAGCATACATTTCTCCAATTCTCTCGTTAGGTTGCATACAAAATAATTCAAACTTGTGTTTTAACATACAAATTTTAGTGTTCTTTACTTGTGTAGTACCCTCATGAGTTATTGAGAGTTTATTCCATATCTCATAAGCCATTTCACAATTATATATATGGTTAAATTTGCTACAAGATAAATAATAATAAAGTATGCTTACATCCTTTCATTAAGTATGGTTTTCTTTACTGATTCTACATCCCATTGTTCTAGCTCTGTGACTGGAAGTGTGTAGGGTCTAGCAATCATATTCCATAACTCAAAGATTGAAGGTAGAGTTGCATCCTCCTCTTCCAGTATGTGTAGTTGGATCTATCAAACACGAGTGGTCTGCTCACATAAGCTCCTTCCAAGTTGAGGTGTCTAGTCACGTTCTCCCCCATGCTTCAATACCTGTTAGGGCTCCTTGAAGACCTGCTCTGATACCAAATGAAAAATCTTGAGGAGGGTGAAGAGCTTTATAATAATTTTAATCAAATAAAATTACTTTACTTAAATTGCATCAAAAATACATATTTAGAGTGGATCTGTCAAATGACGTTCGTCCAATACCTAGTTGTTTCCTACCAAGATTTCTAAATCATGTATTTTATTCCTTTTATAAACTGATGTACAATACACACAATTTGGCAGTGTCTTTTGTGGCGCAAGACCAACCCTCCTTTACATCTCAAGGAGAACTCCCACCTTCTTTGACGGGCCGCGGAAGGTCACCCTCTTCACCTCTTCTTTGATAGCCTAGGAAGAGAAGAAACTAGAAAATACTCCTTTTTCTCATAGGATCTCAGACAACCTTCACTCCAACAAGTAGCCCAAACATAGTACACCAAAGTATAAAGAGGTTGGAGAAATGAAAAATACAATTCAGATCACAAGATGTACAATCAAGCTCTATGGACAAGTGATGAGGTTCCACAACAAAAAGGTTTAGGCAAAGTAGTATTAGGTGGAGAGGATATTATAATTGAGCTAAGGGCATATGCTAGAATGATAGCAACTTGAAGTATAGAACCTAAGATTTTTGAGAAAGATGGCAAGTCAAAGTATGCTCATGTATGTATCAAATGTTATTGCAATGTAATGTCCAAAGTTGTGTACAAAGTTGATATCTAGGTTCCCTAAGACTACTCATACTTATAGGAAACATTTACAAGTGGTTAGGGTACCTGTGGGGAGTGTCTAGAGTGTTCTTAGTGGTCAATTAACCATTAGGATGAAGTCAATTAAGTTTAAATAACTAATTTGATTGTTAATAAACTAACATTCCAGAACCATTCTTGGTCCACAATATCGTTGACTGGAAGAGTCTCGGTCCACATATTGTCGACCAAAAAAAGTTCTAGGCTCTAACGGCTATGAGTCGATCAATCTCCTCATAATGACTTTGTTTCAGTCAAACTTTTCTTCGACCAACTTTTTCCACTCGACAATATTTTCGATCGAGATTGACTCAGAACTTAAAAAATGCAAGGCTATTTCTCAATTTTCTGTTCTTTGATCGAGTGTGTCTCGATTCATAAAATTGTTGATCAATGACTCTGTGCAAAGATTTACAATGTATGTGAGGTCCTATTAATAACTCATATGAAACCTATCCACCCAAAAGTCTTCATTTGAGTGTAGGATAGGGTTTTGGATAGGTTTTGGAGGATCATCACATGTCCTTACATCATGTCTATCAAGTTGTACAAAAACACACGTGTACAACCAAATACATAAATAAATGGTATAACTTTATTTGCAAGTATCCAATCATATATATTTGCAAGGTTTTTGTAGTTGGTCTTGACTTATATCCTTGATCATCTAAAATACTTAATACACATGTGAGTAATACAATTGGGAAAAAATTGTATCATCAAAAAATGAGTGTGGCATATTTAAAAAGCCAACAATTTCTACCTCTACCTTGGGGTTGCTACCTCTAAATGTAGACTTAAAGTACATCACTTTGTGAGACTGTTGGAGAAATATAAAACCAAGGTATCCTCCTAGAAAGGTCACATGCTTTCTTTCACTATATGTAAGATGCTTATCACACACTCACTTAATTCAGTCACTTTTTACACCATGAATGCCACAAACATTCTGATGGCACTGTGTAAGAGATTCAACTGAATGTTATTGACCTTTCCAAGGCACGCTAGGGATGACAATGCAAGGCATACATAGGTTTCTTGGGACAGGGTTGACCCCGACATAGATGAGAGGGGCCTTGGCAACACCCCTTCCCCTCACAATTGAAGCATTCCAGATGAAAGTATGTTGAGATATCCTCCATGGCTCATTGCTCTGGGCTTGATATTGCTCTTCCAAGTACTCTTGCCCCTAACGACAACGAGAGAGACTACAACCCCATACTCTCAAGCTTATTTCTTTTTCTTCCTTATGGCACAAACTTTGGTATGCTTTTCAAAGGTTATCCCTTAGTGTACCTAGATGCTGGGTAAAGGAATGATGAAGTTTTGGGTGTCTAACTGGTATGGACATGTTCTACTTGGTGCGTCTCCCGTAGGGTACACCCAACCAATTAAATTTTGATTGGATACGCCCTAAGGCACACCACATGGATCTTTCAAAATTTATAAAGCCCTAAGATTGAACATTCTCAGTTAGATTAAGACACATCACTCATAAGTGCACAAGATGGTATCATGGTATAGGAAAGCGGCAAGATAGGGGTCAAACTTGAGGGAGAGATGGAGCACTAGATCTTGGTTAGTTTGGATAGGTTCCTAATGTGGATTCTAGGTCTCAAGGGTTTGAGTTTGGTTTTGGTTGATTACTCTAAGGTTGGAAAAACAAGCAATCAAAGGAAAGCAAGAAGAAAAACCTACATTACCCTAGATAATTAGTTCTAATGAGCAAAAAAAGGCAAGCTAAGTAATGAAAAGACAAGTAAGGTGAAAATTACTCTAAGGAAAGAAATTAGGGCTAAAAGGCAATTAAATACCTAAACTAACAAGATTCTAGCAAGAACAATCTAAGAGGCTAGTTGAGCAACTAAATAGCTAAACAAGCTAACACTAGTTAAACAAGAAGACAATTAGGGTTTTAATGCAATAAAGGGAAGTATAGACTATTTGAGGGGGGGATGTACTTGTCAATTGAGTTGGGGGTGATAACATGCAAACATTACTATTTCATTTTGATTACCAAACCAAACAACAAGGTAGATGCTAATTTACCCTAAACTGCTCAGGGGTGAAGTAGGGTGTGTATAGGGGAACTAACCCCAAACACCCCCTATCCAACATTATGAGGCTCACTTGGATTAGGGTCTAAGTGGAATTCAATTAGGATCTTATCAAGTCTAGGTTTCTAGGATAGAAGCTCCTAGGTCTATTGGTGGACATGGGTAGTAATGGAGGGTGGTAATGAAGGTTTACACCCACATCACCTACCATCTAGACTTTAAGAAGGTCGAAGCCAATTCCTCTAAATGCATCTAAATTAGCTACTTATATCTCTCAACTAGGTGTAGGATAATTTATTAGCATGTAGGAAGATGGGTAGCTATCTAGGGATCCACTAATCGGACTTAGGGGCAATTCCCAAAACAACCACATGTAAGCAATTTCCCTTGAGTCCTAGGCAATTTCAAGCACATACCAACAAGGAACTTATGAGAAATGAGATGAAAGTAGAACATAATCATTAACAAATGAAATTACAAAGTTTACACATCACTTTCCCCCAACATGGTATCAAAGTAAAATTTTTTATCCCAAACAATCAACCTAAGGGGCCTAGCTACTCATGACAATGGAAAATAGAAAAATAGACAAGAAAGGAGTAGAAGTAGCCATGGAGCTCAGTGTAGAGGTACTTGGGATGCAATAAATTTAGAGCATATACTTACAAATACTACATGTTGGGGTTTGGATATGTTGTTTTGGAGTAGGATGATGTTCTAAGATGGATGTCAGTGATGGATAGTGACTTTACAACCAAATCGGCAAAGAGGGTTCTCTGTAATGAGCTAGAGCTTCATTGGCCTAGGAAAGGGATCTGGTTCAATGATGCTCTCCCGAGAACCAACATGGTAGTTTGGAAGATATTAAAGCTTGCACTACCCACTGAAAACAATATCTAATGCTGCAAGATCCTACTGGCATTGGTGTGGGTTTGCTGCAAGGAGAAAAATCAGGTGACCGTTCAATATATATTTGTATTTAGTGAGGTGGCCACAAAGATTTCATGCAAGATGTTTTCTCTACTCCATCCAGAGGCTATCGGTCCTACCTCCCTATATGATATCTTCACAGCGTGTTGGGTGAATAAATCCTCATGTAGAGTGAATAGTTGGTTATTTTCTGACCTCCACGATTAGCTAGTCTATCTGGAGGCATTGATGTAGGGCCAATTTTAAGGGGGCGTCCATAAATGTGGACCTATTGTGGCGAGAGATCATGAAACTAACATATATAAAGATCAAGAAGAATTCCTTTAGAGACCATGTGGACCCGAAGCTGAACCACAAATTGGAGGCATAGGGGGTCACAAACCCAAACTTTAGAATCAGATGCGTCTCCTTCTTCAAAAGGTAACCCCTAATGTATCAAATTTGAAGTTGAACACAACCATTGGGGCCAAGAGAGATGTTGTCCATGGTAAGGAGATATGGAGCCTACATTATGAGGTACATGATAGACTATTAATACTTGTCTACAAATATACAATGATGACAAACAACAATGAGGAAGATTATGCACAAGATTTGGTTATTGCCTTACAAACAATGTAGATCAAAACCTTAGCGTCATAGTTCTTGAAACTAACTTGAGACTGGTCTATGAAATGGCTTGGGTGGAAGCTAAAAAGCCCTGGAGGACATCCCATTTCACCATGGAGATTGTGGAGAAGGTGCATGAATTCTTCATCATTGGCCACCTGATGCATCCAATTACCAATTTGCCTACTAGAGCTATTGATAATTGAGGAGTGTTCATAATACTTTTTTTGTTATGAGGGAGCCTTGTTTCCTCCCCATGAGGATAGTATGACTTCTCATTTTGGATAGACAAGGCTTACATTACATACACACAGTGGGTAGATACTTAGACAAGTAGTAAGATAGTTTCTTTTTGTTTTGGGTCTAGTCCCAAAGGTTGGCAATGGAAAGGGCTAGAGGTGTTTTTTTTGGTGTGGCTTAGGTTGCGGCTGACAAGTAGAGGTTTGATTTATGAGCAGTTGTTGTTTCTTTCTTGATGATTTCACCTACATGCGGATGGAAGGTTGAATAAAAGAACCTCCCGACTACTTTAAAAAATGAAATGGCTGTTGAAATGGGTAAATAAGAAAATTGGAATTTGAAACTAATTCCAATTGATCTTTATGAAGTTAAAAAGAATTTAAATTTCTTTTGATAATATAGAGGAACATCATAAATAAATATGAAAAAGACATGAAATAATAACTGCATCATCGTTACACACAAAATACTACAAATGAAATTATAATCATATAACTTGAGGAACAATAGTGCACCCATGATATTGTTACATGATATCCATATCTTTGATTCTAATGTTAATAGTATTAGATGCCTTGTTAGGGAAACTATATACTTGGAAACTATTTACTTCACCCATATTCTTATAGAATCATATGAGTGAGTTCCTTGATTTGTTTCTAATGTTCTAGATATTGTTATGACAAATGACCAATGAAGTATCCACTGATAGTTAGTTATATAAATAAGTTCTTTATAAGCACATGATATGTTTAAATAATTTATATGATCAATAGGGAAATCCAATGTTTATAATAGACTAGAGATAAATATGAACCTATGGTTAAATTTGATGATAGATTAGACCATATTTGCTAAATAGATAAAAATTAAATAGAGAAACCATAATTAATCATATTGGATAGTTTGTTAAGACATTTATACAAATTGTGAGCAATGCAAGGTAGTGATCATTCTCAACTAAATATATACCAATAAAATCTACTATCAAAAGTTCCATTTTAGGACCGACCAATCTTCATTTAGTATACAATCTATATTATTGTACACTGATGTAATAGGTAATAGTAAGATTTGAATTCTTTGGATATCTCAATTAGCTTAGTTAATCAAATCTCATGATATCAATAGAAATAAATAATGGAAAAGTTAATTCGTTTGGGCTTCACATTGATTGATCCATGACTTTAACTCTATTTCTATATGAGAACACTATATTTTCTTATATTGTTTCTTGTTTGGGTATCCATATGACTTGATACCTTACATAATACTTATTATAAAAGCTTTGCCCCATGTGTAGTGTTGACAAACCCTCAATAATCCAATCCACCCTTCAATTCCTCATGAAGACACACAAAGCCCCCCAAATTGTCTTTACATTCTTATCCCTACACTATATATGAAGAAGATGGGTAAATCCCTACCGTGGGATCTTCCTTCCGATATTGTCTTCCTTCTTTAATAAATCAAGTTTATGAATCACTATAGTGGATATACCTTTAAAGCATATTTAAAGGTTGAAAGTTTCCCTGATCCCTCACAACAAGTTTTTGGAAAGGTTTAAAAACTTAATTCAATGATTATATGGTCTTCAATCATCCCTAATTATCAAGTAGTAAAATACTCTTTCCCACTAAATTGATAAGCATAGATGGATACATGAGATTTTAACCATAAATTCTCGTTCTTTAACATGTGTTTCTTCATTTCATAGTGTGAATCAATGTGCAATAAGATTTATAGATTTTTTCCTAGAACTATTTTCCCAAACAACTTTTGAGGGGATATGTTTTTGTCATTCATTTTGTCATTCCACACCCCCAGGGGTTCTACTAACCCTTTTTGGTTTTGTAGGATTGGATGACTATAATTTCTGTAAGCATTGACTCCACCTCCACTGGAGTTTCCTATAAGAAAAAAAACTCAAAGTTAGCACAAGGGAGTTCTTAACTCCTAGTCAAGAATGTAGGCAAAGATAATCCTCTCATAAGACTTGTTCATATTTATATGGACTTCCAAATTTTGAGTTTGTTTTAATAGTAAATATTATTATCATCTAGAAAATCTCAAGTAACTTTTGGTAGGAAAATTCAATAAATTTTAGGGGGAATAACCACAAGCCACATTGGAGTAGATCTAACTGATTTCTTTCAAGATTGATTTTTTAACTATGAGAAGAATGATGACTCTCTAATACAATTGGGAGTTAAGATAAGAAACAATATGAAACAAAAACCCCCAAATTGAAGGGAAAATGATGCCAACATCCATTTTCACATATGTATTAATAATAAGCAAGAAGTAATATTATAAAGAGAATTGAGTTTGTGGGTGTATTACACTTTAAACAATGCTGCCAAGAACAATGATCGATTGTATAAATTTTGATATCAATGACACTGTAAAGTATATTTTCATGATACTGAAAGACTTATATATATATATATATATATATGATGAATATGGTGATGGATTTATGTCATGCAAAAAGTGGTGCATGCATTTAAATATTAGAAAATCTCTAGTTTTCTTATGACCATTCATATAATAGATTGATAATGTGATAGGCATGCTTCTTCATGTTTATAATGCATGCGTTATGTATGACACACAAGGAAATAATGCTATGAAAAAGTTATGTAGGATAAATGTAGTATACATAGGCCCCGAGGAACTCTTAATTGAATAGATAATTCTTAAATGTTTGTGTGACGATTCCTAGCGAATCACTGGTAACACCAAAATATATATGATAATGCAAGGTGTTTTATCTTGGGGTTTTCATATATGTACTAGAGATGATGTTTCTAATAATCCTAGATTCGTATTCTTTTGTAATTTAGCCTATTTTGAAGATATACATTCTTAACTTGACAATTATGGGACTTGTAGGCACCAAATAGAGAAAGACTATTTCCCCAAATTCTATTTCAAAGACCAAAGAGACTTAAACAGATTATGCCAAAGTTTGACCAGTTGATGATGCTAACTTGATCAAATACAACTAACCCCATTTGAGTTAGTATGAAGATAGTCAAGCTAAAGGATGAATCAATAATCTACTATGAACCTCATGACAAATAAACAACTTTAACTTGGCCCCTTAGTCTCCAACTAGATTGAGATGGACCATGTTGGTCTAAACTTGGTTGGTTTATAAGACACAATCAGATCAATTTGAGTTTCTATAGAAATCTCACTCCGACCCTCAACCTAAGCTTGGTTTATGTAAACAAACCAACCAAATTGTAAGGCTAGTCCCCCACCCAGTTATTCTTTGACAAAATCCTATATGAGAGAACTGTGTCATGGTAAAATAACATGATCAAGTTATTTCCTTCATGACATCATCACATTTCACCGGTTTCAACCTTTACTGATCAAGAATAACATGTCATGTCCTCAAGTGTCCTTTGTGGAAATGACAAGTCTTGTAATCTAGCGTCCTTCATCAACCGATGGGGTTCATCATTTGAATTTGTTTATTGACCAATGACTTCCTTTTCAAATGACGACTTTGTCATTGATTATCCATAGATGGGACCAATCAACTGATGACTCAAACCTATTCAACTTGGTCTACCCCAACTAGGTTTGCGTCATCCACTCTGGTTGTTCTAAATAACCATCACCAACCACTATAAATGCACCTACTTGGCCTCTAGTCAGGGGTTTTGCATTTTAGTTCCCATATCTCCATCTTAGATCTAGAGGGTTTAGGATCTCATTTTTCCTCTCCCCCATCGGTATCGAAACTAGCCCCATCAACCACTAATCATTCTCATCAACATACACTCTAATCCACATATCTCATTGACCTCCATTCATCCACACACACAACCATTTACCTCTAAGGGTCCATTATACCTAAATTTACCTTCCCTTGGAGGTTTCATGCCACTTTCAACTACCATGAGCCTCCATTTTGCTTCCCACCCATTGATCTACCTCCATCCATCCACACCAATTGTTGTTTAGGGAAGACTTGAATAATAAGGAGGATAAAGTTGTCAAAATATCAAGTAGGACAACATAAAGGAGGAGATACATCCCAACTAGAGGCTTAAGAGCGAGAACTACCTGTCCTATGTAGGACAACTCTTCCTATTCATGCCTTTTCTTTGTGATCCCCTTTGTTCTCATGCACAATGATGTATTTCAATATTTAATCCATGCCAATTATGCTTGTCCATGGCTAGTTTGTAGGACTTTCTCAAAGGGGACATAGTGGAATAATAAAAAAGCCCTTCTCATTTTACCATAGTCATCACATTAATTTTAGCTATAAAATGTCAACGAATAAGATATGTAGACATGATACATATCATACCTTTGTGCACACTAGTTTTCCAACCAATAGAAACAATTTTTTTCCAGTGAAGAGCTCAATCTTTTGGATCTATATTCAAATCAGACACCAAGAAAATCCACATCGTCTATCAAGAAATCTAGAACAACCACCAAGTTTCTGCATGGTTGTCTTCTTCATTGGAGCTTATTTCTATCTTGTGATACAAATTATTCAAGTATTTGCATGTGTGCCTTGACCTCTACTTTGTTCATATATATGAGGGAGAATGTGAAGCACCACCTTCACTACCAAGTTGAAGCAGAACAAGAGTTCTTGACGTGCTAGTCATCCTAAAACTCCCTTTCTTCTCCTATCTTGGACAACTCCTCTTAGGGTAACATACTCTCTCTCCAATAGAGAAATATGATGACCAACTTATCTCACAAATTGTGTAACATGTGTGTCTAAACCTTTGAGACGTGCCCCCTATATATAGGAGAGTCATGGGCTTGGAAAATACTAATTCTAGTCCATTTTCTAATCACAATCTTAAAACAACCTCAATGTTGAAAACTTGGACTGCAATTCCAACTGGCCTACTAAGATTACCAATCGTCTCACTGGGTCGAATACAAATCTTTATTTGAATTTCCTATTGGATTCCAATTAGCTGAGTGAGTTTCCTAATCGACCAACTGGGTTAGTCTAAATTCAAATCTGAACTGGTTTCTAAATTGAAACCTTCCTTATTGAATTTAAATTGGAAGACTAGGATTCCCAATTGGCCAACTGGGTTAGTCCAAAGTAAAATCTAGTCGACCCATTAATAGTCAATGAATGTAGTGAACCACCAATCTAATCGACTTTCTGGACATTCCAGTTGCCTGATTGGGTAGGAAATCAACATGTTTATAATTTAGAACCATTTTAATCATTTGTTTGATTGTGAACTTTGTAGGGAAATATGGCGACAATATAGGCAGTGAAAAAAAATTTAAATTTCCATATTCCCCTTAATCCAATAAATCATGTCAATAACTGTGTAATGGTAAGGATGATTTTGAGGATAAACCTGGTCCTAGAGCAAGTCCAGTGACAATCTCCTCATTGTAGTTGTGCAACTTTCTGCTAGTTGCATTCAGAAAATGTCTGGCCGGCCTCCTGGTTGATCACCATGGAAAGCATGTTTACGTTGCCCTCCGAGCATCAAGAAATGACCTCCTCACCTCTGTAGTAGTCCACATGGACCACCTGGAACTCTTATCTTTCTAGAAGAACAAACAAGAAGGAGTTGTCCCCTTGTGTTGGTGTACTAGTCACCAACTTGCTCTCCCACAATTGTTATGCCTTGCTATCCCTCCCTTTAGTGGGCAGTACTTGCTCACGCTCTCTCGTCTACCACAATAAGAGAAGACAAACAATGGTCATAGGCAATTGAGTTGTGTCTGAGAAGCCCCAGTACCCCTCTACTTATAGGAGGGTCAGGGTTAGGGTTCCCAGTCTGAGTGGGAGTGGAAGGGACAAGAATTTCACACATTTTCACAACCTACAAGCAATAAAACTATTAGTTCATTAATGGACCGATCGGTTGGCATGTGAATCGATCATTTTAACCCTTGAACCTATCATTTCATCATGTTTCCCGATCATAACTGTATTGGCAATTAATATTTGATTTAATTCACAACATGACTTTTATACAAATCCTTGAATCAATCAAATTGATCCACAAACCACTCAGTTCACACCTTAGCCATTGGTTCATGGACCAAAGATGATTGGTTCACTTCCTGAACCAATCATTTCATTGTCAAGAATTTCCAAAGTTGGTTAAATTGACCTAACACACTAAAATGGTCGGTTCAACACTTAAACCGGTCAGTTCACTTGTCTAGTTAGTCAAAATTCAATCAATGTTATTTAAATTGAATACCTAACTCTTTCATAATCAAGTTTAAACCATATTCATGAATGAAGTCCTATTCCAAGTGTATCCTATGTGTGTGATCTGATAGGTTCCAAGTTACGTTGATAGCGAATGTCCATAACTCTTTTATGACATCACAAGCAAAGAGCGATGCCTATTCACACATCATTTCTACCCAAGTAATTGGAGAGTTGGAGAACAACTTCAACCTATAATATGTGATAGGTGTTATGATGATTGTATAGTTCCTTTATCTCTGAGATCTTAATTGAACTCAAGGCATCGAATTGTCACCCTTTCAATGTTGAATCCATGTTCCTTGAACTACGGTAGATTTCTTGAGATATATGTGACCTCAATATCATATATTGATTCACATGTGCATGCACATGCTTTTCCTCAGTCTCGATTATCAAGTGGCCAAGATATCAAAATCTTGTAGGAGGGATAAATCCCATCTACATCACTCACAGTCATACCCATGTGTCACAATGTATCCAATCGTCACCTTTATGGCAACCCGTATTCAGGACTACATTCAATGATGTCAAAATACACAGAATGACATGTGATGAGTGTAGGGATTTCAGGTCTAATCACCACAATCACCACCATCACCACCATCACTATGGGAGATGACTATGACCACCAATTATGGTTTCCATGTGTCACTCTCAAGGTGGGTCTTTCTCATACACTGTTCTCTAACAAGTATCTATGAGCTTGGTTTGATATCACATATAATGAATGATGAGATTTTGTCATCAACCAAAACACACTCTAGTCTTATGTGTTATTGCTATCTATCAACCTTCCAAAAAACATTTGACTAGGTATATAACAAGAATGTATATACTATTAACATCCATGTGATCTCATTGTTCAGGTCATACACATGAAGGCATACATCATTGAGTAATGCCATTCTTTAGACATTCATTATATTTCCTCATTATAAGGTCCCTAAACTTGATTAATGAGTTAAATACGCTTAATTATCATAATTGAATTCTTATAACCCTAATATAATCTTTTTATATGCTTTCAAATCATAAGACAAGCTTAAGTTTCAAATTTAGTCCAATTTGGACACTGTTTGAACAAGTTATGCAATTTTATGCACATTTTGGACTTTTATGCAATTTACCCAATTGAGAGGTTTTCTTTGGAATTTATCACTTGAATTATGTTCCTTGGATATTATCTCATCATTCTTGAGCTTTTTGATTCATGGGGGACCTATTTAATCCTTGGTTTGAAGGTGTTTTCTCAAGGGTATTTTAGGGTTTACCCCTTCATGGATGAGCTACCTTTAGTAGCTATCAACTAATGAATTATTTGTTTTGCTCGGAAATTCAAGAATCTAGGGATAATAATGTCTCTATGGATGGTGGGGGAGCTTCTTGTGTGTTTTCTTGTATATTATTAATAGTTTAAGGCCATGGACACTTGGAAAGATACTAGAACTTCAACTTTTTCTTTTTCTTTATCTTAAAGTTTCATATACTTATTCCTAAGCACCAAAACGAGCCATTTGCTCTCCACTAATTCCCTAATTATATGAAACTCATTCTCCCTCTGTGGTTCTACGAATTTCTTGTCCAAGGAAGAAGAAAGAGGGGATCTTCTTGGAAAAAAAATCTAGGGTTGCAATTGACTTCCTTTTAGGGTTTGAAAAGCTTCCTTCTAGTGATGTTGACCTAAAAGAGTAAGAATATCCTTATTTACTCCATTTATTTCTTTTTTATCCTTCCTCATACCTTTCTCCAGGTCAGAACCTTTCTGTTCCATGGTAGAAATGTCTCTAAAGCTCTAAAACCCTACCTTTCTTGCTCCTTATGCTTAGGGTTTGCTCATTTGATGAAGAAAGGCGCTAGATGGAAAAATTCACAACTTATGTTTGGATTTTATACCATACCTGCTCGATTTTTCTTCTTTTTGGAGTTTAATATTATAACTAGAGGCAAGTTTTATAAATTTCTCCACATTTATTTCTTACCATAAGCTTGCTAGCTCATGTTCTTGCTTGAAAATGATGATCCATGCACTAAAAAGCCATGCTTGACTTGGATTTCGATTTTTATAATGTTCCCTATTCTGATTTCAGTTCTATATGAACATGTGATCATGTGTAAGTTATTCCTAATGTATAATATGACTTGGATCAGGTTAGTTTGGTAACTTATGGTGCTAAGCACCTATCAACCAATGGTCAATTTTAGGGTTTAAAGCTGATTGCTTCTATAAACCCATGACCCAATGATGGTACCATTGCAAAAACCCTATGGTTTTATCTTCAAGACAACTGATGGTTGAGATCAAATGTGTCATATGATGGTGACAACCTATGTTCACCCCCTTAGGTCAGGTTTTGGATCAATTAGAAGTTTAATGATCAACCATTAAGTACCCTACTGATGTTATCAATCAATGTTGACATTAGCCTAATATTTGATGCTGATTAATGAATATAGTGCTGATCTAACAACCTATGGTGACTTAATGGTCACTAATGATGGTGGATCAGGTCTCCCATTTAGTTGTAGCATCAATTAAGCCTCATACCAATGGTTTCTTGGGTCATTTGATGCAATGGTCGAACCTATACTGTAATTGATGGTTTTAACATATGAACTTGACCCAATGGTCAAGATCTAATGTTTATTCCTCCAATAAAGTGGAATGATGGCTAATGTAATATGTTGGTACTAATAATGTGATTTATATGGTTTCCTTTATATGATCAACTTAAGGATCTTAGTTGTTGACAATGGATGGCTTGTTTTAAATGAATAGTCAATTGTGGGTTTTACCCTACTCTCAATGGAACTTTTTGTGTTGTTAATCAAGGGATGTATAGGGTTAGATGGTGACTCTTTCTAGAGAGAAAATCAAGGACTTCATAGGTGGTTTATCCAAGGTGTTTACTTATGTAAACAACTAATGGTCTTACATTTTAAACATCCAATGGTTCTGGGTGACATTGTTGTATGGTGATATGGGTTGAAAGATGATGGAACAAATGGCAGGTTACCCTTAATAAGGTAGTCTTACCTATTCACTCATATGAATAGAAGGGATGATAATCATATTGTGTTGATATGTAACCCTAATGAGGTATATCTTGTTATAAATAACTTTAATATAACTAAATGATGGTAATTGTGTATGAATAGTCCTTGAATGATTAATACAATCATGGAGTACTCTATTATAGTTGTTGAAACCCTAGTACGCTATAAATCGATGGTTACACCTTGATTTATGTGTGGGTTCATACTTGAGAATAGTATGGAATGTGATGGTGATGCTTCACCTTATGTATCCAAGATCCAATGGGGATGCCATGAGTTAGGGTTTGGGTATAAGTGTTGATTAGTAACATTAATATAATTTATCTTATTGAACCTAGCTTTAATACAAATAGATAAAGATGAGTATTCTTGTTTAACATTCTTATATGATGGAATGATGGTGAAATAACCTCCTTAATATGATCCTAACCTTAATATGTTAATTGGTGGTTATCATAGCCACATGGTTGATACTTTCTTATGCTAAACATGTGCATTATGAATATGATGAGGGTTAATCATATCTAGATTCCTTGAATGTTGATGTAATAAAGGAATGTTCTTAATGATAATATAACCTTGATATGATTGTTTATGAATATCTCCTAGCTCATTAATGCAATATTGTGTTGATCCGGTGTATTGCATGTAAGAGATGTTGTTGAGCCTTGTTATAAGGCATGCAAAGATAATGATGATCTTGTAGGAAATAGTATGATGGTCTTAATGACCTTTGGGAATGGTTGAGCCCTAAATGAGGTGTAATCTTCTGGTGTTGATAGGGGGTTGATACCCTGTGATATTGTGAAAAGGATTTATATCCTGTGATAGTATGATGGTCTTAATGACCTTTGGGAATGGTTGAGCCCTGAATGAGGTGTAATCCTCTTATGTTGATAAGGTTTGATATCCTGTGATATTTTGAAAAGGATTTATATCTTGTGATAGTATGATGACTAGTGTAGTCTCATGAATGGCAAGTAAATAGTACCATGTGATGATGAGATGAGAAATTATGTTTCATACTTTTTATATCTTTTCAAGTTTTAATATTTATATGCTTGCTAGAAGTGAATTAGGGTTTGTATGTCCACTTGTTCAATGTAGCCTTAATTCACCCAATTGGCATAACTAATCAATTGCAACTCTAATCATGTAGTGCCCAGTGCCGTAGAGCCATATTCAATGTCAGAACTTGTTGGATGGTGAAATGAGTATTCCTAAGGGAAACTCAGAGCGCATACTGTTGAGTATGTGGGGGTGGAAAGTTGAGGATATATCCTTGTCATCCACAATGCAGGTTGTGGTGGTTGGTTATGGTCATGCCTCATACATCTGATGTGATTGAGGACAACTAAGGTTGTACCTCGGATTAGAGGGTTTTGTATACCCTGGTTTCTAGTGTCGTGACCTGTACTAAGGGCGGACTAGTGGTTAGCAGTTTGACTATATGTCACTGTGGTGGCAGCTTTGACTGATACGTCACTGTCTTTTACTCGTACTGACCGAGGGGAAGAGATCTTAGAATACCTGCACTCCTAGATCTTGTACGGAACCGAATAACCCTTCGTAGGGGTCGGTTGGAATTTGAATGGTACAATTCAAATTCCCTAGGGTGTAATAAAAGATGTAATACAACTGTGTAGCATATTTGTTTAGGGTTATACATGACTTTTCACATTGAATGATAACCCTTGTTTGTTATCTTTACATAAAGATGATGCTTAGTGCAATTAAGAGATAATAGATATACTTATGTTGTGGATATGCTTAAGATTGTAGATGCATACATACAGTAAACATGTTTATGTTGATAACTATACTGCTATTGCTGATTATAATCATGATGCTGGATATCTCATGTTGTTTGTTACGTTTAGCATTCTAGCCATGCCTTTGTTACTAGAGATGAATATACTGCTAATCATGCTTATGCAGATAGTTGTGCTTATGTTGTTAGATCTTCTTATAATGTTAATATGTTCGACCTATTAGACATGCTAATGTTGTTAGATATGCTTATGTGGCTAGACTTATTCATAATGATAGAGATTCTATGTTACTAGACTTGCTCATGATGCTATATATGCATATGCTACTGAATTGCTTATATTATCAACAAGATAAAGGGTGATGGTCTTGCTAATGACGATAATTATTATAATCTCCTTTATGTATTCTGTCAATCATCCCTGCTATTGAGCCTATTTGTTATATCTGATTAAACTGCTTAAACTATTTAATTACTTAAAATGTTGTAATCAATAAGCATTTTTGGAGGTTATATCTCTTGCTGGGACATGGGTCTCACCCTTGTAGTTCGCCACATTTTTGTAGGTAATCGGAAGTGACGAAAACAAATGTGTGGTAGCAAAGAGGAGCTATATTAATGCATCTATGAGAAAGTTTATTAGATGTATAGTGTATCCTAGAGCCATTCCTGGACTCTCAAGTCCAGGTAGGAAAAGTTTGTATATGGTGTTTCAAACAAATCAAACTTTTGTTGCATGTTAATGCTTGTTTGTGTGACATATATGAATATTGTTTTCCTATATACATATGTTGTGGCTAAGGTGATAGATCAATTTGTATCAAATTCTTGGCAAGTATGAACAAAAGAAAGATGTTGGGCTCTTATGTAAATGTTTTTGAGCGAGTGTTGATGTTGAAATCAATTTTAATTTACCCATATTTTTCAGTATGTGATTAATTAGTGATTGATTGTGTTTTATGCTTTGAGTAATCTCGTTTAGTGTAACGGGTTCTCACAAGTTGGTGTAAGAGCTTTAGGTTCACTGAGTCTACAGGGACACTAGGACTTAGGACTAGGATGATGCCAAAATTAGGAATATGACATAAAAATATGGTGCATACTGCCTAATCTCAGTATTTGGGTGCCCTGGCCAGGTATTCAATTATTGAAGAAAAGATAAGTATGGAACTCTTAGATTGTTATGTTTCTAATTACTCTGATCAAGTAGTCATTTGAGACAATCTAAAGAGCATAATGAATAAGAAATCATGGTATGAATATCTCAATCCTACCTTAAAGAAGATGGGAATTGCATCATAATCTATATAAACTTGAATGTTTGGTAACTATAAGAGAAAGATATAACACCTTGAAATTTAAATCTGAATACAAATAAACAAAATAGGAGTTCTTGAAGATGTGATTCAAGAAGATAATAAAGTAAAAGATAGATAAGTCTGTGCTTATAAAGTGATTCAAGGTATGAAATCCATATAAAATGGATAGCACTCCTATGATAAGTATAAAATGAGAAGATTATTGGGAACAATGACAAAGAAATAAGGTGGAACCTGAGTTAATCTCAGACCAACCTATGTGTGTAAGAAAGTATTAATGTAAAATAAGCATGACATTTGAAAGAAATTAAGGCAGATGATCCATGTTTAATGAAGAAAATGTGGAATATGATGATTTACCTGTTGATAAGTGGTTGAAAAACATAATAAAATAAGAGAACATACCCTAGTGGGATAAATAGTCATAAAGGAAGGAGTAATGAGATATGTTAATCATGATGATTCCTATGCTAATGGCAAGGAACCCAAAATGAAAAAGGTAAAATGATACATAAGAAGCTGTAACCTGCTTAATAAAAATAGAATTGGTTACCTTTTTGCTAGTGACCCTTGAACAAAATGACTCTATAATGAGAGAGATAGAGAGAAAGAGTTGATGATGATCCTATAAATGTTGTTTGGAAGGAAAAACAAAATGACTCTATAATGTTGTGTATGGTCTAGTGATATATGGGCAAGACCACTATCAAGGATAGATGGTTTGTTGATACAATAGATATAATTTTAGGATGAGAGCTAGAATTTAAAGTTGAAAGTTACTATTAGATTTGTACAGGTGGCACAACAAGTTTCTATGTTCCATATTTGCAAATGTCTTCTTATGTGGGGGGTTTTTGTGCTAAACCAAGATGAGATATGTATGAATGATGTGACATCACCATGATATGAAAGTAACCATGTGAAGGTAATAGGATGAGGTGTAAAGGAAGTACCCATCTTTGTTTACCTTGGATTTTGGGGGCGAAATCCTTGTTAGGGGTTTATAGTTGTAAGGCCCCTAAACTTGATTAATGAGTTAAATAAGCTTAATTATCATAATTTAATTCTTATAACCATAATATAACCTTGTGATATGATTTGAAATCATAATACAAGCTTAAGATTCAAATTTGGTCCAATTTGGACACTGTTTGAGCAAGTTATGGTATTTTATGCACATTTTGGACTTTTTTACAATTTACCCAATTGAGAGGTTTTATTTGCAATTTATCACTTGAATTATGTTCCTCGGACATTCTCTCATCATTCTTGAGCTTGTTGAGCCATGGGGAACCTATTTAATCCTTGGTTTGAAGGTGTTTTCTCCAAGGGTATTTTAGGGTTTACCCCTTCATGGATGAGCTACCTTTAGTAGCTATCAACTAATGAATTATTTGTTTTTCTTGTAAATTCAAGAAACTATGGATGGTGGGGGATCTGCTTGTGTGTGTGGTTGTGTATTCTTAATAGTTTAAGGCCATGGACACTTGGAAAGATACTAGAACTTCAACCTTTTCTTTTTCTTTATCTTAAAGTTTCATATACTTATCCCTAAGCACCAAAATGAGCCATTTTTTCTCCACCACTTCCCTCCTTCTATGAACCTCATTCTCCCTCTGTTCTACTGTGAATTTCCTTTCCAAGGAAGAAGAAATAGGAGATCTTCTTGGAAAAAGAATTTGGGGTTGCAATTGACTTCCTTTTAGGATTTAAAAAGCTTCCTTCTAGTGACCTTGACCTAAAAGAGTAAGAATCTCCTTCTTTCCTCCATTTATTTCTTTGTTATCCTTCCTCCTACCTTTCTCCAGGTCGGAACCTTTCTGTTCCATGGTAGAAATTGTTCTAAAGCTCTAAAACCCTACCTTTCTTGCTCCTTATGCTTTGGGTTTGCTCATTTGATGAAGAAAGGTGCTAGATGGACGAGTTCACAACTTATGCTTGGATTTTCTACCCTACCTACTCGAGTTTTCTTATTTTTGGAGTTTCATATTCTAATTATAGGCAAGTTTTATAACTTTCTCTACGTTTATTGCTTACCATAATCTTGCTAGCTCATGTTCTTACTTAAAAATGATGATCCATGCACTAAAAAGCTATGCTTGACTTGGATTTCAATTTTTATAATGTTCCCTATTCTGATTTCAGTTCTAGATGAACCTGTGATCATGTTTACTTTATTCCTAAGGTATAATATGACTTGGATCAGGTTGGTTTGGCAACTTATGGTGCTAAGAACCTATCAACCAATGGTCAATTTTAGGGTTTAAAGCTGATTTCTTCTATATACCCATGACCCAATGATGGTACCATTGCAACAAACCTATGGTGTTGTCTTCATGATAGATGATGGTTGAGATAAAAGGTGTCATATGATGGTGAAAACCTATGGTCACCCCCTTAGGTCAGGTTTTGGATTGATTATAAGTTTAATGATCAACCATTAAGTACCCTACTGATGTTATCAATCAATGTTGACATTACCCTAATATTTGATGATGATTAATGAATATAGTGGTAATCTAACAACCTATGGTGACTTAATGGTCACTAATGATGGTAGATCAGGTCTCCAAAACCTATGGTGAGTTAATCATATAGTTGTACCATCAATTAAGCCTCAGACCAATGGTTTCTTGGGTCACTTGATGCAATGGTCAAACCTATACTGTAATTGATGGTTTTAACATATGAACTTGACCCAATGGTCAAGATCTAATGTTTTTCCTCCTATAAAGTGGAATGCTGGCTAATGTAATATGTTGGTCCTAATAATGTGATTTATATGGTTTCCTTTATATGATCAACTTAAGGAGCTTACTAGTTGACAATGGATAGCTTATTTTAAATGAATAGTCGATTGTGGGTTTTACCCTACTCTTAATGGAACTTTTTGTGTTGTTAATAAAGGGATGTCTAGGGTTAGATGGTGACTCTTTCTAGAGCACAAATCAAGGACTTCATAGGTGTTTTATCCAAGGTGTTTACTTATAAACAACCAATGGTCTTACCTTTTAAACATCCAATGGTTCTGGGTGACATTGTGGTATGGTGATATGGGTTGAAAGATGATGGAACAAATGGAGGGTTACCCTTAATAAGGTAGTCTTACCTATTCACTCATATGAATAGAAGGGATGATAATCATATTGTGTTGATATATAACCCTAATGAGGTATAGCTTATTATACCTAGCTTTAATATAACTAAATTATGGTAATTGGGTATGAATAGTCCTTGAATGATTAATATAATCATGGAGTACTCTCTTATAGTTGTTGAAACCCTAGTATGCTATAACCCAATGGTTACACCTTGATTTATGTGTGGGTTAATACTTGAGAATAGTATGTAATGTGATAGTGATGCTTTTCCTTATGTATCCATGATCCAATGGGGATGCCGTGAGTTAGGGTTTGGGTATAAGTGCTGATTAGTAACATTAATATAATTTATCTCATTGAACCTAACTTTAATACAAATAGATAAAGATGAGTATTCATGTTTAACATTCTTATATGATGGAATGATGGTGAAATAACCTCCTTAATATGATCATAACCTTAATATGTTAATTGGTGGTTATCATAGCCACATGGTTGATACTTTCTTATGCTAAACATGTGCATTATGAATATGATAAGGGTTAATCATATCTAGATTCCTTACATTTTGATGTAATAAAGGAATGTTCTTAATGATAATATAACCCTGCTATGATTTTTTATGAATATCTCCTATCTCATTAATGCAATATTGTGTTGATCCAGTGTATTACATGTAAGTGATGCTATTGATCCTTGTTATAAATCATGCAAAGATAATGATGATCTTGCAGGGAATAGTATGATGGTCTTAATGAACTTTGGGCATGGTTGAGCCCTGAATGAGTTGTAATCCTTTTGTGTTGATAAGGGTTGATACCCTGTGATATTGTGAAAAAGGATTTATATCCTGTGATAGTATGATGGTCTTAATGACCTTTGGGCATGGTTGAGCCCTGAATGAGGTGTAATCCTCTTGTGTTGATAAGGGTTGATACCATGTAATATTGTGAAAAGGATTTATATCTTGTGATAGTATGATGACTAGTGTAGTATCATGAATGGAAAGTGAATAGTACCATGTGATGATGAGATGAGAAATTATGTTTCATACTTTTTATATCTTTTCAAGTTTTGATATTTATATGTTTTCTAGAAGTGAATTAGGTTTTGTATGTACACTTGTTTGATGCAACCTTAATTCATTCAATTGGCATAACTAATCAAGTGCAAATCTAATCATGTAGTGCCATGTGTCGTAGAGCCATCTTTAGTGTTAGAACTTGCTGGATGGTGAAACGAGTATTCCTAAGGGAAACTCAGAGCGCATACTATTGAGTATGTGGGGGTGGCAAGTTGATGATATATCCTTGTCATCAACAATGTAGGTTGTGGAGGTTGGCTATGGTCATGCCTCATACATCTGATGTGATTGAGGACAACTACGGTTGTACCTCAGATTAGAGGGTTTTGTATACCCTGGTTTCTAGTGCAGTGACCTGTACCAAGGGCAGACTAGTGGTTAGCAGCTTGACTATATGTCACTGTGGTGGCAGATTTGACTGATATGTCACTGCCTTTTACTCGTACTGACTGAGGGGAAGAGATCTTAGGATACGACACTCCTAGATCTTGTACGAAACTGAATAGCCCTTTGCAGGGTTCGGTTTGACTTTGAATGGTACAATTCAAATTCCCCAGGGCATAATAAAAGATGTAATACAACAGTGTAGCATATTTGTTTAGGGTTATATACGACGTTTCACATTGGATGATAACCCTTGTTTGTTATCTTTACATAAAGATGATGCTTAGTGCAATTAAGAGGTAGTAGATATACTTATGTTGTGGATATGCTTAGCATTGTAGATGCATACATATAGTAGCCATGTTTATGTTGATTACTATACTGCTACTACTGATTATAATCATGATGCTGGATATCTCAAGTTGTTAGTTATGTTTAGCATGCTAGCCATGCATTTGTTACTAGAGATGCATACACTGTTAATCATGCTTATGCAGATAGTTGTGCTTATGTTGTTAGATCTTCTTATGATGTTAATATGTTCGACCTATTAGACATGCTAATGTTGTTAGCTATGCTTATGTGGATAGACTAATTCATAATGATAGAGATTCTATGTTACTAGACTTGCTCATGATGCTAGATATGCATATGCTACTAAATTGCTTATATTGTCAACAAGATAAAGGGTGATAGTCTGGCTAATGATGATAATTATTATCTACTCCTTTATGTCTTCTGTCAATCATCCCTGCTATTGAGCCTCTTTGTTATATCTGATTAAACTTCTTAAACTGTTTAATTACTTAAAATGTTGTAATCAATAAGCATTGTTGGAGGTTTTATCTCTTGCTGGGACATGGGTCTCACCCTTGTGGTTCACAACATTTTTTTTAGGTAATCGAAAGCAATGAATACAAACATGTGGAAGCAAAGAGGATCTACAGTAATGAATCAATGAGAAAGTTGATTAGATGTGTAGTGTGTCCT
Source organism: Alisma plantago-aquatica (assembly GCA_963693085.1). Taxonomy (NCBI): domain Eukaryota; kingdom Viridiplantae; phylum Streptophyta; class Magnoliopsida; order Alismatales; family Alismataceae; genus Alisma; species Alisma plantago-aquatica. The sequence goes on from OY856415.1 coordinate 643,711,335, forward strand.
AGAGTCGTTCATGTACTCTCAGGTATGGGTAGGAAAAGTTTGTATATGGTGTTTCAAATAAATCAAATTTTTGTTAGCATGTTAATGCTTGTTTGTGTGACATATATGAATATTGTTCTCCTGTGTACATATGTTGTGGCTAAGGAGATAGACCAATTTGTATCAAATTGTTGGCATAGTATGCATAGAATAAAGATGTTGAGCTCTTATGCAAATGTTTTTGAGTGAGTGTTGATGTTGAAATCAGTTTTAATTTACCCATATTTTTGGGTATGTGATTAATTAGTGATTGATTGTGTTTTATGTTTTTAGTAATCTCATTTAGTGTAATAGATTCTCACACTCATTATCTCATAACTGAGTGAAACAGAATAAATCAGAAGTTTGCCCTTATTATTAATCAAATACTTTACATAATACACCATCAAAATCATCATATGATTGGATCTATGGGCATACATACCAATTGAACCCCACTTTCATTAGATCCAATCACCCACGAATCTCATTCTTAGTAATATAAACATGTTCATCATGTTTCTACTACACAAGTACTAATCTAGCGGGTTAGCAACACTTTGCCTTTAGTTAGTATATTACATATTTCTCATCTCTTCACAGTAGGAAATTTCCTATAAGATGGAATTGCCTCAATATGCTATATGATATTCCTTGCATAACCAGTCTCTCCATTGTTGTAATTCTATTTATACTATCTCATCAATGGTTGGAACATTTCACAAGTTCATCTATATGAACTTCTAGATCCATATAGTATTCACTCCTGTGTTCATAACACCATATCATATGGCTTCTATTGTAGAATTATAGTAATGGTCAATATTTCACAACTCTTTCCAACTTAACTCTTATATTAAGATAAAACACAATTTTATATTGCGATCATTCTCTATCTTTTTGGAAGCTTGCATCGATGTAACCCTTTAAATCCAACTCTTCCTTGTCACCATAGTTCAACAGATGATCCTTGGTGTTTCTCAAGTACTAATGGATATTATTTATGGTATTCCAATGAACCTCATTGGAATGTGACTAAAATTATCTTAGCATGTCCAATACATACAAGATAATGGGATGAGTACATTATATTGCATGTTAGATCCAAATGTGGATGCAAATGGCATCCATTCTTCACAAGATTTGGAACACATGGTTCATGAGAGACTGATGCTATCTACATGGACATATTCTCTTTCACTGAATCCTTCATGCTGAACTCTTTCAGCATATTGCCAATATATGTGCTCGTATATAGGTTTTGGAAACTTTCCAAAACTATCTCTATAGATCTCAATTCCTATCACATAGGATGTTTCACCCAATCCTTCATACGGAAGGTGATTTCAATGCTAGGTTTCAATACTTGGTATTGAGATGTTATTCCTCATCAATATGTGGAATATACATATATGCTCCCACTAAATATTTTGTAATCACATATTTCATCCTTTTATCTTGACTCAAGTGAAACTCTTTGACTTTTTTATCAAATCAAAGAATCCAATTCTGAGATGCTTGTTTCAACCTCTAGATTGAATACTCTAGCTTATAGACTTTATTTGCATTGATGGAGTTATAAAACCTTCATGTTGTGTCATGTACACATCCTCTCAATTATTCCTTTTCAAGAATGCAGTTTTAACCTTCATATGCTAAGTCACATAGTCTTATTTAGGTGCATTAGTAAGCATGTCAATTGGTGAAGGAATTTCATTGTATTCCACACTTTGAACTACTTTGAAAACCTTTGCAACCAATATGTCCTTTTATGTTATCCATGTTGGCCTTCCTCTTTTAAAAGCCAACTGCACCTTACAAGTTTTAACCCTCTAGGTGGTACCATTAATGTAAGACTCATGACCTAGCCTAATGCTTAATTGTAATTACTTTGCATGATGATATGCTTAAAACTTAATCCTAATCTTGTTAGATGTCTTAATATCATGTGGCAAGCTTATATTTTCATTTTGGTCCAATTTGATTGCTGTTTGAGCTATCTTGTAATATATGTGCTTATTTTTGGACTAGTTTGAAATTTACCCATGAGAGAGGGTTATTTTGGAAATTATCACATGTAGAGAGTGCTTCTTATGCTATAGCATCATGAGATAGAAGATGATGCAATAAGGTTCTTTGTTTGAAACATAGTTGGTAATGTGACACCTTATGGCGATTCTAGGGTTTACTTGTTGATATGGTGATTGACTTAGGGTTTGATGTAATGATCCCTACACCACTTTTGGTGAGGATCGTGACTGAAACACATACCCTAGGTAGTGTTTTCGTGACTGAGACAACCTAGGGATAGGATGGTCGAGACAATTTCCTTCTAGTGGAGTGTCTCGACCATGCTATGGTGTTCTAGGGTTTGGGTCGAGGCAAGGGAGTGCTTGAGAGTGTCTCTCGGATGAGAAAAAGGGGTAACCAATCTTAGAGGTCGCAACACATTAATGGATAATCATGGACATTTATATTTTTTCATGTGAGTGGAGTAAAGGTTATTTCGTTGATGAACATGTGTCTGATGATCTAATATTTTGACACCTCAAGGATCTCCACTTCCCTCCTCCTTTGGGTATATAACCCATCCTCTTCACAAGTAACCTTTTTGACCCCACAACTCTTTCTTCTACCTTGAGATCATCCTTGGAGCTTGAGGAGCAAGGAAGGTCAATTCTAGGACCTTGGGTGACCGATCCATCTTGCATTGTTGAAGATCTTGTGCTAGGATAAACTTTTGATGGTGATCCTTGGAGAATCGTCTCTTGGTAAGTGATCTTCTTCTTTGGATCACATTTTCCCATTTGAAATATCCATCTTGTCCTTCCTCCATGGACGTGGATCATCCATGATGGTCCTTCTAGGATATTTCCTCTTCACAAAGGCCTTAGACTGTGTTTTCACATGGTGGCAACTAGTGAGAGGTTGATTTCTTCTCTTTTTCCCTTTCATTCTTGGTTTGGCCTAATATCTGTTTTCCTCTTTCTTGAACTTCCTTGTGACCATGGTTTCTTTCTTCTTCTTGGAGGTGATCCTTTGACTGAGGTTTTGAAGCTTGGTTGAAGCTTTTGGAGCTTGATATCATAAGAGTTTGTTTCTCTTCAGATCAGGTGAGTTTTAAGACTTTTCCTAATTTTATTATGAGCATCCTTAGACCTGATCTTATATTATTTTCTATATGGTTCATTGTACTTGTAAAATAGGAATTTTTGTTCTGTTGTATATGCACTAGAATCTCAGTTTCCTTTCTCTAAATATATCTTTTTGATGATTTTCTATAATTATGTTTAGGGTTTGTTGAATATCATGATTTAGGGTGTTATATACCTTGTTGATGTTTGGTTTTCCCTATTGTTACTCTCCAATTTCAACCTTGGTTCAGATATGTGCTGGAGTAGAGCAGATGGCCAAGACATTCCTTGGTCTTCCATCACAGTTGACACCCATACAAGTGGTGGTTTTAGTTGGGAAACCCCCCTAACCCTAAGGATGGTCGTTACTCTAGCCTGGATGTGATACAATGTTGATGCATGGTCACTTTGTTGGTTGACGTTGTGGCTAGGACGGCTAAGAAGGATGATCGAGATGTATGTTCTTGTTAAGTAATGAGTGTAGCAGGCTAAGGTCAAGTTGGTTACAGTTGTAACATGGTAGGTTAAGGTTGTAACACCTTGAGATAGTAGGACGACACCCTGAAGGTTGTGGTCGCGATGTTTCTTGAGGGTTATAGTCACGGCGTTTCTTTGTCGTGATCACGACATCACATTGGTTGTAATTGTGACACTCACTCGCAACGCTATGCTGGCATTTCCTTATGTCACGGTCACGATGATGAGCTGGGTGGTGTCTTGTTCGTGACTAGGTATAGGTGTGGTCCATATGTTTGGTTGCAGGGGTCGTGATGCCCCGTTGCACGCCTCATGGTGTCGTAGTGGTGACGCCATAAAAAAGTGGTTGTGTGGCTATTATGTTTAGGGTCGAGACACTCATATGAGAGTGGTCAAGACCATGGGACATGTCTCAGTCAAGACACATGTGTTGTGCCACGATCACGACATCCCATTGCTGGTTAGGTCAACACCCATGTGTTGGGAGGTCGAGATATTTGTGTTATGATGGGATGAGTCATATGTGTTGTGAGTAGTTGAGACACCTATACATGTGCGTGTACATGATCAATAAGTGGTGTAACGACCTAATTAAGGTGTTGTAATTAGAAATGGCTAATCATTAATAGAAACACTTTATACTTATACTTTTCAACAATATGTGAGGTGATGGATTAGGGTTTGGTGATGAGATAATGTTATGGAAACCTAAATGTCGATGCATATACCGTAAACCTAATATGATGATAATGCAATAAGTGTGATCTCTCTAATTGGAGATTTTATTCTATGATTCTATTTTATCTCTCCTACTTGTATAACATTAACTTGAAGGTGAAATCAATATCATAGCTATGAGTATGCTATGTTGATCCCTATGTTATACAAGGTGGTGTTTATGAATAATGTTGATGCATACTGTGATTCTGAAGGTGGAACAATTCTATGAATCAGTCTAACAACCTAACAAGTGCTTTGTACATAAATTGAGGGGTTTATATTCCATATTGATGTGATCATGGGACAAGTTCTCACTTAATACGTTTTATATCTTCTATAGTTGCATCCTACCTTAATTTTTTAGAGTTTGTTTAGGGTTAATAGGTTGTAATATGATTGATGCATTAAAAGATACCCAATTGGTATATCTAATCAAGTGAAACCCTAATCATGTAGTTGCCTTGTACCATAGATCCATCTTCAATGTTAGTATATAGCTGGATGGTGAAACACGTAACTCCTATGGGAAACTTAGAGCACATATTATTGAATATGCAGAGTATCAATGGAAGTAACTCCCTATATCCTTAAATTATTGTTTTAAGTGGTATAATACTTTGTTATAGAATGACCAAGTGTGGGTCTGTTCTCTAGTGCTGTGCCATGTACCAAGACATACTAGTTATTTCACAGGACCATAGCTTTGACTATGAGTTGCTATCTATAAAGGACTATAGCCTTGACTACAAGTTTCTGTCTTTAGAAGTATGACTATATGTCACTGCATTGTAGACTTGAACTAACTAAATAGTGCTGGTGATGATCATGGAGTCCAACTCTTCCATTGATCTTGCATGGTGCTGATTTTGACTTAGTAGTGGTCAGTTTGATTTGAGTGGTACGCCTTAAATCCTCATGGCATAAAAATGGTTAAACAACCATGTAGCATATTTTCTTAGGATCAATACAAATCACATGCCTTATTGCTTGTACTATTTAGTTTATAACAGTGATACATGTTCTTCATATCCCTTTTAAAAAGAATAAATTGTTCTTCTGCTCAGTTGCAATTATTTAAACTACTTAACTAGTATTTACTGCTTTACTTCACTGCTGTATTACCTTACCATGCTTATAATATATATTGGTGAAGAGTTATATCTCTTGTTGGGATGTTTGGTCTCACCCCGTGGGTTCCACATCTTTTTAGGTGGTCGTGGACGAGGAGGTCAAGGTCGTGGTGCAGGTGTAGAGAAGCAAGGAGATCAATAGCTATCAGAAGGATAGATATGCTGCTAGTTACAATCTTGTAGTAGATTCCTATGTGTCGTCCCTATACTCTCAGGTCCTTGAGGGAGATTGTTTTTGTTTTATATATTGACCTGTAGATTTTGGCTTTACGCCATGATTGTATAGAATGGCTTGTACATATAAACAAGGTGTAAAATGTAATAGTTGTGGCTTGTTAACCTTGAACATGGAATGTATCAACTTTTGATCACATATGAAATACAGATGGTCTGTGTTGAAGGCTTGTTGTGATAAACTTCCGCTCGAGATATTGAATTGAAAAATGGTTTTAATTTACCCTATTTTGTGGTAGTATTGTTATTAGTGATAATTCCACACTTTGTTTTGAGCAATCTCATTTAGTGTGGCGATGGTTGTCACAAGTTAAGTTGGTATCATATCTATAGGTTCACTGAGTCTACAGGGACATAGGACTAGGGTTTGAGTCTATTTTAGTGTCCTCCAGTATATCTTATAGTAGTTTCTGTTATTGCAGAAGTAGAAGAAGAGAAGAAGGATGTCTGGAGAATATGAAGAACATGTTGCTGAAAGCGGTGTTGCTACACTAGGAGGTGGTGCTAGGAGGCAAGAAAGGACTGATTCTATGCCTGATATTCCTCAAGTCAACCCAACTGAAGTAGCCAACCCTGCTTTATAGTCCATGGTTGGATAGTTTATGACTACAATGAACCGCATGATGGATAGGATGCCTACAGTTCAACCTAGGGCAGCAATTCTCGGTGTTGAAACTCATGGTGTGGGAAAGACTTTTGAAAGACTTCGGAGTGGGAGCGTTGGAGTATGTTGGAACATCTGATCCATCCGATGTAGATATGTGGATGACTGAGCTGGAAAAGGCTTTTAAATTCCTCAATATCCCTGAAGAGGATAAGGTTAAACATGTTGTATACTTGTTAGAGGGGAGTGCTGGCCATTTGTGAGCCATTGAGGAAGAAAAAAGGCCAAGAGTTGTGATTACTTGGGAAGAATTCTAACGGGAGTTTGTAAGTCAGTACTTTCTGGAGACTTACTTAGATGAGAAGATTGTACAGTTTGATAATATCCAACATGTTTATATGCCACTCAGTGATTATGAAGCTAAGTTTATGGAGCTCCTAAGGTTTTGTCCACACGTGGAAGTAATAGACAAGGAGAGGATCAGACGCTTTGAGAAGGATCTGAGTTCTTAGTTGACTACCCCAGTATCATCTTTAGAGAATAGGGAGAGATTTGTCACTTTTGTGGAGTCAGTTAAAAGACTGGAGAGGTATGTGATATAGAAGCGGGAGATAAAGGCTAAGATGAGGCCTGCAAAATATTAAGGAGAATCATCTGGAGGTGCTTGAAGAAGCCTAGGTATTTAAGACCTCAGTCTCAACAGAGGTTAGTGACTCAGTCACAATGGATACAAGAAGAGGTAGAGGTCATAGTTTTCTACCTACATGATCTCATAGTACAACATCAGTGCCTGTGACAGGGCCGTCTAGGCTGTTGTATAAGGGAAAAACCTATTTCAAGTGTGGACATGTGGGGCATACTAAGTGGTACTTCCCTATGAAGGATGAAGAAGTAACTCAACAGACAAGACAGAGTCAACAAGGATCACAACAATGACAACAACAAAGTGGAAGATGACACGGTTAAGCGTCACAAGCTGGATATTTAGGGCAAGTTGATAGAGGAAGGGGATGACAACAGGAGATGATTAGATTCTATGCCATGAGCTAGCTAGAAGGAGTCGTTAACCCTCAAGTCATGACATGACAGATGGAATTATTTCATTCTAATTTGTCTTGTTCATGTTTCATATCTCTCTTGATTGACCCAGGTACAACACATTCTTTCATCACTAGAGAAGGAATAGATAATTGTTTCTTACCTATTTGTTGAAGACATGATGGTCTTCATATAGAAACTCCTTTAGTTGGTTCAACAGAGCTATGGGAAGTATGCTTGTCCTATGCTCTTTCTTTTTCAGGACATAACATTCAAGTCGATCTCTTACCACTTGAAATGCATGGATTCGACATGATTCTTAGATGGATACTTTGGAAAATATCGAGTGATCATGGATTGTAGTGCCGAGATGGTGACATTTGCAGCTGGTGATGCTTCATGGGTGTTCTAGGGTGATAGGAAGATCCTTCTAACATGTCTAGTTTTACTATGACATCTAGAAAAGTGGATGAGGTAGGACTATGATGCATTTTTGGCACTTGTAGTGGATATAAAGGAAAAGTGTCCTAATACCAATTATACATGAGTTCGAGGATGTATTTCCTGATGGGTTTCTAGGTGTACCTCCTTCTAGGGAGATTGATTTCGAGATCAATCTAGTACCAGGTACCCAACCTATAACACATACATCATATAGAATAGCACCCACTGAGATGCATGAATTGAAGAAATAATTGCAAGAACTGCTTGAGAAAGGTTTTATTAGGCCAAGTAATGTCTCCTTGGGATGCTCCCATTCTATTTTTTAATAAGAAGGATGGATCAATGAGGTTGTGTATTCACTACCGACAATTGAATAAGATGGCGATTAAGAATAAGTATCCACTGCCACATATAGATGATTTGTTTGATCAGTTACGAGGTGCCACAATATTTTCTAAGATAGACCTAAGGTTGAATTATCATTAGTTGAGGATAAAGGCATATGACATACCTAAGGCGGTCTTCAGGACAAGGTATGGTCATCATGAGTTTGTGGTTATGAAATTTGGGCTAACCAATGCACCGACAACATTTATGGATCTGATGAACATGGTGTTCAAACTCCATCTAGACCAATTTGTAGTTGTGTTTATCAATGACATACATATCTATTATAGGGATATATAATAGCATGAGTAACACCTACATCAGGCTTTGTCATGACTAAGGCAACATCGGTTATATGCGAAGTTCAGTAAGTGTGAGTTTTGGTTAAGGGAAGTGGCTTTTCTAGGGCACGTAATATCTGCCAAGGGAGTTTGAATCTAAAGAAAGTAGAATCATTGCTAGAGTAGGATCATCTGAAGACACCTATGGAAGTTTGCAACTTTTTAGATTTGACAGGATATTACAGGAGGTTTATTAATAATTTCAGTGCAACAACCTTACCCCTAACAAAGCTAACCAATAAGGATGTGTCATTTGTCTGGGATGATAGATGTCAACAATATTTTTTGATCCTGAAGGAGAGGTTGACCAGTGCACCAGTGTTAGTGCTACCAGAACAAGGAAAGGGTTATATTGTATTTGGTGATGCATCCAAGAATGGTCTAGGTTGTATGTTGATGCAAGATAAGAATGTGATTTCTTTTGCTTTGCGACAACTTAAAACACACAAGGAGAATTATTCGACGCATGATCTAGAGTTGGCCGCTGTGGTCCATGCCTTGAAAATATGGAGACACTACTTGTATGGTGAGAAGTGTCAGATCTTAACCAACCATAAGAACTTGCAATATATCTTTTTAAAGTAGGAGTTGAACATGTGACAATGACTCTAGATGCAATTGATAAAGGATTATGATTGCACAATAAATCACCATTCAGGGAAGGCGTATGTGGTGGCAGATGCCCTGCGTAGGAAGTCTTCTTCATCATCAACTATTGAGCAGGCACATTTGAATGTCTTGGTGTGTCATAAGAGAGATATGTTGGTATATATTTGACAGATGAATGTATAGTTAGAGGTGTCCATGTTAGCTTGACTATTGGCACATTTATAAGTAAAATTGATGTTGAATTAGTAGATTAGATATGCACAACATAATGATACTATAGTACAATAGATTTAGGCAAAATTAGGCAGTGAGAAGCGTGATGACTTCCATGAATCTAATGACAGGACAATGTGTTATTATGGCAAGATAGTTGTGCCAGGTGTAGATAATCTAAGGACATTATTCTAGAAGAGGCTCACTCTTCTATGTATGCTATGCATCCAGGTAGCACCAAGATGTATCTGAATCTGAAAGATCTATATTGGTGACCAGGATTGAAGCAGGATGTAGCTGAGTTTGTGTCTAAGTGCACAATGTGTCTACAAGTTAAAACCAAACATCATAATCCAGTAGGGACTTTGCAACCATTGCCAATACCTTAGTGGAAGTGGGATCAAATCACAATGGACTTTGAGGTTGGACTTCTAAGGACAACCAAAGGTCATGGTTAGATTTGGGTGATAGTAGAAATATTAACTAAGTTAGCACACTATCTGTCAGTGAAGATGACATATATAGCTGAAAAGCTTGCACATGTGTATGTTGATGAGATAGTACATCTACATGGTATCCCAACTACTATAGTGTCAGTCAGAGGTCCATAGTTTACTAGTCATTTTTGGGAACTATTACATACAAAAATGGGTACTCAGTTGAGATTCAATACAACATTCCATCCACAGACAGATGGACAGTTTGAGAGGACAATACAAACCTTGGAGGATCTGTTGAGAGTCCATATGTTGCAATTTTTAGGAAGTTGGAATATACACCTTAGCTTGATAGATTTTTCCTACAAGAATAACTATCAAAGGAGCATCAACATGGCACCATATGAAGCATTGTATGGGATGCATTGTAGATCTCCTTTATGTTGGTATGAGATGGGATAATATTAGCTTTTAGGTCATGAGTTAGTGCACCAGACAACATAAAAGATCGAAGTCATTCAACAACAGCTGAAGGCAGCTCAGGATAGACAAAAGTCTTATGCTGATAACCGTCATAGACCTTTAAAATTCCAACTAGAAGACATGGTGTATCTCAAAGTCTGTCCTTGGAAATGTGTTCTAAGGTTTGGGAAAAAGGGTAAGCTAGCTCCCAGATATATGGATTTAACATGTTGGGAAGGTGGCCTATAAGCTAGAGTACGACCTGAGTTGTACAAGTTACATCATGTGTTTCATATCTCAACATTGAGGAAGTGTCACCCTAATATGGAGTTGACTATTCAACCAGTTGAGGTGGACCTAGATGATGATATATCTTATGTGGAAGGTCATGTCATGATCCTAGATAGAAAAATCAAGAAGTTGAAGAAGAAGGACATTGTGTTAGTCAAAGTTTTGTGGCATCATTGTGGCATAGAAGAAGCCACGTGGGAGCTTGAAGATGAGATGAGAAATAAGTATCTGTCTCTTTTTGCATATGATTTCAGGGATGAAATCCCTATTAGGGGTTTATAGTTGTAAGACTCCTAACTTAGCTTAATGCTAAATTGTAATTAGTTTGCATAATGAGATGCTTAAACCTTAATCTAATCTTTTGAGATGTCTTAATATCATGTGTCATGCTTACATTTTCATTTTTGTCCAATTTTATTGATGTTTGAGATATCTTGTAATATATGTGTTTGTTTATGGACTAGTTTGCAATGTAACCATGAGAGAGGGTTATTTTGCAAATTGTCATATGTTGAAAGTGCTTCTTATGATTTATAATCATGAGACAAAAGATGATGCAATAAGGTGCTTTGTTTGAATCATAGTTGGTAATGTGACACCTTATGGTGATTCTAGGGTTTACTTGTTGATATGGTGATTGACTTAGGGTTTGATGTGATGACCCCTACACCACTTTTAGTGAGGATCGTAATTGAAACACATACCCTAAGTAGTGTTGTTGCAACTAAGACAACCTAGGGATAGGATGGTTGAGACAGTTGTCTTCTAGTGGAATGTCTCGACCATACTATGGTGTTCTAGGGTTTGGGTCAAGATAAGGGAGTGCTTGAGAGTGTCTCGATTGAGAAAAAGGGGTAACTGACCTTAGAGGTCACAACACATTACTGGATAATCAAAGACGTTTCTATATTTTCATGTGAGTGGAGGGAAGGTTATTTCATTAATGAACATGTGTCCTTTGATGATCTAATATGTTGACACCTTAAAGATCTCCACTTCCCTCCTCCTTTGGGTATATAACCCATCCTATTTACAAGCAAGTAACCTTTTTGGCCCCACAACTCATTCTTCTACCTTGAGATCGTCCTTGGAGCTTGAGGAGTAGGGAAGGTTAGATCTAGGACCTTGGGTGGCCGATCCATCTTGCTTTGTTGAAAATCTTATGCTAAGATCAACTTTTTGTGGTGATCCTCGGAGAACCGTCTCTTGGTAAGTGATGTTCTTCTTTGGATCACGGTTTCCCTTCTAAAACTCCATATTCTCCTTCCTCCATGGCCTTGGATCATCCATGGTGGTTCTTATTGGAGATATCCTCTTCACAAAGGCCTTAGACTGTGATTTGACATAGTGGCAACTAGTGAGAGGTTGATTTCTTCTCTTTTCCCCTTTCTTTCTTGGTTCATCCTAAGATCTATTTACCTCTTTCTTGAACTTCCTTGTGACCATGGTTTCTTTATTCTTCTTGTAGGTGATCCCTTGAACAAGGTGTGGAAGCTTGGTTGAAGCTGTTGGAGCTTTAGATAATAAGAGTTTGTTTCTATTCAGACCAGGCATGTTTTATAACTTTTCCTAATTCTATTACGAACATCCTTAGACCTAATCTTATACTATTTTCTATATGGTTCATTGTACTTGTAAAATAGGATGTTTTGATCTGTTGTATATGCACAAGTATCTCAGTTTCCTCTCTCTAAATATACCCCTTTGATGATCTTCTATAATTATGTTTAGGGTTTGTTAAACATCATGATCTAGGGTGTTATTTACTCCGTTGACATTTGGTTTTCCCTGCTGTTACCCTCTAGTTTCAACCTTGGTTCAGATATGTGATGGATTAGAGTAGATGTTCAAGACATCCCTTGGTCTTCCATCGCGGTCGACACCCATGCAAGGTGTGGTTTCAGTTGCGACACCCCCTAACCCTAAGGATGGACATTGCTCTAGTGTGGATGTGATGCAATGTTGTTGCATGGTCACTTGGTTGCCGGTTGATGTGTGAACCAGGATGGCTAAGCAAGATGATTGAGGTGTACGGTCTTGTTAAGTCATGAGTGTAGTAGGATAAGGTCAAGTTGGTTACAGTCTTAACATGGTAGGTTAAGGTGTTAACACCCTGAGACAGTAAGACGACACCTTCAAGGTTATGGTCACGACATTGCTTGAGTGTTATAGTCACAACGTCGCTCTATCGTGGTAGAGACATCATGTTGGTTGTGATCGTGATGCTCGGTCATGATGCTATGCTGGTCTTTCCTTGTGTCGCACTTGCGATGCTGTGTTAGGTGGCGTCTCGATCATGACTAGGTATAGGTGTGGTCAAGATTTTTGGTTGCAGGGGTCGCAATGCCCCGTTGCATGCCTCATGGTGTCGTGGTCGCGGGCCATAACATAACCGTTTTGTGGCTATTATGTTTAGGGTTGAGGCACTCATAAGAGAGAGGTCAAGACAATGGGATGTGTCTCGGTCGAGACACATGTGTTGTGTTGTGGTCACAACATCCTATTGTTGGTCAGGTCGACACCCATGTGTTGGGAGGTCGAGACATATGCGTTATGAGGGGTTAAGTCATATGTGTTGTGAGTAGTTGAGACACCTATACATGAGTGTGTACATGATCACTAAATGGTGAAATGACCTACTTTAGGCATTGTAATTAGGAATGGCTAATCATTAATAGCAACACTTAATACTTATACTTTCCAACAATATGGGAGGTGATGGATTAGGATTTGGTGATGAGATAATGTTATGGAAACTTAAATGGCTATGCATGTACCCTAACCCTAATATGATGATAACACAATAAGTGTGTTCTCTATAATTGGAGATTGTTATTTTATTATTATGTTTTCTCTCTCCTACTTGCATAACAATAACTTGCAGGTGAGATGAATATCATAGCTATGAGTATGCTATGTTGATCCCTATGCAATACATGGTGGTGTTTATGAGTAATGTTGAGGCATACTGTGATATTGAAGGTGCAAGAATTATATGATTTGGTCTAACAACCTAGCAAGTGCTTTGTACATAAATTGAGGGGTTGATATTCCATATTGATGTGATCATGAGACAAGTTTTCACTTAATACGTTTGATGTCTTATGAAGTTGCATCCTATTGTAGAGTTTGTTGAGGGTTAATACATTATAATTTGATTTATGGATTAAAAGATACCCAATTGGTATATCTAATCAAGTAAAACCCTAATCATGTAGTTTCCTTGTACCATAGATCCATATTTAGTGTTAGTATCTAGCTATATGGTTAAACACGTAACTCCTATGGGAAATTCAGAGCACATATTATTGAATATGCGGGGTATCAGTGGAGGTAAATCCCTATATCCTTAAAATATTATTTTGAGTGGTATAATACTTTGTTATATAATGACCAAGTATGGTTCTTTTCTCTAGTGTTGTGCCATGTACTGAGACAGACTAGTTGTTTAGAAGACCATAGCTTTGACTATGAGTTGCTGTCTCTACATGACTGCAACCTTGACTACAAGTTGCTATATTTAGCAATATGACTATATGTCACTGCATTGTAGACTTGAACTGACCAAGTAGTACTGGTGATGATCATGGAGTCTGGATCTTCCATTGATCTTGTATGGTACTGATTTTGACTTAGCAGTGGTCAATTGGATTTGAGTGGTACGCCTCAAATCCTCAGGGCATAAAAATGGTTAAACAACCGTGTAACATATTTTCTTAGGGTCAATACAAATCACATGCCTTATTTATTGTATTGTTTAGTTTATAACAATTATACATGTTCTTCATATTCCTTTTAAAAATAATAAATTGTTCTTCTGCTCAGTTTCCAGTACTTAAACTATTTAACCAATATTTATTGCTTTACTTAATAGCTCTATTAGCTTACTATGCTTATAATAGATTTCAACGATATCTCTCACTAGGATGTTTGGTCTCACCCCGTGGGTTCCATAACTTTTTAGGTGGTCATGGATGAGGAGGTTGAGGTCATGGTGTAGGTGCAGAGAAACAAGGAGAACAATATCTATCTGAAGGTTGGATATGCTACTAGTTAGAATCTTATAGTAGAGTCATATTTGCCGTCCCTGTACTCTTAGGTCCTTGAGGGAGAATTTGTAGTTTTATATATTGACACATAGATTTTGCTTTATGCCATGATTGTATGGCTTGTACATATAACTAGGGTGTAAAATGTAATAGTTGTGGCTTGTTAGCCTTAAACATGGAATGTATCAACTTTTGATCACATATGAAATAATGATGGCATGTGTTGAAGGGTTGTTGCGATAAACATCCACTTGAGATATTGAAGTGCAAAATGGTTTTAATTCACCCTGTTTTGTGGTAGTATTGTTATTAGTGATAATTCCATGCTTTGTTTTGAGTAATCTCATTTAGTTTGGCGATGGCCGACCCAATTAAGGTCATACCTTGTTGGTTTTCATGGATTCCATTTTGGATGTAATGGCCTCAACCCATTTCTCTGACTGCGGACTCTCAATAGTTCTCATTTAATTGTTGGCTTATCATCTTATGACAAACTCATAACTTATCTGAGTTATAGGATTCATAATCTTTTAACCTCAGAATTGTTCTATTAGAACTGCTGGTTATGTGTTACAAATGGAATTTGAGAATTCCACAACAATTTGTGATTCTTAAAATCCATATTGACCTCCTTAGGTTGAATGTTTTCTTATTATTCTTGAACTTTTCTAACTCTACTTTACTAACACTGATTCTTTTAGAATTCAACTATCCTATCAACAAAAATTTTGTTATCGGATTGGGATAAGTAGTATTCAACAAATTAACAATTGTTTTATTAAACCTTTCCAAGAAGCCATTTTCTTGTATAAGTTTCAATCCTTAAGACATATTGGGACAATCCCATACCATATCTCATATGTTGTCATTAAACCAATTAGAGGGTACATTGTTTTAGTGCTAAGCATGTGCCTACAAGAAATTACAAGATTAGATTAAATGATAATCACATCATGACTCATCAGGTTGTGATTCTTTCTTTCTGATGCATCATCATGCTTCATGTGGAGTTCACTGTGATACACCATCACAATCACTCCAGAAGGTCCTGAAATCTCTTCCTCTGAAGTATTTCAACATTGATCATATCAAAATATCTTAACACCTTTAAGGAACTTGTGTACTTCATACATGTAATCTACTTGGACACTTCAAGACATTAGTATGTTATTAAATACGTATAACCATATCATCAGTAAATATAATGAAGTACAAATAATTATATATAGCATTTATTCTACAGGTCTATATACATCATTAGTATAAGTCCTCATAGAATGCTTGTTCTCCCCTTACGCCTAGTGAGAGGTGGTTTGTCATGTTGCTCATATATAAGACTCACATGTCTCTTATTGGTTCAATAAACAAAAGAGTCTAGATAAACATCAACATGTTCTAGATATTAATTTCTCATAAATGTTCTCTAGATGACAATGATATAGATATCCATTGTTTGAGTTTATCAAGTTTTAATCATTTAGGTATTAATGTCATGAACATTCATCTTTAGATCCTTCATATAAAGATCTCAAGACATTTGGGACATTGCCATACAAGATAACATCTTTCAAATAGAACCATTAAAAACTCTTTATTTATAATAATCATTATTCATAAAAGATGCATAAAGTAAAAATGTTTTTATTCTTGGCAGGATGAAATAGCAGTTCTTCTAACTCTATTACATGCCCAATGGGAAAAGATAAAATTTAAATGTAGACTAATGTTGTAGAAACTCTTGCTTCGCACAATCCATCCTTGTCCTTTTATAAAGGCTTTACTTCTTATCAGATCATGCACATCAACATATGTTAGATTGACATCTGGTATCACATACCCAAGATGAAGAAGTAATCAGATTTATCTTATAACATTTATACCTAAAATAGAGGTTTCTATTCCCTCCTTATTCTTTAGTTCCTCCAAGTAGAGAGGACAAATCCTTTTCCAGTGTCCATCCTGGTGATAGTGGTGACAATTGCCTCCCTTATTTACTCCTCCCTTTTCCTTGAGTGCTAAAAACTTAGGCTTCTAGTCATCTTTAGAACTCTTCTTAGCTTTGCCTTCACCTTTAGAATTTCCCTCTATCTTGCCGATCACCATCACAAACTTGGGCTTATATTTTTTCATTTGTGCCTCAGCTGTTCTCAACATGCCAAGTAACTCTGTCAACGACTTGTCAAAGTCATTCATGTTGTAGTTCATGACAAGCTGACTGTATGACTCTGGCAGAGACTACAAAATCACATCAGTGGCCAACTCTTCACCCAAGAAGAATCCCAGTCTAGAAAGGTTCTCCACATACCCAATGAGATTGAGTACATGAGGACCTACTGGGTCTCCTTCTGCCATGTTACATTGAAACAACGCCTTAGCAACATCAAATCTCTCCTGTCTTTCCTGATCTTAGAACAAGTTCTTAAGATGCATGACCATCTCAATTACATCTATGTTCTCATGCTGTCTTTGCAACTCATAGTTCATGTAGGACAACATTAGACACTTGGCATTGACAAAATCCCCAATATGCCACTTGTAAGCATCCCTACTAGCCTTAGGTGTGTTGGGAAGAGGTTCTTCAGCTCTGGCATCTCCAAGATATAGATCTTGTGCTTTTGTGTGAGAAAAATTCTCAACATCCTGAACCAGTATTGGAAATTATTCCCATTCAACCCGTCCTTCTCAAGGATTGATCACAGAGAAAATGCATTGTTGTGTGTTGCCATTTAATTTCATAAGAGAAATTTGCAATTTACCAACAACTCATTTTTTATTTTATTTGTATTTGATTGACGATGTTTGATCTGGCCTTTATTTAACTATCGCTCTCACTATTTTTTTTTTCAAATTGATAACACTCAATTATGAATTTGGAAGATTGCAGTGCACAAAACTATAATGAGCCAAGATCCAAAATAATTCAATTGCTCTTTGGCCAACGCCAAAGTCCATAATCAATCACTAAGGTAGACAATGTTTTCCAACTGTATCTTATGCAATTCTTGGATAGATGGTACACACAACTCCTTACCATAATCATATAGATGCCTCTAGGTGCTTAATCTCATTAAGGACATCCAGTTAATCCCGAACCAAAATCCAGCACGATAGAAATGCACCCTACTTTGACATAACCTACATATCTACCATCATATTTCCGCGAGATGAACGACACACCATGCTTTGGCATAACCTATGCTTGGTCAACCAAGCTTTTCTTATGTGTTGATAATGGAAAGAATCTCAGACTTAATATATTTGATTGAGGGATTTATATATTTAGAAATTTATATACATAATCTAATCATTATATATATATATATATATATATATATATATATATATATAGTACATATCATATATATGATATATCCCACAATTTAAGCATGCAATATCAAACATTAGCGACAATTATGACCATACTACTATAATTCCTTTGAGCCACATGGAATTACTACCACCTAGGTCTACATATCATGTAAGAACCTATTGTTGGTGTAGATCTGTGCCTGCCAATCTGGGTTGATCGGTTCAACCCTTGAACTGGTTAGCTCGCCTCCTAGTCAGTCGGTTGGTCGTCTAAAATGAACGTATGGCCTTCTATCCAACTGATGTTTCGACACCTCCAAATGATCGATTGGGTTCACCAGCTAGTGGGTTATCTCTTGGTACAGTCTTCCCTCCTCGGTCCTCTAGTCGGCCGACTCGTCATGTAAAATGGCTGGCTCACCAGACATTGATCATTATCTTCATTGTTGTTAGAAAAGGAACTATCCTATTGCTATTACATGGTAATGAGAAACCTTAAGTTACATTTGAGGGGATCAAAGGTAGGAAAGAATAATACTTTCACATTGGGAAGAAGAAGGTAGAGGCTTGATATTCAACTTGAGATATAACAAGAACAAACAAACCATTCAACAACACACAAATATTTGGGTTATTAGCCATAATCATGCTACACATCCACCATCAAAACCAGCTTTTAGGGTGACACGTGTACATTGCATATATATACCATATATATTAATTGGGATCTTATGTGGTGTTCAATCAGATATGCACATTAATCAGTTTAAATATTCACATCGTATGTGATAAATAAATGATGAAAACCAAAAGTTTGATCATTTTCAATTATCCCAAAACATAGTAGATGGATGTGGTTCTGATACCACTGTAGGGAAATATGAAAATAGAATAGGCATCAGAAACACAAATTTAACTACCATATTCCCCATAAACCAATGAATCACGTCAATAACTATGTAATGGAAAGGTTGGTTTAGAGGATATACCTAGTCCTGGAGGAAGTCCAACAAAAATCTACTCATTGTAGTTGTGCAACTTTCTTCTAGTTGTACTCAAACAATGTCTGGTAGGCCTCCTGGTTGATCACCACAGATAGAAGGTTGACGTTGTCCTCCAAGCGGCAGACAATGTCCTCCTCGCCTCTATACTAGTCCACACGAACCACCTGAAACTCTTGTCATTCTAGAAGAACGAACAAGGAGTTGTCCCCTCATGTTGGTGTACTAGTCACCAAATTGCTCTCCCAATATTGTTATCCCTTGCTATCCCTCCCTTTAGTGGGTAGGACTTGCTTGGGTTCTCTCGGTTACCACAACCAAAGAAGACAAAGAATTTTCAGAGGAATCAAGTTGTATTTTAGAAGCCCCCAATACCCCTCTATTTATGGGAGGGCCAGGGTCATGGTTTCCACTCTGAGTGGGAGAAGAAGGGACTATAATTTCACGAATTTTCACAACCTACAAGAGAAAAAATGAATCGATCAATTGGCATGTGAACCGATCGGGTCAACCCTTGAACCTACATTTCATCATGTTTCCCAATTTAAACTGTATTGACAACTAAAATCTGATTTAGTGTACAACATGACGTCAACACAAATCCTTCAATCAATTGAATTGATCCACCAACTGCTTGGTTCACAACTTGAGCCAGTCGATTCATGGATCTGAGCCGATCAGTTCACTTCCTAAACTGATCGGTTCATTATCCAAAATTGCCAAAGTTGGTTCAATTGAACTGACACACTAAAATGGCCGATTCAACACTTAAACTAGTTAGTTCACTTGTCCAGTCAGTCAATATTCAACCAATGTTGTTTAAATTGAATATCTAACTCTTTAGCACTCCAATTTAAACCATATTCATGAATGAAATCCTATTCCAAGTGTATCCTATGTGTGTGACCCTATAGGTTCCATGTTACATTGGCAGTGAATGTCCATAACTCTTTTATGACATCACTAGCAAAGATAGTTCCTAGTCACACATCATTGCTACCCAAGTAATTGGAAACTTGGAGAACAACTTCAACCTACAATATGTGATAGGTGTTAGAGTGATTGTATAATTCCTTTGTCTCTGATATCCAGATTGAACTTGAGGCATGGAATAATCACCCTTTCAATGTTCAATCTATGTTCCTTGTACTAGAACAGATCGTGTGAGATATATGTGACCTCAATATCACATATTGATTCACGTGTGCATGCACATGCTTTTCCTCAATCTTGCTTATCAAGTGTCCACGATATCAAACTCCTGTAGTAGGGAAAAATCCCATCTACATCACTCACAGTCATCCCCATGTGCCACAATGTATCATATCATCACCTTTATGGCAATCCTTATCCATGATTATGATGAATGATGTCAAGGTACACCGAGTGATATGTGATGAGTGTAGTGATTTTAGGTCTAAAAACCACAATCACCACCATCACTATGAGAGATGACTAAGACCACCAGTAATGGTTTCCATGTGTCACTCTCAAGGTGGGTCTGTCTGATACACTATTCTCTAACAAGTATCTGTGCTTGGTTTGATATCACATATCATGACTGATGAGATTTTGTAATCAAAAAACACATACTCTAGTCTTATGCATTATTGTTGTGTATCGGCCTTCCACAATAACATCCGACAAGGGAGATAACAAGAATGTATATACTCTTAGCATCCGTATGATCTCATTGTTCAGGTCACACACATGAAGACATACATCATTAAGTAATGCCATTATTTAGACATTCATTATATTTCCTCATTAACTCATAACTGAGTGAAATAGAATAAATCATAAGTTATTATTAATCAAATTCTTTACATAAGATGCCATCACAATCACCATATGATTGGCTCTCTGGGAATACATACCAACAAACTTCAATTCCTTTATGCATCCTGATGTGTGTGACCGAATAGGTTCCTAATTATGTTGGTAGTGATGTTGAAAACCTCACAAGAAAAGATTGGTGTTTAGGCACACATCATTGCCACCCAAGTAAAATGAATTATGGAGAACAACTACAACCTATAAAGTGTTACATGTTTCTATGACCTTATAATCCCTTTGTCACAAATACTAGTTTGAAACTAAGGCATGGAACTGTCATCCTCGTATTGTTCAATCTATGTTCCTTGAACTTGAGAAGACTATTCGAGATCATATATTAACTCACATGAGCATGACCTTGCATTTCCGTAGTCTTGCTTATCAAGTGGTCTAGATAATTACTCAAAAGGAAGGACCAAATTCTATATACATCACTCGCCATGTGTCATAATGCATCTGGTCACTACCTTTTTGGCAATCCTTATTTAGAGCATGTTGGGCTAGTGGTCAAAGTACACATAACAACATGTGATTACTATAGTGACTTTAGGGTTATGGATCATAATAACCAGTGTCACATTGAGATATGACTCTGACATGTCATTACATGACTTCCATGTGTCATGATCAAGGCGGGTCTATCCTATACAACTTGTTCTCTAACAATTACCCATCTATTTGAATGGTTATCCAAAATCATGACTAAAGAAACATAATCATCACTCATTGTACATGCTAGTATTGTGTATTTTTGTTGTCCTATAATATCCAAAGTAATAACCGACCAGGGACATAATAAGAATGGATACTCTAAATACACATATGATCTCATGTTTAGGTCCTATACCCAAACCATATGTCATTGAGTCAAAATATCTTAGGATATTATTAGGTTTATTTCACGATCTCAATGCAGAAACAAACATAAAAATTGAATTGCCTCTTATTAATAATCAAGTCATATACAATTTATTCGTATTACAATCATCATATGATGGATCTCAGGGAATCAAACTAACATAGTTGAGTTCCTTCTAGGTTATGCATCCTATTTTGGGAATGTTTATGTACTTTAATTCCTTGCATGTAGTTACTATCTAGATTTATGATCTTGTTGCCTTTCCTTATGTTTTGGTGAAGATCCTTTCATTTGTTGATCTTATTTGCATGAACTTTCCATTTTGTTAACCTCAAGAGAGAATTGATAAAAAGTGACAAATGAGGTAGTGTGGCTGAGCCTCGAGAGAACACCCAACCACACTGATCTGATATGGACCTAACTCCTCAGCACACGATCATGGTAGCACCAAGTCAATTAGGGTAGAGCCACCCAAGATGGATATCTAGTCAATCGGTGCTGCTCCTAATTCCATGTATTTTCCTAGACCCAATAGACAATCTGATACACTTTAAAGTATTGGCCTATGGTCCTTGACTGGGGTATCCGGATGTTGATGGGGTTTTTAGTGATGCTTCATGATAGAAAGTGGGTGATCCCCCAAAGGAATAACTACCACACCACATGCTAGGTTAGGATGTTAGTTGCTAGATTGGATATCCATGAGTTGTCTACACCTAATAATGATGTGTACATGTAGTTTGATTCATGGTTACATAGCCTATAACTCCTCTCTCATTTAGTGAGATTGAGATAATTTATTTTATGATTTTATTTTTTTCTTTTCTTTTCCTGGTTTTAGTTTAAACATACTTTTCATCCTATATGATCTTCTTAGCTATATAAGAACAACATTTTAGGATGCTAAACGACCACATCCCTATGTCAAAACCTAGTTTCTATAGATATCCCACTCAATTGTGGGTTTGATTTAGTATCAATTTACAAATAATGAATTCCTGATACAAATCACATCATGTGTTTGAATCAAAATTTCAACACACGTTTTGGCACAATCAATCACTATGATGACTTATATTAACCCTTGACTATCTCTAAGCTGATCATATAGTAAATAAATGTGCTCACCACAATGAGCATTTTGATGTCATGGTAGATCTACCAAATTGCTTCTTTATAGCTTCATAAATAGAACTTCCACCTCTTAATTCACACTTTTGTTTAATTAGCTCATCTCAATGATATGAGTATTCAAGGTAACCGATCACACTTATGAATTATGTTTACTAATAAAAATTAGGGTTTATTTAGTATTGCATTTTATTATCCACACATGAGAATCCTACTCATTTATATGACACTTTATTGATATAACATATTTATATAATATCAATGTACATGCTGCATGTGTATGTGCACTGAGTTCATGGTATCGCTAGGGTGTGCACAATTTCCTATAATTTCTATTTATTGACGTGTGACTGCAAGGATGTAGAATTTCTAAATTAAGAACTCTTCTTGGGATCAAGTTAATTATCCCGATTTAAGTTATTCCTATTGTCCTATTTATAGCACGTTAGAGTATGGGGAACATGAATTGGGCATTAGCTATTAAATTTTCAAAGGGGAAATAGCAAATGGATTCATATACTAGGAGCTTAAAGTATTTTTCTTATAAACTTTATATCCCTTTTCTATTTACCTACAAAAATCTAGGACACACTTAATCTAGGATTAGCTAGTCAGTAAAAAGTTAGAGGTTTTCATGTTCAACTAAATAATATATCTTACTTGAGTTAGGAAAATTTTCCTATTCTTGTTCACAAACATTTGAGAAAATCAAACCAATTATTTGATATTGTGTTTGACGTTGAACTAATTTACATGGTAACTTAGAATAATTTTACCCATTAACTAATATATGACCAAGTGTTCTTTTTTGCAATTGTATGAGGAGATGATGCCATAATTAGTTAGACTTTATGATAAAAAATACTGAAGTAAAGTTATTCATATATAAATAGGTATTTCACAACCCTCCACCCCTTCAAATGCCTAATCTAAAAGAAGGCAAACTAGCTTATAAATGTACAAAGGTAGCCCTCCAAACCATACACATCATTTCTTCTTCCTAGTTATAACCTTATACTTAGTATTAAGATTTAATGTAACAAGTCAGTGATTCATATATATATATATATATATATATAACTTCCTTGACTATCTCATACTCCACAAGTTAAAGAAATCATTGATATAATCCATGAAAGTATATATGGAATTTCAATTGGATGGATTTTCATTATCTCATTTTCACTCAAATATTTATTATTCCATTAATTAAAAATATTTCATTTCATGGATAATGGGATGCATGCATTATGAATGTGGTCTTTCCCATACAGTTAGAGTGTACATCGATGCCATAAATGCTAGAAATGGCCAGTTCAAAGACAAAAACCCACACTAACCATATTATATGTGCAGAAACAATCTCATTCAAAACATGTGTCATATTATGGTAATAGTGCACCACCTACAACATAAGTTGACCACATCAACCAGATTCTCACCTGCCTTCTGGTCCTCAATGGGCTGAGGCAATGGTTTGTAAGGGGAACCATGATAACATAACTCAATTATGCACTGAGGGAACACACATATTGGTCAAGTTGTTGTGACTATGTCTATACTTGGAAGCAAATACAAATAGGCTAACAATATAATTGATGTTCTAAAGATGTGATCAACTATGTAAAATATTTGACCTCCCAGCAAATAGTGGTACCTCCACATGGGAGGAAGGATCCAATAGTAACTAGTGTAGTATTCTTACTTTAATGTATTGTCACTACTCTTATATGAGAAAAACCAGGTTTGCACTTTTTAGGGTATCTCTCTAACTATAATACGTTCCACTAATGTTTATCAAATTAATTATGTTAGTATTTCTATGTGGTGTAGATGATCACAATGGGTACTTATCATGGGCAACATTTCTTTTTGAGTGTAGATGATCGCAATGGGTACTTATCATGGGCAACATTGCTTTTTGAAAAAAATTGTCACGCTAATGGTGAACATGTAGGATGCATGTTTGTATGACTTTTGGTGTTTGATCGAATGAGAATGAGAGTTGTATTATAATTATTTGGAAAGATAGGTCTTTAAATAGATGTGACATTAGTATGTGTTAGATTATGGGTCACAACTGATAACAATTGAATTTGTGGAACTATATCGATACCACTTCTTTCTCTAGGAAATTGATTTAACACCTACCCAGGAGATACCGTAGGTTGACATCAAGTTACTTAGAAAGGAATGCAAGTTAGTATGGTCCCAAGCCATACACATGAAGGAGATTGTTGAAATGGATCATGATGGCAAAGATGTTTACCATTGATATCCAATGGAATCTAATGAACTGTCAAATAGGTTAGAGGTTCACAATCAAATTTTGGATCCACCATCACCTTGACTTGACTCAAGGTACTGTACTTTTTCTTTCCCTTTTTACTTTATTGCCAATTTATTATTGATGAAAAAAGTATAGTGAAACATAATTTCATCAAGCACGACCAATGTAGTATAATTTGATATATACTTTTTTGTGTAATTTGAAAAATTATGACCTAGTTTGTCTTTATATGACAAAATTGTGTAATTTGATATAAATTTGACTAGTAAGAGGTACTACAATATAATTTGACCCAATATCACATAGTATATACTTTTTAATATTCTAGATTAGTTTCTTACATTTGCCTCAATTATTTATAGTGTATTGTTCAAAGGCAAAATGGAACCTTGGATTGTGGATTTCTAATCATTTACTTAGGGATGGCATGAAGTCCACGTGCTATTGAGCTTTGATCTACCAATCTTTGTACTTCAAAGTAGTAATTTTAGGTGATCATAAGGGATATATTGGTTATATGTTTTCTTAACTCCACTTAGCGAATACATAGTTCACATGTACCTTTGACAACAAATCTCCTAATCTTAACTATACATGACATGTAAGTAGTTGATCAGTAGTCAATAGTAAATGTACATGGTGGAGGCCCTAAATGAAGTTCAAAAACATATAACCTAGAGTTCCTCTGTAATCACCTAGAATTACTATCTTGGAAAATAAATATTGTCATATTAATGGTTAATAGTACATTGAATTTGAAATAAAGATTCACATATCATAGGTTAATAGTATAGAAATTTCATGAAGTCCATGTAAAATTGACCTTTGATCTACTGATCTTTATTCCCTAAGGAAGTAATTTAGGTAATCATACTGGAAATCTAGGTTATGCATGTTTGAATTTAATTAAGGCATGTAGATTAATGTGAACCTTTGATAATTTCTCTCTTAATATCCTCTCTTAGGAATACATATTATATTATCAATACTTAATAGTACATGTACTTGATGTAGACTCTAAGTGGATGTCCCAAATGCATGACCCAAGTTTCCTTTATGATCATGTAAAATTACTCCCTCGAGAATAAAGTTAGGTAGACTAGATGTTAGCAATACATTGACATCATGTACTCCTCAATTAAATTTTGACAGAAATTGAAAGTTTAGTAACCTACATTGTAAAAGATAACTACTTGTCATTTTATTTATTTTTAAAATAGCACACACACACTTATTCATTAAACATGGTGGATTTCTACTTAGGAGTGTCAACTTAAACTGTAATGCTACAATTATGTAACTAACTTCAACAATCTAATTTCTTGCAACACCCACTCAAGCATCAAAATATAATGAACATCTAAAAGGTCACTTTTAACCACCTCAAAAAGTTGTTTCTACATTTGTGTTAAGTGGTCTTCACCAACATTACAAACTAACAAGTTTTAATTGAGTAAAACAAGTAACTTTGAAAGAGCATACAACTGAGAAGTTTCCAAAATTAGGCACAAGATATGGATAAACAAAGTAATAAAATATTCTCATGTTCATTTTATTAGTCCCCGGACCCACCTGAAGGGTACCACAACATGAGAAAGTAGCACAAAAAGCTATAGTCTCATAGTATAAGACTTATAATAGACTGAGACTCTACGTCTGCTAAACTATATCCTTATTCCACAATTGGACCCACTACTTCTGATCTCAAAGGGTATTCCAACTTGCAAATAAAGTAAGATCCTTCTCCAAATCTAAACGCTCAAGTGGAGAGTCAAAGAACTTGGCATAACAACATACTTTGGTGATTCTACAGTCATGACTCACTAAGAATTAACTGAACTAATTTTACTATCTATAATGTGGATATTAATGAATATGTAGTTAATTTTAGGTACAATACTATAATAAGGAGATCATCATCCTTGGGATTCATATACCCCATCTCAATCCTACACTCTAGGTACACCAGTTTGTACTCTACTAATTGGTATGCACATTTATTCCTCCATATCATCGAACTTAGTGATGGATGATATGATGTTCATGACATCTAGAGTCTGGTTGATTATTTAATTTCACTAAACAGTTTGCCTAACCATTTCTTAGCTTAAACCTATATTTTGATCAACATATCATCTTTACATTATGTACTATAAATGAACTATTGGAATTTTGTATTGTATATTACTCAAATTATTTAGATTAATCCATACACTTTAATAGCTTGTTTTGCTAGCATTCACCTACTTTATATTCTTACTTATAATAAAAAAAACTTCAATTTGAGAGGAAACCCCCATATTCTACGTCTTAATCCAACTGTTAGTTTCTTCCTACATATATGTTACAAATACTAGAGGAAGGAAGAGAGAAAAAAAGAGATAATCTTTAAACCAGTCCATACAATTAATTTTGTCCTTGAACTAGGGATGGCAGAGAAGAAGAGATAAGGACAAATGATTTAACTAAGGTTGATTCTAGGTAGGCTTTCCTATAGTTATCTATTATTCATGTTCCATCTACTTCTCCCTAGAAATCTTCTCTTGAATCAACATAGCTCAATTCTAGGATACATATTCTGGATACCAATAAAAGAAACTTAGATTTAGAAATATATACTTACATATTAGCATCAAGATATTTGCAATTTTGTGATTGGATAAACTATCATCATTGACCTATAGGCATCGATGACCTAAATGATTGCTGAGTTGGTCAATGTAGCCCTTAATTGTGTTTTGGTGGTCACTATAGCCTTAAGGTGACCTACATGGTTACTAAGGACATTTTGTGCATCTTGTCACTATAATCGATCGATGCAACCCAAAAGCATCCTGACCTAGTTTCTATGAACCATAATGACATGACTGGTCATTGTGATCTGACAACGACCCTAGAAAAACTAATAATTTTTTTTCTAGATATGCACATGGTCCAAAACTACCATGTACAATCTTTTAAATATTTGATTCTCACCTTCTTTAAGGTTAAATTCAATATTCACATTGATCATAATTTCTGACGTAACTAAACTGAGATTCAGTTACACACTAATGTTATATTAATATTCTAAGACTCAAAACTAGTTATTCATTAGGATGTTTCTCTCAACATATCAACCACTAAATAACTAGGGATTTGCCAAAATCATATGTTATAGATTGAAAATAGGTTTTGCTCAACCCTAAGATTAGAAGATATACTAAAACTAGGATGTAAAAACATTAATATTCTGTATATGTCCTTATGTAGTATTTGTGGGTGACTTACCAAAAGGGATGACTAACACTAATTGCGGATGCAATTATTAGTTCTTGATAAGTACATGGGCGAGCCTCCTTACTACCAACTAGCAATAAATTCCTAATCTGACTCTTACTAAAAATTTAACACTTTGAAGCATGTTGTACATGGTACATCACATAGTCCTAGTACAAATCCTTGTATAAATTCTCAATCTATAAAGGATTCCAATATTAATGCCACTACATGGGGCAATTTCAACTTCCCTGAAGACTAGTGTACCATTTCATTTTAACTAAACTCTTATTAAGCAAATCATCCACACATGATATTTCACAATTATATTCTCCTTATGATTTCTATGCATCCAACATACTCCATGATTCCATAGTCCATACCGTTCACCTTTCATTGCTAGGATATACAAATATGAACTTGAATGAAAGTGTACATGTAGTTAGACATTGTTTATCAATATGATTGGCGAGTTATTTTAGATGTCCATTGGACACAAGAGACTTAGGTATGTCTTTACCTAGAAATAGATAAATTTTGGCAAAGACAATGGCTACACTTGATCAAGGATCATGACTGTACTATAGACTATCATCTTGGGAAGGCCAATATTTTGGCTAATACCATTAATGGGAATCCATCATTTTTTACATTTTCATTGATATGTGAAGAGAGATGTCATTACTACACAAAATGAAGATGTATATGGTGGTTGTTCTAGTAGGTGGTATGTTTTCTCAAATAGACCAATCTTGTATGATAGAGATCTTAAACATGAATATGAACAATTGTGATAAATTATAGATGGCATGTGTCAAGGTAAGATATTAGAGTTTCAATATGCAAGTGATGTTTTTTTGTTTCAATAAAACAAGTTTTGTGTTCCTAACAATAGAAATATCACAACACACATCTAGGTAGAAGCCACTTCTGAATTTTTCAATGCATCTGGGAAATTCTAAGATGTAGCAAAACATGAGAGAGATGTATGACGACCTAACATGAAGAGGGTCTTTGATGAGTATATCACCATATGTAAGGTTTGTCAACAAGTGAATGCTAAACACTGGGAGCCAGTGGGTATGTTGTATCTACTTTGAGTACCAAAGTGGAAGTGGGATCACATTAAATGGACTTCTTTAATGGGATACAAATGACACTTCGTTAAGTTGATTGAATTTGAGTGATGTTGGACCATTAGATAGACTCAAACTACTTCTGGCTAGAACATTTGTCTTTAGTTCACCTAAGCTCAAGAATATCAATATAGATGATATCTATATGTTCAAGGGATTCCAAATTCAATGAATTCTTATATACATCTAATGTTCACATATTAACTTTAGGAAAAACTTCAAGATGCCTTGGGATAAAACTTGAAATTCAACAATTGTTCCATTTACTGACAAATTGATAGTATTATTGGATCATTCAAACACTGTCAACATATGTATATGTTTTCCAAGTTTTTGGAAGTTGGGATGAATACATTAGTTTCATGGAATGTATTATAATAACATATATCACTTCAATTTTTTTTGAGGAATTATATATCACTTCAATATAGGCACACATATATATAGTTCTTTGACCAGATGATATATAACCTCTATTTTTTTAGCATGAATTTGGTGGTAATAATATTTTTGCCCTAGCAATCATATATAAAAAGAAGATTTTTTATTATCAAATAATAGTTTAAACCGAACCAAGACTATCATAGGAGCTATGCTGAATAACAACATAGATTGCTAGAGTTCAAAGCTGCTGACAAGTCTTCCTGAATCATTCCTCATGGAATGATATATAGAGGTTAGGTAACATGGAAATATATCTTCAAGGTACATGGAACCATATCCCATCCTTTTGAAAATAGATTATGTTATTTATCAATTAGATTGTCTCTCAATCTATCTGGTATTCGTGATGTGTTCCAATTTATATATTATGGAAGTGCCATCCTAATATTGAGAAGATAATAGATATGAATCCTAAAATGTTATGGGAGGATGTTATTTTTTTGAAGGATGTATACAAATCCTTGATCACAAGGCCCATAATCTTATAATAGATATTACTTGAATAAAGTTTTTATGGCAACACCAAGACATTAAGGAAACAATTTAAGAGTTAAGAGTATAACTAGTTAATAATTATCCTTATCTCTTTTATATTGAGGATGTACTTTCACCATGGTATTGTTATTATTTCCTTCATGTGAAACTTTATGATTATAGAACCCTAATCCAAATGGTGATGATAAAATCTTATTTTCTACAATATCCTGCAAAGCATTGTAAGTTTGGTATACACCTAATGGATAATATGTGTTGTTCTACTTAAGAAATAAGGAAATGCTTAAATTTTATGTGATAAGTATTTATAATTATATGACAATGACATGAGAATAATAATATCTATATTAGATCAATTGAGTGTTGTGTTGATGTTGATCCAAACACTGAAAGAATTGTCTAAGAGCAGTTGGTTTATCTCAAGACATTGGTGTGTCTTGAGGTTAGTTGGCATTGACAATGTGCTAGTCAATGTATATGCACTCAGGTCAATATCAAACCCTTACAATCGATTGATATTGATCAGATGATCAATGAATATCAACAATATAGTAATATCCAAGGTAGCACCAATGCTTGGAGGATAGATTGTCACTTGGTTTTGGTCTCTAGTGAGGAAAGGGAGGTTGTTGGCAAGTTGTGGTCACTAGGAGTTTGACAAGGAGCAAAAAAAGTTTAATTGGCCAACAACATTGACCAAGAGAATCACAATTGAGAGGTCATAATGGGACAAATTACATACTACTAGATCATTTATTTTAATAGAAATTATGTTGCTTCAGATCCACATATATAAACACTACCTCATACTTATAAAAAAATTCACCACTAGTTCCAATAAGGTTCACACTATGGAGAGAATATCCTAAATATTTTGGATAGTTTTGAAGTAGATAAAGAGAGAAGAACAAAGGAGAATTATAGTTGGTTTCTTTTAGTTCCATTTAAGGTTAAATTTTCCTATTTCTTTCCCCATCACCACCCTTTAACGCAATGTGCTCTTCTCCATAAATTTCACACCATATTATCTATCATATCCTTTTACATTCCTAAGATAAAAAGGGGGTCTAGATATTGTTCTTGCCTTAAGGAGAATATCAAGGGTAAATTTTTTTTTTCTAGCTAGTTCATGGAGAGAAATGAACTTTTGGTGAAGAAAGTACCCTAACCAACATAGTTAATAAGGTCCAAATTTGTTTAGTACTGAAGTTCATGAATGTATGCCATTAAGTTTTGTTTCTTCTAAAAAAGAGTCATGCTTGTCTTGTGAAAATTTGGAGGCTTGAATGGTTTGTATTTCTAAATTTTAAGCATCTTTTCCAATATCACTTGCATGATTAGTTTTAAATAAAAATTTTACATGTTTCCATTTTTTTATCAATTGTACAATATTTCTAAAGTTATGTTGAGGAGTTGTAGAAGACAAACTTGATTGGTATAATGAAAACTATGGTATTCCCCGTTATCTACACATTATGTGGAATACCAAGATTGAGAAATCTAGATATATATACATTATAAGAAGTTACACTCTTAATAAATATTTCAAAATACTAAGACACACCTAGTACAATATATTTTACTTTTATCTCTTCATATTGTGACATATGAAAATGTTTATGTACTATAATGACTAAGGATTAATCAACACATAATCACACAACAATGGGTCTGCAGAACAAGTTCTAGTGGAAAGTTCCTTATAAAGTTTAAGACAACCAATACGAACCCAAAAAGACCAGCGACATTATTAGCTAGTTGGCTTATTAGAATACAGTCATCCTTCTCAATGGTGCACTAGACAATGTGTGATCCCACATGTAACCATTTTTCTATTATGTAATAAGTAAGTGAAACTTTAACACCTAACCTAACAAATAGGGTCAACAAGAGTGTCTAGTTAGTACTAATCATGACCAAACATGACAAACTCTATGTATAGACGCTGACTTAGTTATTTGCAAGGTTCCTAGGTCTTTCCTTAGGACTTCTGCAATGAGTTCTAAATTTTATGAGAGACTGATGGATCCCATAATTGGGTCTCCATCGTGTGTCTATTTTCCTTATATTCACAAAAAGATGTTTTGTAATGCATGTTTTCCCCTAAATAAATGGTTTTATATCAAATGCACTTACATATTCCTTTTGCATGTTCTTAGGTATTTTTATCACCACCTTATGGATGGAAGAGAAGGAGGCTTTCCTTAGACGTTCAACATCCATGGATGGGTCTAAAGTGATGTTAAGAGCACTCCCAACCTACCCCGATTGACCAAGGATCAAATTCAAGAAAAAACACAATAGATGTCCAAGTTTAGAATTCAAGTGACTAGAAAAGCCCTCACAATGGATGTGGTATTCAACCATGACTATGCTACTCAAGCTAAAATCACCATGAAATCATAGAATATGCAAGTAAATGGGCTCCAATAGCATGATCATATTCAGTGAAACGACAATGGTGAGTGAAGGGCATCACAACCATTTCCCTTACCACAATCGCAACAACCAGATCCTAGTATGCACCTTTTGGACAATATGATCCCTTCCTAACTCCTTACTATGGCCATCGTATCCACCGTGGTTGTGTGACCTTCATGCCACCAAGGCCGTGGTACACACCACCATGATACCACCTACTCTCCAGAATTCCTATTTCCTTTTAATACAAACCATTTTTCCATGAGCGGGGCCATTTACCACAACCGTTGCCACCACATAAACTCTTCCCAGAATGTTCGTGCTACTCACCTAACCCTAGTGCTTCCCAAAACTACTTTTACCAAACTACCCCCACCTACCCTATGCTAACTAGAACCCATCATTAGTCATGGCTAGGGGTTGAAATTAGCTACCACTAGCATTCTTTTTTGCTCCTTACACCACCACCCACCTCTTACCTACACTCTCCCACTTCCATTACTCCTAACTTACCTTAAAAACCCTAGTTTTCTAGATTTTTGATCATTTTCTCCCCACTTCTCATGCCATTTTACCCACTTAGAGGAGGAGCTCGTGTTTACAACAACCAGAGTCAAAAGTTGGAGCCTACACATCAATGTTGATGGATTGCTTTCTCTCTTCTTATTCTCCCTATTTTGTTCCCTTTTGTACGATGAGTATTTAAGCCCCCTTTGTGGGTTGTTTGGAGGCAAAATATGTAACTACGATACCATGTTGGTAAATATTAATGCATGAGAATTTGATTTCATTACCAATTGCTATGTTATTGCATTTTCTCTCTTCTCACCTCATCATATGGTGATTCATGTATGATAACACCTAAAACATAGAGAGAATAAGGAATTAGGTGCTATGAGAGGGAAAATCCTAAGTCAAATAGTGAGTCCTTAGCTAGTTCCCTCTCTCATCACCTATCCATCTTTTCCGCTAACCGTAGATATGATATCTAAGTATCTAGGCATGCCTTTCCACATGCACTTATCAAGGATCATGTTAAGTGGTTAAATGGGAGGTAAAAGGAGGAGAAATACCTTTCTCCTAAATCCCATACCACCCTTTATGACAAAGTGTATTAGAAGATTTATGTTCAGAAACCTAAACTTGGATTATATAAAATTAGGGTTTGATTGGCCCTTAGTTAAATGAGTCTTGTATGGTTGGATTGGAAGTGATACCAACTAGTTCCCATATACACTCGTATGCCACCCATGGATAACTAATAGGATATGACTCCTAATGTAACAACATGTACTTTATCTCTCCTCCAATCAATTCACATCTAGACTCATGAGATTCTCTATTTTATTTAATTAATCTTCCTCACACTTAATTGAATGACTTCATGTCATATTATGCTCAAGTGATAAATTGCATTTGATTAGATGTCACATTATGCTTAATTGAATTTCCCTGACTTCAAAAATGAATTTCCAAAATTGAATACTGTAACATACTGAATTATAGAATTTTGTCTTTTGACCCTCTTTCCCATCTTTCCCTTTCATTTCTATCCTTTATATCATTTATGTTTAATTAATGGAATTTATAGAGGTTAAGTGAAAATTCATTCACTAATTGTACCAATATAAGGGTTTCTGCACAACTACCTCAATAAAAGCTTAATTACCATAATAAAGTGCTCTAAACCTTAATATAACTTTTTGATATGATTTGAAAATATAAAATGATCCAAAGTTTCAAATTTGGTTCGATTTGGATGTTGTTTGTGCAAGTTATGGAATTTTAGGTACATTCTGAACTTTTATGTAATTTACCCAATCGAGAGGTTTTCTTTACAAATTATCAACTGAATTTTAATCCTTAGATATTACCTTACCATGAAAGAGATTTTAAACCATTGGAACCTAGTTTCACCTTGGTTTGATGGTATTTCTTTCCAAGGGTATTATAGGGATTACCCTCTTTATAAAGGTGCTTATCTTTAAAAGCTATCAACCAATGAGGTTATTTCTTTCTTGAAAAATGGTGGGGATGGCCTAGAAGGATCTATGGGATCCTAGGACCGGATTTTGATATCCAAAAAGAGTCCATGAGCTGTCCTCTTGCATGGCCATCAAGCCCTAGGCTAAAGACACATGGAAAGTCCCTTAGACACCTCATGCTTCACCTCTTTCTTTATATAGCCATGTATACCCTTCCCAACTCACAATTCAAAAACTCTTGCTCTCCTTTTCTTTCCTCTAGCTTAGATAATAGTTCCTTCTGTATTTGGCCACAAAGTTTCTGTCCCAAGGTAATAGAGGGAGCCTACCTTGGTGAAGAAGGCTCATAGGGCTTCCAAATTGCTCTATTAGGGTTTTTAAAGCTCCTCCTTGGTTATTTCGACCAAAACTAGTAAGTTTCCTCCCTTCCTTCCCTATTTTCATACTGTTAATCTTCCTTACATCTTATTCTAGGTCGGAATCATGACCATACATTATAAAACTCCACCTAAAACCCTAAAACATCTCATCTCCATGCTATTTTGCTAGGGTTTGCACCTCTAAAGTGGAGAAGGTGATCTTTGCTCAAGAAAGGAGATTCGCTTGGAGCAAACATACCTTATAATATTGGGATCATTTATGTTTTTACCTTCCTACATTCCTAGAGGCAAGTTTTGTTAACCCCCTTCTCATATATTGCTTAGTACACGCTTAAAACCCATGCTTCTATGTTGATAATCGATGATTTCCATCTCTTTTTACCATGTTCTTCTAGGGTTTTGGTTTCTTTCTGTTTTACCTTCTCTCGAAGCTCTAGTTTGGTCTTCAAACCTGATATTGAGTAAAATGGTGTTTTCTCCCTCTCCCTCTCTCTTCAATTATCTTGATTGGTTTAATGATGTGGCAATTTCCTATTGGTCAGTATTGAAAAATTCATATCTTCTAAACCACTTATCCAAATTTGACAAATAAATATGTTTTGGAATTGGAAAATTAATCTCTATATAAAAAAAAATATTTTCAAGGTCTGATTTCATGGTTTGACGAAGGGTGATTTTTTTAAAATGAATTTAATGCATAAAATCCATAAAAATTAAATCTTAATCATCATAACTCCAAAATTAACATAAAAATATGTTTTCTTGATCAGGAGAACCTAATAAGTTCATTGGTGATATTTTCAAAAGGTAAATCCGATTTTTTCTAAAATGTTCTAAAATTAGGGTTTCTATACATTAATGTGCACTATGTACTCTAATATATGTTAATACATTGAAAATAGGCAAAGTGGAACTTGGACTCAATTAAAGTGGTGAAAGTTAGTCATTGATATCAGTAAGAAAGGTATGTGCAACCCTTATTTATGTATGTGCATTCCTTACACCCTATGTTGGGATAATTGCAGCCAAACCCTATATTTCCCTAATGAGGCTTAAATGAACCCTAAATATTCTATTCTTGAATCCTAATGTTGTTCATGCCTCAAATTAGATTATAATTTCTTCTTGTTTGTGTCTTATACCCCACTTCCATGCTTATTGAATATTATGACTACTCTTGCCATAACTACTTTGTCTAGCATGTGGATTTATGTTCTATCTAAAATAAAGTAGCGGTACTTATGTACAACCACCCACAGAGGGCATGTAAATAATCACCCTGGGGAATGTCTTATTCTCCCCATAATATTATAGGTGACTGGGAATGTCTTATTCTCCCCTCACCTAAGGTTAGAGGTCTGGTTGGTGCCTAAACCCTACTTAGTTAGGTAGACATAATTATCTTACATGTAAATCCTTTTTGATATAATTGTTAATGGCAAGCTTCTTTGATATATAGCCTCATACTCTTGTTATCTTCATCTTATGATGAACCCTATCCTGTTCTTATTTGCTTTACTTATCTTGATATCCTAGATTAGTTTTGTGACACATACTTTTCTTCCCTTTCCCTTTTTGCTGGGTTCCTTCCCAACCACCCAGGTGTTGAGCAAGGTGATGGATAAGACAAGGAAGATCTTAGCTTTTAGCTTGGACTCAGTTGATGGAGATGTTGCTTGGAGATAGGATTGTAGTAGTCTAGACTTCCCTCTATCTAGATCCTAATTGTGTGTCTTGATGTAAACCCTAATGGGAGAATTTGATGTATTTTTATAAACCTTTTATGAAATTGAATATAGTCAGTTATTTTTTTATTCCGCTGCTTTCTAATGGTCTTTTGTATACCAATGTTTAATAAATTTGGAAAATTTATGCCCATTCCATCATACCTCTGAGAGTGTTTGGAATGGATGTCAATTCTTCAAATTTTTAGTAAAGGGGTGATTTCACTCTTTTACAAATACCCTCAACATCATGAGATTGGATCCAAACTTTTTTATAAGAATTTGAATAAATTTTGACACAACAATGAAACTTCATGCAATTCGGAGTTATGGTTTGGGAGATCTGATTTTTATAAGATTTCTAAACAACATTTAAAGCTTTAATCTTTAATATTAATGTGCTACATCACTGATTTGCAAGAGATCCTTTAGACAAATGAGAGGGCTTGATTTTTAGGTTACAAATTGCCCATGTCAGCAATCGTCCTTGTGTCTCTCAGCCTATCCGGGCCTTTGGATTGGATGGACATGGATCCAATCAAGATTCCACTGCCACAAGGTCTTCTTCCCCACCTACTACCAAGGACATGAATAGGTGGCTGGAGCAACTTCTACACCCCCTATACACCCCATTTTGTGCCTATATACTTTCTTTCACTTATATTCTTTATCTTTCTCCCTCCCTTATACTCATACAGTTTTGTGCATCCTAGCTCCCACACCATCTCCTTCTTCTTCCTTCTTTGTAGGCGCACCACTTGCTTCCAGTGAGGTGTGTCCAGACACCACAACTGCCAAATAGAGGGCTCAATATGCCATGGAGTCCATGGGGAGGAGCTGAGAACTGACAATAGGTCCTTGCAGCTCATCTCCCCACCCTATGGGTCCCATATCAGTCTTCAGTGACATTGTGCCTCCATATGATTATGCCTTGTGTAGTCTGCGTCATGAAGGGGGCAACAATGTGTAGAGGTTTTTGGCGGTGGATGGCACTGGCAGATTGTTAGAGGTAGGTTGCAGGGGGTGGGAAGCGGTTGTGGAACCATGGTGGGTTGGGACAGCTTTGACAGAATAGCAAGTTGAGGACACTAAAGATTAAGGTCCACAAAGCCCAGGTCCATGAGGCACCCCTGCTAAAGGCATCCTTAACCCTCAGATTGAAATCCAACAATCCAGATCGGATCATTTCAAGGTAATCTTTGTAACTTTTATTTGTTGGTGTGTATGCCCTAATATCCTATCATGTGATGATTGTATTGGGACATTTTGTAATTGACTTGATTAATAATACAAATACTTTTCATTTATTATGTTTGTTCAAATATGAGATGATGATATAGCATAATAGATGTCTAAAGAATAATGTTACTCGATGACATATGGTTTGGGTTGAGGACCTAAACATGAGATCATATTTATAATTAGAGTAGATGCATTCTTGTCATGTCCCCAGTCAGATACTATTATGGAAACTATATAGGAAAGAATAATACTTTATACTAGGATGTGTGTTGATCGATGACTAAATCTCATTATTCAAGATATTGGAAATCAAGTCATAGACATAGGAACTTGTTAGAGAATAAGTGTACCCGATAGACCCACTTTGAGAATGATACACGAAACTATTGAATGTTGGTCAAAATCATGTATGAAATGTGATACTGGTGATCGTGGTTATTATACCTAAAGTCACTATAATGATCACGTGGCGTTCAATGGAAATTAATACCATTCAACATGACCTTGAATAAGGTTGCCATACAAATGGTGCTCGAGTACATTGTGACACATGGGCACTATTGTGAGTGATGTAGATGGGATTTTCCCCTCCTACCAGAGTGATATCCTAGCCACTTGACAAGTGAGACTAAAAACACATGGCCATGCTCATGTGAGTCAATATATGATATTGAGCTCACATGCATCTGAACAATTTACTCTAGTTCAAGAAACATAGATTGAATATTGAGAGGATGATTATTCCATGCCTTGTTTTCAATCTAGATATTTATGATAAAGTAACTATACGATCATTGTAACACTGATCACAAGTTTAGATTAAACTTGTCCTTCAACTTATCCAACTAATAGGGTAGCAATGATGTGTTTCTAGATACCGCTCATTGCTTGTGAAGTAATAATATGATTATGGACATCATTGCCAACATAATATGGAGCCTATAGGGTCACACATAGGATGCACTAGGAAATTGAGTTTAATCATGGATACAATTTAACTTGTTTACTAAAGTGTTTAGGTAATCAAACTAAACAATACTAGCAATATAGTCTTCTGACTGAGAATCCAGTCGATCGATTGGAGGTCTAGTCATCAGACTAGACAATATCATCTACAAATGATAAGACTTGCTAGTTGACTGATTAAAAAGTGTCACCAAACGGATCATTAGAATGGTCAGCCTACCAACTCTAGAATCCAGCTGTCTGACGATTCAAATCGACCCGTTAGAGTGGGTCAAATGATTAATGATAGCTGTGGTTACACCCAATAATTGTTGTATAAAAAGCTAGTGTTATTGCACTGCTGACACAAAAATCAGCCGACTAGACAATCTAGTAGACCGTGCTCTTGTGTGCATCCATTTGGCCAATCGATCGACTACACAGTCTATCTGACTGATTGTCTATATGCAGCCATTGTCCAACCAAATAACTTAACCCTTTGTGTTTTGGGGGTTTTGGAAACCATTACTCTACAACTCCTATTTAAAAAGGGGATGCCAAGGCTCTACACACACTTATCATTCATGTGGGTAACATGAGAGCCTAGAATCTACCCATGAAAAAGGAGAGATAGAAAGGGAGAAAAGTTGACTCTAGTACGTTAATAGACGAAGGGGTTACTCCTTCCCGCCGGCTCAAGAAGTGCGATGTAGAGTCCCCAATGGTCCGCACTGACTATGTAGAGGGAAAAAAGATATGCTATTTTGCTAAGAGGATGACATCAACCATTGTCCATGTGGTTCTCAAGAAGGAAGCACATCAACATGCAAGGATAGTTGCTAGACTTTCTCCAAGATAAGGTATATTCAACACCCTCTTTCCTAATCAATTGTTGTTGATGCAAGCTACTAGTTAGGAAATATGGACAATTTTTTTTTGTTTCCACTACCCTTCTCTAGATTTATATTTCACAACAGTATCTTATGACTACCTTGGCTAAAGTAGGACTTCCAATATCTATAAAATGAGATCTACATGTAAAAATGATTTCAAGACCTAATTCACTCATAGCTTTGATCTGCTAAAAATGATAGTTTTTGATTTGTGATACTAAATTCTCAACCATGATCTGTAATGCCTCCAATCAATGTTTGTGACTAGGGTTAGTAACATTTAATGCATAGTGACATAAGAATCGACCTTAAACTACTTTAGTTCCTTAATGTGATCTTTCACTCTAATGTTTCTTAATATGCACTTTTATGATAAAATCTTGATCTTATTAACCTAATGTGCTTTACTTGAATCAATACTAATGATATACTCTCTTAACTAGTAGATTAGTAACATTGACTCACTTCTTGACTTGAATAGTCAGTGAACCATCCTGATGAACATCTACTGACTACCTTGACCTGAACATGACTCTTTGATGTACATGCATGATGTAGCTTAATTAAAGATGAAAGTTTGGCCTCAATTGTCACCACGTAACAATATAACTTTAAAAATAGTACACTTCACTCTATTTTGTGCCATGATGAACTAAGATCTCATTCTAGGACCTCAAATACCTACTTTTTTGCATCAAAAAGATCTTTGAGACCTATCTTGTTTCCGTATGATGACAACATGATAATATTCAAATATCATACTTTCACTAGTTCAAAATTAGAGACAATCTTGCTGTTGTGACCCTTATATTGTGAATTTTAAACCTAGAGCTAAAGTATTATTGTGACACTTGTACCATGTTGAATAAATACATGCATCTTGATAACATTAGAACTATGCATGAGTAACTTAAAATCTAGGTTTAGGGGAACTATACACGTTGATAAGAGAAATATGTTTGATGTAATGTGGTTGTTGATACCATTTGAGCTATGCATGAGTGGATCAAAATCTAGGTTTAGGGGATCAACCACATGACATGAAACATGTTTATCTTATCAAGAACCTATCGATCTAAGATCCCATATTATATCTGTTACATCTTATGTCTCCTTTTGATTGGGCCTTCTCTAAGAATCTTCTTCAATAGCCATAACTACTCATTGCTCATGCGGTACACTTAATTTCTTGATCATACAATGATATTGACTTGATTTTATGTATGAACTTAATAATTGTTGGATACCTACTTGTTTAAGCTATTGTTCCTATGAATACCACTTTCATGATTGATAATACTATGTTGAAAAACGTTGAACATGATATAAAAATCCATTATATAACCCTTGTGAAACTGCTTAAAATCTTGGGGTTAGGGCACAAGGCATGTTGAAATGGGGTTAGTTCATTGACTTTGGTCTTGAGGCCCCTCATGCAGAAACATGGTGACATTTAGGATTTTAGCCTCAAATGCCCCTCATAGACCATTCCTTTGGAATTTAGTCAAAGGCCTAATGTTGATATAATGGTAAACACAACTTAAAGTATGCTTTGTATAAAAGAATATAATTTGAAGTTTTATTGCCTTAGTATTTATTAGTAGAATGCTTCTAGCCAATCACTTTGTATTCTCTTATATTGTGTTCACATGTCTTTTCATAGCATTCTCAATGCTCTAGCATTGATCTATTTTGTTTGTCAAATTATAATTTACAAAGTAAAGATCTGTTGCACACCTCATCAAGACTTTTAAGTTATGAAATATAACACTAATGGGGAATCTCTTTTAAAAGACATGTGTATATGACTTTGCCTCTGTAGTGTACTTATGTTATCTCTTTCTGGTTATGTCTTTCCTTTATGTCTCCTACAAGCTTAGTATGCTAAGACATTTTGGTTCATCATGATAAATAGTATGTTATTGCCTTTTACATATATGTATTGCTTGTGTGATTCATGTTCTATTTTATGTACAAATGCTAGGCCCTCCCGCCTTTGGCTATTTACCCATAAGAATTGAGGGTTTGGGTAAAAAATAGGTCTATGACACCTTATCTATACCATTCCTTGTTGTTTATTTTGGTAGTTTAATTGATGAATGTATGTGTGTCAATATGACCCTTGTATATGGTTGATGGTTCCATATCCCCTAAATGACCAACTAACCCAATTTTTCTTGCTAAATACTAACTTGGTCTAGTTGGTAGCTAGTTCTTTTTGCATGGTTTCTTAATTGCTTGATCATGCTAGTTATCTCTTTTGTGCATAATCAATTCTTGTTCTTAGTTACTTGTTCTAGGTTTTTATAGTTACCTGCTTAGTTATTCTTTCTTGTTTAGGTAGTGCGATTTCTAGTTTAGTGCATTCTCTTATCTCCATTGTTACCCTAATCTACAATAATTGTCTACTTAGTGTAATTGCCTTCTTTCTTAGTGTAGTTGTCATTTACTCTCTTACTTAGCTTGTTAGACCTAACTGCTAGGGGTAATCCAGATTTCCGTGTTACTTTTCCTTTGTGCATGATCTTTAGTGTAATCAATTCAACCCCAATCAAAGCCTAAAAACCCTATTTTCAGCTCTAGAAACCTAAAGAAACATCTAAGTTCTAGTGCATTCCCCAATCATTATGGATTCTACTTTCTGCTCCTATACTACATCCCATGCTTGTGTGCTTATGAACTGTGTATTAAGAGTGTCCCTCATTCAATACTTTGTTAGTCTGGTATGCCCTAATACCTTAATCATTGTAGAGCCACGTTCCGTACATATGGTAGTTGGGTAGCTCCTTAGATTAATATCATTGATTATTAGCAAGAAACTAACATGTGTATTTCCTTTTATTTATAACACCCTACACTGCTTAACTTGTACAAAACCATTAACTTATTAATGAACATAAAATAACTGAAATAATTTTGGTTACAAGTGGTGTTTAATTCATGAAGCTAGTATATCACACTCTTTATATAGCCTATGCCACATCGCTCCACCATCAATCCACAATGTGTATGTCACATTCTTTACTTAAATTTATTATTATATCTCCTTTTATTTCAATAGGAACAAACAAAGGGCTAATGACAAACTCATAAAATTTAGACAAGTATATAATTGTCCCCGTTGTTTTGTTAAGGAATAAATGTGATCGATTATGTCTCTTGGGTCTTCATATGGAGTGTATGAGATATAAACATTTAATGTTATGATTCACAATTATATCTTACTCTTTG
Organism: Alisma plantago-aquatica; assembly: GCA_963693085.1. NCBI lineage: Eukaryota > Viridiplantae > Streptophyta > Magnoliopsida > Alismatales > Alismataceae > Alisma > Alisma plantago-aquatica. The sequence continues at coordinate 643,754,503 of OY856415.1, forward strand.
TATATTAGTAACAACTTAATACCATTACATTTATCCTTGTTTCAAAATCTATATGTTATTGGGTTTTTTATCTTGTTTGTATTTTTAACATTTTTAATAATTTTCAATAAGTAAGAAAGAGAAAACACTATTTTGGTAGTATGTGAATTTCAAAGTGATATGGTTTTATAATCTATGTTTCACTTTAGCATCTTAAATCTAGGATTAGAGGTTGAGAAGTGATATTAAGGCCTTCTCTAGTGAAGTAAGTGGGTTACACCCATTGAACAAAAATTAGAATTTATACATGATATTCTTATGCATTAAGTACCATGCTCATATAAGGATAAATGTAAGATATATTCTGCATTTAGTTTTCATATGAATGGTTCTTATGTATTGGACCAAAAGTCATGTTGATACATATAAATATACTATAATGAAGTAGTACTTTCCAAATCTCTAAAAGATTTTCACGTACATGATGGTTTGCACATTTTGATTATTTCAATGCTATAAGGTGATTTTGCTCTTTATGGTGATTTTGGAGAAAATTTGAAACCCCATTAAGAGTAAATACACTGTAATGACGTAGTACTTTCTAAAATTTTCATGTTTATTTTACAATGATGATATTTAATATGTAGTATCAGGCATGTTTATGCCTCGTATTCAGTTTTCATAAGAACAAAAATATCATTATTGGTATCTTGTTGGAATGTTCATGTTTAATTAAAGAGAAACCCCTATATAAGTTTAACATGTTTAACAATGTTTAGGAATCCATAATGTTGTTTTCATTTGATACTAAATTCCTAGAATTATGGGAATTGATGTACATCGATGGGTCTGGTATTTATTTCTAGGAAATATGATGGTTCCAAGGTTTAGAGGGTATTGTGATGCCATGGTTTAGAGACATTTTAGTGAATTATGCCAACCTTTAAGGTTAAATCATGTCAAATACTCCTATATGATAACGATAAAAGTGAAGAACAATAGGCAATATCACATTTTTAAAGATGTTGAAAGACAATCCAAGTGATTTTATTATTATACAATCTATATAAGTTATAAGGGACAATATGTGAATAAACGAATGGTAAAGAGTAGAAAATATCAACCTTGTGCTTTATGTTTAAAACATTTACATTTCCAATATAATATACATTTTTTATATACGACTATTCTTACTGTTTCCACAAATTTACATATATGTCTCTAGATGAGCCTCCCAATGAAGAGGAGTTTCATGATGACCAAGAGTAATAAACAATTAGTTTTGATATACCTTGAATCCACATTGTTTCTATAAAGACCTAATTTCATGTTGGATCTGACTGGATCCATGGTGTACATGATTACCTTAAACTTTATCTTATGCAATAATCCAAAACCTAATCTCTATGTAATGAAACTTGTGTGAATATATCAAGGAAATTAAAACTAATTTGGTGAAACATTGTAACTACTAGTAATAATGATAAGACAACCTCGATTCACACGTTTCTCTTATTGCTAAGTATACGAAAAGAATAATAGAACAAAAAGAGGTAAACAATCTGACTGATTTTCCTACAAGTGAAGAAATGATGAATTAGAGTACGTGAGTTCATATGATATTATAAGAGAAAATGAGATCACAAATCACTCATTAACCTGATTAAGAATGTAAAAAAGTTATATGGAAAGAATAATAATAAGAAGTATACATGAGTCAAGGATAATCAGGGTCCAGGTGTAGGGAAATACATCATCAGATAGGCAGCGGAAACAAAAAATTTACTGACATATTTCCCATTAACCAACAAATCGCATCAATAACTATGTATTGGGAAGGATGGTTTCACAAAGATATACCTGGTCCTGGGGCAAGTCCAACGAGGATCCTCATTGATGTAGATGCACACTCAATCTTGGATGGTGTCTTTGCAGATCCTGGTTGCACTGGGATTTATCTAACTACTCCTCCATGGACAGTAGACTCAGACAACTACTGCAGTGGATACTCTGATCTTGCCACAAACTAAGAGTTGATGTTGCCCTCCTAGCAGAAGCCAAAGGACTCCTGCCTCTAGAGTAGTACACACATACCAATTAGAACTCCTATCGTTGTGCTAGAATGGATAGGAAGGAATATCCATCCCGCTGGTGTACTAGTCACCAAAATTCTCTCCCATAATAATGATCCTCAATTGTTTCTCTCTAGTGGTTATCCCTCCCAAGTCGGATAGGACTTGCCTGGGCTATCATTATTACCACAACCACAGAGGAAAACAATTGTTAGAGAAACTGATTCTCAATTGTTTGTGTTGTAGTTAGGAAGCCCCCAGTACCCCTCTATATATACGAGGGGTTAGGGTTCCCAGTTCCCAACCAATATGGCACTAAAGCGGGAGTGGAAAGGACAGGAAGATCTTGAATTTTTGCAACAATTTTGGAAGCTACGTGACCCACGTGCGTCAAAACAGTCATCTCGTATACGAGACAGTCATTTTTCTAAGAAAAATGTTTATTTCACACTTTCTAGTTCCACACATATGTCAATAATTCAATTCCAATTAGTACTCAACCTGTTGTTAATACCAATCCTTTGTACATTCGAATCGCACCCCCAAAATGACCATTTGGTGCATGTGAGATGGGCATCTTGCACCAAGCCAGACGGTCATTTCATACAAGCGAGATGGGCGTCTTGTAGCCCAGATCAGGCAAAATTCTAACCAATGTATAATACAATCAGCCTGACACTCTAAACAACAGTCTCAACACTTGAACTAACCTTTTGACAGTCTAGTCAGTTGATTCGTTGTGTGAATTTATATATCTAAATACTTTAGTAATCAATTCAATCATCATTCAAGATCAAACTCCTCTTCTAGATGACTTCCTATATTTGTGACCCTATACGTCCCATATCACGTTGGTAGTGAATGTCCATAATAGCTTATGACATCACAAGCAATGAGCGGTGCCTAGTCACACATCATTGCTACCCAAGTGAATGGGAAGTTGGGGAGAAACTTCAACCTACAATCTGTGTATGGTGTTATAGTGTTTGTATAGTTCCTTTGTCACTGATATCCAGATTGAACTAGAGGCATGGAGCAGTCATCCTCGTTATTATTCAATCTTGTTTCTTGAACCAGAGCAGAATGCATGAGATATATGTGAGCTCATGATCACATATTGAATCACATGCATATGGCCATACTTTTCTCAGTCTTTCTAATCAAGAGGCCTTCAATATCTTACTCCTGTCAGAGGGACAAATTCCATCTCTATCACTCACAGTTAGTCCCCATGTGTCAAAATCACCCAATCATCACTTTCATAACAACCCATGTTTTAGGATTGCATTTGATGATGTCAAAGTGTACCATATGACATGTGATGAGTGCAACGATTTCAGGTGTAAGAATCACAACCACCACTATCACTGTGAGAGCTGACTATAACTTCCATGATGATGGTTTCCATGTGTCAGTCTCACGATGGGTCTGTAGGATACACTATTCTCTAACATGTGTATGTGTGCTTGATTTGATATTGCCATATCATGACTAATGAGATTTAGTCATCAAACAACTCACACTCTAATCTTATGTGTCATTGTTGTCTATTAACCTTCCATGATAACAACCGATCAGGGACATAATGAGAATACGTGTTATGACCCACACCAAAGTTAACTAGTAAGTTCAATGATCACAACATCATTAAGATGATTAAGTTAAGTAAGCATAGCGCTTAGTGCAACGATGGCTTCCATATGAAAACATTCATTTTTATATGGGTATAGACGATATTTCATTATTCTTCGTGATATTGGACCTTTTATCGAAAAACTCCAGATCCCGAGAAGTCAATTCGACGAATCCTTTCCCAGTCATCAATCCTTTTGATTGAGATAAGTTAAGTGCTCAAGATGCGATCAGTTCTTTGATCAAGTGAGACAGTCTAATTAGCGTGATTTCTTGCGTTGAGGTTGTAGAGAATCTCGTGCTTGAAAAGTTGTAAAAGAAATCACTTCAATTGGACCTACAAGACAAAGGATATGATGATTTCTAGTTTTTGGGTCAAATATGTAATTTACCCATTTAATTGGGTTAATACCCCTACCCTTTATTCCTTTCTCCCTTATCCTTTCTTCTTCTTCCCGATAGAACAAAATAACCACAGAAGCGACACCCCTTTTACAGAGGTTGACCGACCTACAGTGAGGAAGAGTGGGCGGCCGATTCTTGCTCCATAGCCCCGTTTCCGCAGTCCCATCCTCCTCTCCTCCTTCCTCTTCTTCTTCCTCCACTCATTCTTCCATTACTCTGCCCCAACAGGACCCCAACCTGCAGAACAGCGCCCCACCTAGAAGCAGCTTGGGAAGCTGTGCGGCACCGGCTAGGGCCCCTTGGGCGCATGAAATCACAAGGTAGAAGAAACTTCGAGCTTGGCCAAGAGAGTGGAGCAGGAATCCGTTGCTCCCAGCTACGTTTTGGCACCCAATTGTGGTGCCCAAGCAGCTAGGGTGGCGCCCCAGCTTGTACGGACAGCAACAACTGCAACCGCAGCCTTGTGCCACCTTGAGCTTGAGGAAGCACCGTGGAACGACGTCGTTAAGTTTGTCTTGGAGGTCTTTGCTCGAATCCACAACTATAGCAATGAATGATGCCCCAAAACAAGGGACTAAGAGTTGTGCACATTTGAAACCAGGGCTGTCCCAAGGTAGAAGATGATCCAACGAAATCCCAAAAATAGGATTTGGACGTGTTTCTCAACGAATTCGGACATCCCAAACCGCTATGAGTATAATTTCACTCACCAAGCAAGATTTAACTCTGGAATTCGGATAATTTTGGTTGAATCTACATTTTTTGCTGGTAACAACGGTTATCAGGCGCTGCGTGGTATTGGTGTCGCCTGATTTTTATTTCACGATTTGCTTCTTTACATTTTGAATGATCCAGTTTATTATCCGATTCAGTGTGGTTCGGACTAGTGGAATTACATGGTTGATCGAAACCTAAGTTATTCTGTTTAAAAGCCGAAATCAGTAGAACACGACCAATAACTGGACAGTTTGGGTATAGACCCAGGCTGCACGATTTTAGTAATTCAATTGATGCACGATTACAAAGAAACAACGATGACATGAAAATGTTCAAGAAAACCTAGTTGCACGCTCCCTACTATACTTAATGCGAGTAGTTTAATAATTATACAAATTGACACATTTTCCAAGAAATTATTTGAAATTCTCAATTAATATTAATAACTCATGACATAATAAATAATTAACTTTTAACTGAGTTATGTGATGCACAAACCAGGACTAGGGTTAATGTGCACATATTTCGAGGAATTTCAGATAATTTATAGATGCTACTGACGATTTCTCATATGTCAAGTAATTTACTCTTATTAGTGCATTAAGAGGTTCAATTGTATGATTTCAGCGTATATGTGCCAAGTTGACATGAATTCTATTTATTTAAGAATTTTAGTCTGCCTGCATGCATAATAATGTTGATTTCTCAGTAAATTACAAGTGGACATGTATTTAGTTTATTTAAGAACTTTAAATCTGCCTGCATGCTTAATATGTCGAATCTCTCAGAATTTGCAATGCTTGAATAAACTGCTCTTTCAAATTTAGAATGATATTCATGTTGTATTGTAAAGTTCAAGTAAATAGACATGGTACAATAGAGATACCAGAGTTGAGTATACGTAAGAGAAATGTACAATCTAGTAAGAGTTTTCTAGAATAATAAAATAATAGATTAAGGGCACTAACACCGTAGAATCCCTTTGAGAGGTCTGCACCTTAGGGATGAAATGACCTACCCTGGTGGTGCATCCAATATAAGGGGGTAGGAACGCACCCGCAGAGCGTGCAGGGAGACGAAGCCCTTGAGGAAGTCTCCTAAGAGAAGATAGGTTACCCAACATGAATCGAAAGTCCCGGTGGTAACCCAGAGGTACCCACAGAGCGTACCAAGATGAGGCCCACAGAGTGTCTTAGACCCTCCGTCTATGTACTCAGATTAGAGGAGGAGTCCAGTTTACGACACCATAGGAGTGCCGAGGCCAGAGAGCCAATTTTCCTATTACAGACCAGGATAGTAGTCAGACTTAGCTATCCCGGGGTGTCGGCTAAGTCTTGTACAGTGGGATCGTAGTTCGCTACGAGTCTTCATATGTAGAGTACACTGAATATGATCAAGGAATAAGATAAAATATGTTCATATAGGTTCACAGAGTTAGTTAAAGAGTCAGGAAAGGTTTGAGTTAGTTTCGCAGCAGTTATCCTTTAAATGAAATTTTAGTATTTTCTGTTAATTAATTGTATCTACAGCTTTGCAGCAATTGTTATCATAATGAAATGTTGACATCTCCTGTTGTTTAAATTATATTGGTTAGATATGCTCAATATAGTATTATCTTGAATTTTATTCCAATTAATAAACACAAATGAGTTATATACGATGGTTGGGTGAAATTCTATTCAATTAGCCAGCAGCTCACCAACCTACTGAAACATTTTTTCAGGTCAGCGTCAGCATGAGGAAGCTGAAGGATCATATCACCCAAGTTCTTAGAAGGTAGTTTGTAGTTAGTTAGAGGTCTCTTAGTCCTTTCCCCTCAGTCCTTCGGCATGTGGTATGGTAGAGAGAGAATGTAATATAATATGTAGTTTAGTTAAAGTTATCTGTTGTGCTTTATTTTTCGTATGGAAAAATGTAATATGTCATGTAACTTTGTTTTATCTTCCTAGTAAGGTAAATGGTAAGTTGCTTCTACAGTTAATATGATTTGGTGTTATTCAAGTTGTAATACTTTCTTTTAAGGTTAATTTTAAGTGATTAAGAAAAGAAAAAGTTAAGGGTATATTTTTATTAAGTGTAATCCTCCTGTCAAGCCCTAATCTCATGATTAGTGGTAATTGTGGGATCGGGGCATGACAGTTAATTTGGTATCAGAGCATAGGTTGAGTATGTAGTTACTCTAAGTCAAGGTCAGGGGACGATAAGAGACCAATAGGATTAGGACTTAGGTGTCTTCCTTCTAACTACAATTTTCTAACAGGAAGTGTTCTGTTATACTATTGTAGATGGCAGGAAGAGGATGTGGTCATGAGAACCAAGATGAGAGCCACATTGGACCTGATCCTTAGGTGATGGGTCCAGGTGGTGGAGATGATGTGGATGAGGCATTAAGGATGTATAAGATGTTTCTTGAGACTAGGGAAAAGTATAAGATGGAGAGACGAGCTTCTACCTCGAGCAACAAGGACCTGATGAGATCCTATGAGCTGGTTAAGAAGCTTGGAGGTACTAAGTTCAATGGAACTATGGACCCTACTGTGGAAGATGAATGGCTGAGATAGTTAGAGAAAGTGTTTTTTCTGATGGAGTTGTCTGAGGAAAGACAAATCAATCACACAGTTTATTTGCTTAAAGGTGATGTAGAGCTCTAGTGGCATGGAGTGGAAGATAAAAGGAGGAACACGGTACTGACATGGAGGATTTTGTTGATGAATTCCAACTTAAGTACTACCCACCTACTTTTCTGAGTGAGAAAATAAGACAACTGCAGAATATCAGACAAGGAAGCATGACAATTGGTGAATACGAGGCACATTTCACTAGGTTGGCTAATTTCTATCCGCAACTTGTTCCTAATGATGTAGAAAAGTGCTGAAGATTTCAAGAAGGATTAAGGTTAGAGATTAGAAACACCATTTCATCCATTGGTCAAAGAGATAGAGAAAACTTTGGGGAATTTGTGGAAGCAGCGAGACGTGTAGAAGAGTTAGTTAATGTTGATAAGCAGTCTGAGAGTAAGAAAAGATTTGGAGATTTTATTAAAAGGGGACAAAGCAGTCGTGGATACAAAGGAGGTGGTAGTTTCTTTTCAAAGATAGGATGAGGACTTGGCTATTTTGGTAGATAAGGATCTAGTTTTTCATCAAGTGGAGGAAGACCTAATTCTAGAAGATGGAGTACACAGTCTACATGGACACCTCCAACTAGGTCTTCAGGATCTTTAGTGTTAGTGATAGGACCACAGAGACGTGATGTATCCATGTGTGATATATGTGGAAGAGCACACTCAGGATAGTGTTGGGGAACATGGTTTCAAGGATGTCATCAATGTGGACAAATGGGACATATCAAGAGGAATTGCCCCCGGTTACAACACTCAGCATCACAGGGTTCCTAGTGACAATATCAGAATGTTCCAAGATAGGCTCCAGTCAGAGGACTCAGTTTCTCTGTAGCTTCAGGTTCCTGAGGTGGTGCAACACCCAGTACTAGGGAAGGACAACAAGGACATCGTGGGAGAGGAAGAGCTTCAGGATGCTTTTTCTCTTTGACACCACAAGAAGGTATTGTTTCTTATTGAGTGATTACAGGAGAAATGCTTTTCTTTAATAGCATTTCAGTTACAATCTTGATAGACCTGGGTGCTACTCACTTGTTTATACAAAGTTTTTTAGCTTGTGAGCTTAACCTGTTAACCCAGGAGTTACCGGTTGAGTTGTTGTTGAGGGTTCTGTTAGGTGTACTGACAGTGTTGATAGAGTTTTGTCCTATATGTTTGTTGACTTTTGGTGGTTACACCATTGCGGTTAATCTTATACCCCTAGATATTAACTCTTTTCAAGTTATCTTGGGTATGGATTGTCTAGAGACGTATCGAGTTCAGCTCAACTGTTGGAAGAAGGAGGCTATCTTTCAATAGGGTGGATTTTCTTGTGTCTTTACTGGAGATAGGAAGGTTTTGCCTACTATATCATATCAGCTCCTGTAGCTGATAAGATGTTGCAGAAAGGTTGTGAGGCATTCTTGGAACATGTAGTAGATACTAGAGCTGAAAAGAGCACAGTCAACCTATGGGATGTGCCAGTGGTATGTGAGTTCCCAATTGTTTTTCCAGATGAGTTTCCAGGTCTACCTCCTGAAAGAGAGATAGACTTTGAGATCTAGGTGTTGCCAGGTAGTCAATCTGTAGCGCTGCCAGCTTACAGAATGGCACCTGCAGAGTTGAAGGAACAAAAATTCAGTTACATGAATTACTGGATAAGGGTCTCATTCGACCTAGTTCTTCACCATGGGGAGCTCCAGTCTTATTTGTGAAAAAGAAAGATGGTACTATGAGGTTATGTATAGACTATAGATAGTTGAATAAGATCACCATCAAGAATAAGTACTCGTTGCCAAGAATAGATGATTTGTTTGATCGGTTGCATGGAGCGACGATCTTTTCTAAGATAGACTTGAGATCTGGATATCATCAATTGATAATAAAGGCTTTAGATATTCCTAAGTCAGATGTTAGAACAAGATATGGGCATTATGAGTTTTTGGCCATGTCGTTTGGACTGACTAATGCCCCATAAGCTTTCATGGATATGATGAACCGGATTTTCAAGCCGTTTTTGGATCAGTTCATAGTAGTTTTCATAGATGACATTTTGATATACTCTAGAGATGATGAGCAACATGAACAACATCTGAGGATAGCATTACAGTTGTTGAGACAACACCATTTATATGCTAAGTTTAGTATGTGTGAGTTCTGGTTAGCTGAGGTGTCTTTTCTTGGACATGTCATTTTAGGAGATGGAGTAAGTGTTGACCCTAAGAAATTCGAGTCTGTCCTATAGTGGGAGCAGTCTAAAACTCCTATTGAGATAAGAAGCTTCTTAGGTTTGGCATATTATTATAGGAGGTTCATCCAGAATTTCAGTGTTGTAGCGTCACCTCTGACACGCTTAACAAGAAAGGGTGCACCGTTTGTCTGGTCAAAGAATTGTGAGAAGAGTTTTCAGATCTTGAAGAAGAGGTTGACTACAACACCAGTGTTGATCCTGCCTGAGACAGATAAAGGTTACACAGTGTTTTGTGATGCTTCAAGGAGAGGTTTAGGCTGTGTGTTGATGCAGGAAGGCAAAGTAGTAGCTTATGCATCTAGACATCTTAAAAAGAATGAGGAGAATTACCTGACACATGATCTGGAGTTAGCTATTGTAGTTCATGATCTTAAGACATGGCGTCGCTATCTTTATGGTGAGGCATGTCAGGTGTTTACAAATCATAAGAGTTTGAAATATATTTTCACCCAGAAGGATCTGAATCTTAGACATCGGAGATGGTTAGAATTGATCAAGGATTATGATGTGAGGATCTATTATCATTCTGGTAAGGCGAATGTGGTAGCAGATGCCCTCAGTAGGAAGTCAAGTTCAATAGCTGATGCATTCTCTATGGCATGTTTCAAGAGAGATCTGCTAGTAGAAATGCAGAAGTTGAACTTAGACTTAGGGGTGACAGAGCAGAGTGGTTTGATTGCACAGATGCAAGTCAAGCCTACTTTTTATGATCAGATCAAGAAACTTCAGCAGAGTGACAGTGAGTTAAGGCAGATCATGCAGGATATGACAGAGGGAAAGAGACCAGAGTTCATGTTTTCAGATGATGGTTTGTTATATTAGCATGACATGTTGTATGTACCTAGAGATAGTGATTTGAAAGAATATATTCTTGAGGAAGCACATGCATCGATGTACACTATGCATCCAGGTAATACTAAGATGTACAAGAATATCAAAGATTTGTACTGGTGGTCAGGTATGAAAAAGGATGTAGATGAGTATGTGGCAAGATGTAGTGTGTGCCGGTAGGTTAAGGCTGAGCATCAGAAACCTACAGGTACCTTACAATCTCTTCCTATACCAGAGTGGAAGTGGGAACATATCACAATGGATTTTGTGGTAGGGTTGCCCAGGACACCTAGAGGTTGTGACTCGATATGGGTGATTGTGGATAGACTGACTAAGTCTGCTCACTTTCTTCCTGCTAAGTCAACCTTTGATGTCCTGAAGTTGGCTGTGATGTACGTGGATGAGATAGTCAGGTTGCATGGTATCCCAGTTTCAATAATATCAGATAGAGATCCTAAGTTCACATCCAGGTTTTGGAATCATCTGCATCGTGCTTTGGGCACAAAGTTGAGATCCAGTACAACTTTTCATCCACAGACGGATGGTCAGTCAGAGAGGACCATTCAGACTCTTAAGGACATGCTGAGAGCATGTGTCTTACATTTCAGTGGAAGTTGGTAAGAACACTTGATCCTTATAGAGTTTGCATACAACAATAGTCACCATTCCAGTCTTGGCATGGCCCCGTATGAAGCTCTGTATGGCATAAAGTGTAGATCACCTGTATGTTGGTATGAGGTGGGTGACAAAGAGATTCTTGGACTAGAGATAGTTGATTTGACTACAAAAAAGATAACAGTGATAAGAGAATAGTTGAAAGCTGCACATGATAGGCAAAAGAGTTACACTGAGAAGAGACGTAGACCTCTTGAGTTTGAGGTTGGTGATGAAGTGTATCTGAAGGTTTCACCATGGAAAGGAGTGTTGAAGTTTGGCAAGAGAGGCAAACTAACTCCTAGGTTTATGGGCCCATATCTTGTCATTGAGAGGATTGGACCTATAGCCTATAGATTGGATTTTCCATCCAAATTGGCTAATCTACATGATGTGTTTCACGTATCGATGCTGAAGAAGTGTTACCCTAGTACAGAGAAGATAGTGGACCCAGAACCTGCATAGCTCAGACCGGATGTGTCCTATGTTGAAGGACCAGTACAGATAGTTGATCGGAGGATCAAGAAGCTCAAGAATCACGAGATACCATTAGTGAAGGTTTTGTGGAGGAACCACAACCTAGAGGAAGCCACATGGGGGCTTGAGTCAGAGATGTGTAACAAGTTTCCTTTTCTCTTTTAGGAATTTCAGGATGAAATTCTTATAAGGGAGGGAGATTGTTATGACACACGCCAAAGTTAACTAGTAAGTTCAATGATCACAACATCATTAAGATGATTAAGTTAAGTAAGCATAGCACTTAGTGCATCATTAAGTTGATTGAGATAAGTTAAGTGGTCAAGATGCGATCAATGCTTTGATCAAGTGAGATAGTCTAATTAGCATGATTTCTTGCCTTGAGGTTGTAGATAATCTTGTGCTTGAAAAGTTGCAAAAGAAATCACTTCAATTGGACCTACGAGGCAAACGATATGATGATATCTAGTTTTTGGGTCAAATATGTACTTTATCCATTTAATTGGGTTTATACCCTTTCCCTTTATTCCTTTCTCCATTATCCTTTCTTCTTCTTCCCGATAGAACAGAACAATTTAGAAGCGACACCCCTTTTGTAGAGGTCGACCGACCTATAGCGAGGAAGAGTGGGCGGCCGATTATTGCTCCCTAGCCCCATTTCTGTGGTCCCGTCATCCTCTCCTCCTTCCTCTTCTTCTTCCTCCACTCATTCCTCCATTGCTCCGCCCCAGCAGGCCCCCAACCTGCAGAATGATGCCCCACCCAACAGCAGCTTGGGAAGTTGTGCAACGCTGGCTAGGGCCCCTTAGGCGCATGAAATCGCAAGGTAGAAGTAGGTCTGAGCTTGTCCAAGAGAGTGGAGCAGGAATCCGTAGCTCCCAGCTGCGTTTTGGCACCCAATCATGGTGCCCAAGCAGCTAGGGGTGTGCCCCAGCTTGTCTGGACAGCAACAGCTGCAACCGCAGCCTTATGCCACCTTGAGCGTGCGGAAGCACCGTGGAATGATGTCGTTAAGTTTGTCTTGGAGGACTTTTCTCGAATCCACATCTATAGCAACGAACGACGCCCCAAAACAAGGGACTAAGAGTTGTGCATGTTTGAAACCAGGGCTGTCCCAAGGTAGAAGATGACCCAACAAATGCCCAAAAATAGGCTCTGGACGTGTTTCCAGATGAATTCGGACATCCCAAACAGTTGTGAGTAGAATTTAACTCACCAAGCAAGATTTAACTCCGGAAGTCGGATAATTTCAGTTGAATCTGCGTTTTTCACTGGTAACAACGGTTATCAGGAACTGTGTGGTATTGGTGTTGCCTGATTTTTATTTCACAATTTGCTTCTTTATGGTTTGAATGATCCAATTAATTATCCGATTCAGTGTGGTTCGGACTAGTGGAATTACATGGTTGATCGAAACCTAAGTTATTTAGATTAAAAGCCAAAATCACTAGAACACGACCAATAACTGGACAGTTTGGGTATAGACCCAGGCTACATGATTTTAGTAATTCAATTGATGCACGATTACAAAGAAATGATGATGACATGAAAACGTTCAAGAAAACCTAGTTGCACGCTCCCTACTATACTTAATGCGAGTAGTTTAATAATTATACAAATTGACACGTTTTCCAAGAAATTATTTGAAATTATCAATTAATATTAATAACTCATGTCGTAATAAGTAATTAACTCTTAACTGATTTATGTGATGCACAAACTAGGACTAGGGTTAATGTGCATGTTTTTTGAGGAATTTCAGATAATTTACAGATGCTACTGACGATTTCTCATATGTTGAGTAATTTACTCTTATTAGTGCATTAAGAGGTTCAATTGTATGAGTATGTGCCAAGTTGACATGAATTCTATTTATTTAAGAATTTTAGTCTGCCTGCATGCATAATAAAATTGATTTTTCAGTAAATTACAAGTGGACATGTATTTAGTTTATTTAAGAACTTGAAATCTGCCTGCATGCTTAATATGTCAAATCTCTCAGAATTTGCAATGCTTGAATAAAATTCTCTGTCAAATTTAGAATGATATTCATGTCATGTTGTAAAGTTCAAGTAAATAGACACGGTACCATACAGATACTAGAGTCGAGTATAAGTAAGAGAAATGTACAATCTAGTAAGAGTTTTCTAGGATAATAAAATAATAGATTTAGGGCCCTGACATCGTAGAATCCCTTTGAGAGGTATGTGCATTAGGGATGAAATGACCTACCCTGGCGGTGCATCCTATATGCGGGGGTCAGAACACACCCATAGAGAGTGCAGGGAGAGGAAGCCCTTAAGGAAGTCTCCTAAGAGAAGATAGGTTACCCAACATGAACTGAAAGTCCCAGTGGCAACCCAGAGGTACCCACAGAGCATACCAAGATAAGGCCCACAGAGCGTCTCAGACCCTCTGTCTGTGTACTCAGCTTAGAGGAGGAGTCTAGTTTATGACATCATAGGAGTGTCAAGGCCAGAGAGCCAGTTTCCCTATTGCAGACCAGGACAACAGTCAGACTTAGCTATCCCGGGGTGTCGACTAAGTCTTGTATGGTGGGATCATAGTTCGCTACGAGTCTTCATATTTAGAGTACATTGCATATGATTAGGGCATAAGATAAAATATGTTCATATATGTTTACAGATTTAGTTTAAGAGTCAGGAAATGTTTGAGTTAGTTTCACAGCAGTTATCCTTTAAATGAAATTTTAGTACTTTCTATTAATTAGTTGTATCTACAACTTTGCAACAATTGTTATCATAATTAAATGTTGACATCTCCTTTTGTTTAAATTATATTGCTTAGATCTTCTCATGATAATATTATCTTGAATTTTATTCCAATGAATAAACATAAATGAGTTATCTGTGATGGTTGGGTGAAATTCTATTCACTGAGCCAGTAGCTCACCAACCTACTAAAACATTTTTTCAGGTCAGCGTCAGCACGAGGAAGCTGAATGATCGTATCACCCAAGTTCTTAGAAGGTAGTTCGTAGTTAGTTAGAGGTCTCTTAGTCCTTTCCCCTTGGTCCTTGGGCATGTGGTGTGGTAGAGAGAGAATGTAATATAATATGTAGTTTAGTTTAAGTTATTTTTTGTGCTTTATTTTCTGCATTAAAAATGTAATATGTCATGTAACTCCATTTTATCTTCCTTGTAAGGTAAATGGTAAGTTGCTTCCATAGTTAATACGATTTGGTGTTATTCAAGTTATAAGACTTTCTTTTAAGGTTAATTTTAAGTGACTAAGGAAAGAAAAAGTTAAGGGTGTATTTCTAATAAGTGTAATCCCATGCCCTAATCTCATGATTTGAGGTAATTGTGGGATCGGGGTGTGACAATATGTATATGTACTCTTCACATCTATATGATCTCATCCACAAGGTTAGTAACTTGAATACTTACGTCATTGAATAATATGATTATTTGGACATTTGTAGTGTTCCATCATTATCTAATAACCGAATGGAACATAATTCCTTTTATTAATAATCAAATCCTTTTTATGCCATTATAATCATCACATGATTGGCTATTTGGGCATACACACCAACAAACCCTCACATGTACTTAGAGCCGATTACCCACGGATCTCATGCCGAGTGACCTAACATGACCATCATGCTTCTGCTGCACAAGTGCTTTTATAGAAGGTTTAGCAATGTCTGCTTTAAGTCAGTATTTTGCAATTTTCACATCTCTTCACTGAATGACTACTTGTATGAGATGGAAGTGTCATAGTGTGCTATTCGATTTTCCCAGCCTAACTTGTAGCTCCATTGTTGTCATCTTTATATCTATTGTGTCATCAATGGTTGGAACCTCACACAAGTTCATTCGTATGAGCTTCTTGATCCATACAATATCCTTTGTTGTTCTTATAACACAAAGATACTCAACTTCTTTTGTAGATTTGAAAAACTATCATTATCTCAAAACCCTTTCTAGCTTACATTCTCATCAAATATTAATTTATATTGTGATCTGTTATTTGTCAGTTTGGAAGCTTACACCATTGTATCTGTTTAAACCCAACTTCTTCCTTATCACCCAGGAACCAATCCTTTAAGTGCTTCACAAGCATCTAAGGATGTTCTTTTTGGTAGTCTAATGACTCTCACTGGTATCTGACATATACCATCTCGTCATGTCCAATACATACAAGATTGCTAGGAAGATATATATCTATATCCTCTCATCTTGTCCAATACATATGATATGACTAGATATCTTCTTGTCATGTACAATACGTACACAATAATAGGATAAGTACATAACATTGCATTCATGATAGATCTAATAGAGAATGCACATGGAATCTATCCATGTGTTCCTATTCTTCATAAGAACTGGGACTCTAGGCTCCTAAGAGACTAACTCCATTAAACATGTACATGTTTTCTCTCATTGAGTCTTGCATGTTGAACCCTTTAGTATCTTGCCAATGCATGTGCTCTTACTTAGGAAAAGAAGCTTTCTAGATATGTCTCTATAGACCTTGATTCCTATCACATAGGATGCTTCACCTAAACCCTTTATATAGAATGTACTTTCCTTTCTAGGTTTTCACAATTGTAGGATAAGGGCATCATTCCCAGTCATTATGTGGAATATAAAAATGTTCCCATTAAATATTTTGTAATCACGGATTCCATCTTCATTCTGACTCAAGTCAAACACTCTGACTATCTTGTCAAATAGAAGATTCTAGTTCTGAGATGCTTGCTTCAATCCACATATTGGCATTTGTAGCTTATATACTTTATTTGTTTTATTGGATTTATAAAACCATTCGGTTGTGTCACATACACATACTCTTAACTATTCTAATTAAGGAATGCAGTTTTAATATCCATATGCCAAATCTCATACTCATACTAAGCTACAAATGCAAGCATGATCCAGATGGATTTAACCATGGTAACTGGTGAAGGACTTCATCATGTTCAACACCTTGAACTAGTTTGAAACTCTTTGTAACCAATATACCCTTCCATGTTGGTCTCCTTTCAAAGAACCAAATGCATCCTATGGGTTTTACCCTTTTAGGTGGATCCACCAAGGTCATACCTTGTTGGTTTACATGGAGGATCATATCAAGGTATCTTAATACTTTTACCAAGTCAGTTACATACTTCATTTATGATCTCCTTGAACACTTCAAGCGATCCAAACTTGTATTTCATTAAATACAACTTATCATATCTACTGATCACATCAGTCAATATAATGAGGTACTTGTAACTACCTTTAGCATTCATTCCTATAGGTCTATGTACATCAATATGTACTAGTCCTAATGGAATATTTGATCTCCTACTACATCTAGTGAAGATTGTTTTTTCATGTTGCACAACAAATAAGACATGCATGTCTCAATTGGTTCAATAACCAAATAAGTCTAGATAGCTATCAAATGGATTCTAGAAATGCACTTCTCATTTATGCGATCCAGATGACAATGCTATATGTATTCATTGCTTGAGTTATCAAGTCATTCAATATATGTGTTATATACATTTGTCTCTACAACTCTCAAGTATAATTTGTGAGACAAAGGGCATTTCCATAAAAGATCATATCTTTTAAAATGAAACATAATGTTCTTGTCATACAAGACATATGATTCTTTCATCAATTGTCACATACATAATAACAATTCATCAATTCTATTATGTGCCCATGAATGAAAACTCTCAACTGTAAAGGCAACAACCCTTTCTCCATATAGTTCTAGCATACTTCTTCTCAGGTCTCAAAGTAGAGATCTCTATCTTCTTCCCAAGATCCTCTATAAGGAGGATAGTTCTTTCCAATGTCCAGACTAGTGACAATGGTGGCACTTTCTTTTCTTTATCCTTTAAGTGAAAAGGACATATTCCTTTTACACTTACCCTTCTCCATTACTTGAATGTAGAAGACTTGGACTTATGATTAGCCTCAGAAGACATCTTAGCCTTGCCTTTTCCCTAGGACTCGCTTCCACTGATCTTCATCATGGATTTGTCCTTCTTATTCCTTGCTATGGAATCAAATTGCCAAGCATTTGATAAACTTACTATATGATTCATGAAACACTTTCATAAACATATTCATGGTCAACTCTTAACCTAAAATAAATCCTAGTCACTCCACATGTCGAATCATATTGAACACATGGGGTTCTATTGGACCTCCCTTTATCAGTTTGCACTCAATTAGCACTTTAGAGACATTATACCTTCTATGTTTTACATGATTCTTTCTTTCATATTGTTCATGCAACTCATAGCTCATATAATAGAGCATTAGGCATTCAAATGTCTATGACATCATTGGCATGCTACCAATAAGCATCCATCTAGCCTTAGGCACATTTGGAGTGGGTTCCTCTGCATTGGTCTATCAAGGACATAGAGCTTTCTCTCATTGATGAGAGTATTTCTCAAAGTCCTTAACCAATTGTAGAACTTTATCTCATTTTTGTCTTTCAAAAGGACTGATCGCAATTTGAACATGTTTGTGTTTGAAATTTGATTCTACAAAAAATATTGCAACTTTTCAAAAAAAAATTTGATTTTTTGATTTGATAAATTAGACAATATTAATTAGGTCGTAAATTAACTATCTCCCCCCTATTTTATTCAAATTGATAGTCCCCAATATCAATTAAGAATATTGCAGCATACAATATTCTAGTGGGCCAGATCCAAGATAATTTAACTGTGGCCCGATCAACACCGCAAACACACTCAACCATCAAGGTAGGCAATTCTTGCCAATTGCATCATATACAATTCTGGATAGATGATATGCACAACCCCTTGCCATAATCATTTGCATGCTTCTGGTCCCAAATGCTCTAAGAATCATTAGTCAAGCCTGACCTAACAACCAACATTATAGATATCCACCCTGGAAGGCCAAAGCTACATATCTACCAGCACACTTCCACGGGATAGATGACACACCACATGAAGGTGTAAACTATAATTGGTCGATCAAGATTTTCATGTGGGTTGGAGTTGGAAAGCATCTAAGACTTAATATTTTAATTGGGGGAGTTTGTTTGTATAAATACATATCACCACATATATAGTACATAGCATATACATGTTATAACCACAAATGAGAACATGCAATAAATAAAACACACAAGTGATGGTTATGGCCATATTAATGTAATTCCTTGAAGCCATAAGGAATTACTACCACATACGGTCCACATCATATGCAACTTGTTATTGGTGAAGATCTGTGGTCGAACAAATCTAGTTTGATTGGTTTAACTCTTGATCCAGTTGGCTCACCTCCTGGTCGATCAGTTGGGTTTTTCTGAAGCAGTCATCTAGTTCTCAGGTCCAAGCAGTGTCTGACACCTCTAGTCAGTTGGTTGGGCCACCAGTCGGTCGAGCCACCATTCAGTCGGTTCATCCTCCTATCATCTATCCTCCTTGGTCTCTAGTCAATTGGGTTGTCTCACAAGCCGATCGTTCCGTCTTTGTGCATATCATTATCTCACGCCAAAACATAAATTAAAACTATCCTATTTCTTATTACATTGTATATACCTCGAGTTACATTTGAGGGGAAATAGGAAGAAGAGCATAAATTTACATTAGGAAAGGAGAGAGAGGCCTGATACACAAATCGATTAATAACAAAAGTAAATAACCACAACCATACACACATAGATCTGGGGTTTTGGCCATAACCATGCTTCACATCCACCATCAAAACTAATTTTATGGTGACACGTGTAAATTGCTTATATATCATATCACATTTATATATTCTTTTGGGTTCTTTACGTGGTGATAAGATTGACATGCACATCAACCAATTTAAATTTTACACCGCATGCAATAAATAAACACGATAAAACTAAAATTTGATCATATCAATTATCCCAAAATATAATTAATTAACATGGCCCTGATACCACTGTAGGGAAATACAACATCAGATAGGTAGCAGAAACAAATTTTTTACTGACATGTTTCCCATTAACCATCAGATTGCATCAATAACTATGCAATGGGAAGGATGATTTCACAAAGATATACCTACACTGGAGCAAGTCCAGTGACAATCCTCATCGATGTAGATGTACACTCTATCTTGGACGGTGTCTCTGCAGCTCCTGGTTGCACTAAGACTCGTCTAACTGCTCCTCCACTGACAACAAACTCAGACAATTGCTGCAGTGACTTCTCTAATCTCACCATGGACTGTAAGTTGACGTTGCCCTCCTAGCAGTAGTTGAAGGACTCTTGCCTCTAGAATCATCCACACAGATCAATTAGAACTCCTGTGATCCTGCTAGAACAGACAAGAAGGAGTTTTCCCTCCCGTTTGTGTACTAGTCACCAACATTCTCTCCCACAATAATGATCCCCAGTTGTTTTTCTCTCATTACTATCCCTCCCAAGTTGGGTAGGACTTGCTTGGGATCTCGTGGTTACCACAACTAGAGAGGACAACAATTGTTAGAGAAACTGATTCTCAATTGTCTTTTTTGTAGTTGTGTTGTGGGAAGCCCCCGATACCCCTCTATATATAGGAGGGGTTAGGGCTCCCAGTTCCCAGCCAATACGGGACTAAAGCGAGAGTGGAAAGGATGGGAAGATCTTAAATTTTCCAATAATTATGGAATTTCACAACCTGTGTGTGTTGAAACATTTATCTTGTACGCGAGATGGTTGTTTTGCTAAGCGAAATGATCATTTCACACTTTCCTATTTTGCACATATGTCGACAATTCAATTCCAATTAGTACTCAACTTGACCTCAACACCAATCCTTTGTGCAATCAAATTGCAACCCTAAAACGGTCATTTGGTGCATGTGAGTTGGGAGTCTTGCACCAAGCCAGACGGCTATTTCACAAAAGCGAGATGGGCATCTGCCATCCCGGCTCAAGTAGAATTCTAACCAATGTATAATACAACCAGTCTGACACTCCAAATAACAGTCTCAACACTTGAACTGACCATTTGGTAGTCTAGTCAGCTGAGCCGTTGCGTGAATTGAAATACCTAAACACTTTAGTAACCAATTCAATCATCATTCAAGATCAAATTCCTCTTCTAAAAGAGTTCTTTTGTGTGTGACCCTATAAGTCCCTTATCATGTTGGCAGTGAATGTCCATAACGAGCTTATGATATTACAAGCAATGAGCGGTGCCTAGTCACACATCATTGCTACCCAAGTGAATGGAAAGTTGGGGAGAAACTTCAACCTATAATTTGTGTATGGTGTTATATAGTGTTTGTATAGTTCCTTTGTTACTGATATCCAGATTGAACTAGAGGCATGGAGCAATCATCCTCATCATTATTCAATCTTATTTCTTAAACTAGAGCAGACTGCATGAGATATATGTAAGCTCAATATCACAAATTGACTCACATTTTTTTTGTTAAGCCAGGGGTCGCTTTTATTCATCCCACACCCCTCTTGTGGGCTAAATCACAGCAAAAAATTACATCTCCCGCACTTATAACTCGGGTAATATCCCATTATCCCACAACAAATTCACCCTCAATATGGAATTTAAAGTAAAAAAATGAAGGACTCACTCTAGTAGCTCCCATCATCACCTCCAACAGCTGTTTTCTTTAGGACCACGTAGGGAGTACTTCTTTTTTCCATCAGTTCCATGCCCCTAATTCTCAGCGGCATATTAGAAATATCCGAAGAGACTAATAACTCCTGCGTTCTACTCCCCCACCTGCCTAATTCACGAGGTATCGAGTTGATAGCCTTATGAACTAGCGAACCAGAAATCATGGAAGATGCAATCTCTTCTCTGAGCTCCCTAACAAAAGATGTTGTCCGCCACGGCTCTCTACCTCCATGCCAAAGTACCTCATATGTAAAGGAGTCGTCAACCTCAATGCTCGAGATGTTCAAAGCGTGGTCACCTGCTAGCTTCAAACCAATGGCGCATGCTTGCATATACGCAAGGAAGTAGTCAGAGCTCTTGATCCAAGCTCGGAACACAAGATAGATATTAGCATTGTGATTACGAATGACACCAGCTGCCCATCTTCTATATGTACCGTTGGCATCTTTGTCCCTCCCAATCGTGATGTTCAGTTTGAGATTATGTAGATCTGGCTTCTCCCATCGCAACAATACAATTTCCTTCATAGCTGTCCTTGGTTCCTTCACGCCCAACAATTTCATTCTGTCATATATTCCATTCTCCATAGCAATAGGAAACACATACCTCTTCATGTGGTGGTTTAAGATTCTCAAGATATATTCCCATTCATGGCTGAGCGATATCATCTTACCATCATATTTAGCTCCACATCTAATGCACCATATGCTATGTGGTATTAAGATTGCTAGATTACCTGCCAACCATTCAGCTATGCTCTTCTTTTTTGCCAATGCACACCTGTCAAGAAGAGATCTCATATCAAAAGGCGCCTCCATATCAATCAGCTCGTTGAATTTCCTCCAAAAGAACTTGGCGGCCTGCCCCTGGAATAGCAAATGACCTGTATCTTCCTCCTGGGGTTCAAAATAGCAATAACATCTAGATGCAAGAGGGATACCACATCTGAGTCTTATGTTGTCGTCTGTGGGAATTGCTCCTCTAGCCGTTTTCCATATGAGCGCTGCCTCTTTTGGATACCCAGCTTTCCATATCCTCCCAAAGCCGTCTAGACCTTCCTTTTCATTATGCATCATCATCCGCTTGGCTGAACTCATAGAGAATCTGCCACTCTTCTCAAGACTCCACACTAGCTTGTTTTCTTCATTGGATATCCATATATCTGCATCCCGTATCAACTATATTCCTTCTTCATCCAAGATCAGTCTAAGCGAATCCTAATCCCATCCATATCCTTCTATCCAAAAGTCTTTTACCAAGAACGGGTGTCTTCTATCACTGGGTATGATCGCATGATCAGCCAGGCGTTTCTCGCACCACCATGAATCCCAAAAGGATATCTCTCCATTACCAACCACCCATCACACAAAGGAAACATGCGCGGAAACATGTCCCACAATCTCTTCCAGAAAGGTGAAGGTATTAATCCTCTCCTCAAGGTTTCAGGATATAGATTGTCTCGTCCTCCTGCCACGTTTGTGTATTTGCTTCTGCAGAAAGATGCCCAAATAGAATCCTTTGTTAGAACCTCCCAGCATGCTTTTGTAACAAAGGCCTCATTGATCGAATGTAGCGAGGGAATCCCCAACCCGCCCAAAGAGAAAGGCCTAGCCACTCTGTGCCATCCAATCCACGCCTTCATGTGATGATCCTCCCTATCACTCCACATGAATCTGGATAGTTTATCTTCAATCCGCACTACTATCCCAGCAGGAACACCCACCGCCGCCGCCGTGTACACTGGTATGGATGCTAGAACATGTGCAATCAACATCCTCCTCCCCGCAAAGGATAATAATCTAGACTTCCACTTAGCAATCTTTTCATTTATCTTGCTCATGAGGAACTCAAAGTCGGATAGTCTCATCGATCCTTTCTTGATCGGTATGCCCAGATATTTCAAAGATTCCATGGCAGCACTCACTCCCAGGGACACAACTACATCATGAGCTAGCATCAGGCCCTTGCCTCCTACCACACATGTAGATTTAGATTTGTTTATTCTTTGACCAGTTGCTCTTTCGTATGCATCAAAGGTATTACTAACCACATCCAAAGATCCTTGGTCAGCTGTGAAAAAGACCACAATATCATCTGCATAGAGAAGAATGACCGGAGGCACCGCCTCCCCACACACCTGGAATTTTGATATGGCCCCTTCTTCATATAACCTCAGGAATCTTCTACATAGCATTTCCTCAAACAGTATGAAAATAAATGGAGAAAGTGCACTTCCTTGCTTCAATCCTCTTCTCATCTGAAAGAATCCGGTCGTTTCCTCGCCTATAGTCACCGTTGCCCACGTATTTGCAAAGAAGCTAAGACATAACTTGATAACCTCCTCTGTAAGGTTGAACTTCTCCAAGACTTTCCCCAGCATAGACCAAGTTACTCTATCGTATGCCCTCGACATATCATATTTTAAGATCACATTAGGAGCGTCTCTGCCTCTATTGATATCATGCATAAGTTCCTTAGCTAACCGTATGTGATGAGATATATCCGTGCCTTTCACAAAGGCTCATTGGTTCTTGGAATTCAGGCGTGGCATAATAGGAGCGAATCTCTCACTGAGTATTCTAGCAAGGATGCGAAGAATGAAATTCTCAATGGATATTGGTCTGAAATCCTCCGGTATTCTTCTAGACTCATCATTCTTTGGAATAAGTAGAATTCTACAGTAGAAGAGGCCCCTGAAGCAATCTTGTCCGCTGAAGAAGCTTTTCGCCAAGTTCATGAAGTCATTTCTAATGATAGACCATGCCACTGTAAAGAAAGGGAGGGTGAACCCATCCGGTCATGGGGCTGCTGTTGCGTCCATCTTTAACATCACCTCTTTGATCTCCTCTTCCTGTGGATTCGCTATGATAGTGAAATTTTCATCAAGTGAGACCATCTCCGGGATCGAATCTATGAAACCATCCATCTCATTTGCATTTGTATCTGTTACCTCATTGTAAAAAAGCCTGTAATGCTCAGCTGCCATCTCTGCCATCTGTTTAGGATCCGTAACCTGAGTGCCGTCTTACAATAACACCCGATTGATCCTTCTTCTTTTCCTTCTCGTCTTAACAGTTGCATGATAAAACTTGGTGTTTCTCTCCCCATCTTGAAGGCAGTCTATTCGAGCTTTCTCCTTCCATGTCTTCTCCTCCTGGTCCAGAAGATATTGTAGCTCACTTTCTGCCTCTCTCAAGTTTAGCTCATTAACAGCAGTCGAATTTTCATCAAAATCCATTTGTGTTGTGAAAACCACGTCCTACGAATCAAGAATGTGTTGTCTGTTAGCACCAAAGGTGTCCTTGCTCCACCTACGAAGAGCCTCACGAACCCTTTTGAGCTTAAGGCAGAAAACCACAGAAGGATGACCGTATATTGGATCATTCCAAGCTTGCTCGATAATATTCATGCAATCCTCATGCTCGAGCCAGGTCTTCATAAAAGAGAAGTGAGTCTTCTTTTTTTTCCGTTGTACAAGAACCGGGAATCATCATAATTGGGCAGTGGTCTGAAACCCTCGCTCTAGTAAGATGAATAGATCTAGTCGCAGGCCTCTTCATCAACCATGCTCCATTGACAAGAGCTCTATCAATTCTCTACCACATTGTCGGTGTGAGAACCTACTTGTTCACCCATGTATATTGACTGCCTTCAAAAGGTATTTCTTCCAGAGCTGCATCTGATATCAAAGAATTTAAATCCATCATGTCTTGAAACCCAAGTTGGTTTCCACCCCTTCTCTCCCTAGGGTGCCTCACCACATTGAAATCCCCTGCAATAGTCCATCCTTCATCCCCTATAATTTCAGCCATCATCAAAAGATCATTCCATAGCGTTCTTCTCTCTGTGCTGTCACAACTAGCATAGATTTCCGTAACAAATATTTTCGAACCTTCATTAGAATCCATACTGATCGTCAAGTGTTGTCTATGTCTTCTGAAAATGCAAGGATTCAAAGCTTTATCAGCATAGAACCATATTTTCCCATCTACATCTTGATTATCGGCAGCCCAATCAAGTTTAACAATATCCAACAACTCCACTGCTTGTTCCGCATGAAGAAAAGGCTCAAATAAGCATACCACTCCAGGTTTGTACCGGCTGCATAGTCTGCTCAGAACCCTCCTTGTAGGATTATTGGATGCCCCTCTAATATTCCAGAATAGTGACTTACAGTCCATAAAAATATTTTGCACGCCTGTCCCTCTCTAACCAGCCAAGTCAGTGACTGTATCCTCCCTCATGCTCTGACCAGCACATATCAAACGTATCCCTGTCCCAATCGGATTGCCTTCCTCTTGAAAAATTCCTTCTATGAAGACGAGGTTCACCTGTACGTCTCCCCGATCTAGACTGACTTCTGCCTTCACTTCTTCTGTATGCATTGTATCTCTCGTCCTCCATGAGAATGAAGTCTTCAAGGCGCCTATTGGATAGGTATCTTCTACTTCCTTCTCTGTCTATCACCATCCTTCTTTGTTCTCGGGTTTTATGAATCTGTGGATTGTGATTCCCTCGCTGTTGCGGTCTTTCAGTAGGTACTGATGTCCCCGGGTTTGCAAGCACCATAGCTGATGAATCTGGCCGTGCCTCTGGTAATCTAAGAGCCTCCAAAGGAATCCCAGAATCAACACTGACTTCAGTAAGTTGTGTAGTACCTACACGCACCGGCCCCCTAGCCAACATACGGAAATGAACAGATGTTCTTCTTTGCCCGTACGTGAGCGCTACGAACTGAGGAATGTCTTCACTAAAATCCTCCACCAAAATAAGGAGCCCAGACAGGTCATCTTTTTCCTTCTGCCAATCAGAAATATGCACAAGATCTCCAAACTTCGATACTATCCTTTTTAGTGTTTCATCATCCCTACAAGTAAGCGGTAGATCAGCTATCCAGAACCAAAAATCCTCCTTACTTTGATGACTTTCCCCTTCAATCACATGCCTCAGCTTCATTTGTCAACCTCCTAAATTTTGGAGACCTTTCATCACCATCTCCTTGGCCTCCTACTCGCACGAGAAGAATGCTATGGCTTTCCTGTCTTCGAACCTGTAGATATCTGCTGCACTGGGCCAACTGTGGTGCAGGAAAGGACCGACCTCTTTCCAAGCTACTCCATGCTGCCAAGAAATCTCTACTGCTCTCTCTAGGGTAGAGATCTTGCTCTTCCTCATCTCATCATCCGGTCCAACATCGACTGAGATCCTCTTCGGAACATGTTAAGGGGCACCCCTCGCCGGAATCCCCGTGGGCAGTGGTGGGAAGACATTCCTAGAATGTATATCTGATGGTAGCCTGGTTTGCATGGCCTGTTGATTGCACCTCGCGGCAAGGTGATCAGGTCTTCTGCACCTATAACAAACTTTGCTCCTTCTACACTGCGATTGCCAGTGTCCACGTCCCATACAACGAAAGCATGTGTCGTGTGGGATATTATACAGTGACATCTTTCTAGTTGCGTTCTCCGGTCCCGACCTAGGGGTAGGACCTGGATTTCCCGCCACCTCCGTAGGTTTCTCCACCACCGTCTGCGACGTGTTATCTCCCTCCCCCGGAGATGATCTTGGACTCGCCTGTTGATCCGGAGATGGTATTGGATTGCTCGCATGTTTCTCAGTTGCCCTAGCCGATGTCTGGTCCTCTGCCCTCGCTGGATCATGCACGTCCGGTCCACCGTTATTCTGCCCTGCCTCCGACAAAACCCTAGGCGACTGCAGGTTGGGATGATCCTCCTCATCGGTATTGCCCAGCACAACCCTAACGTCGGGTAGGACTTCCTCCGTCGGGACGGCAGTCGCCAACATGTTGTTCCTCTTCGCCGCAACCGCCTGTTGCTCTTGCGCTCCCCTCAAGCTTTGCCTGGTCACCCTATGCAGCAGCGGTGATGGCAGCATCTTCCTCCAGGGCTTAGAGATAGACAAGGGGTGGCCCCCGGTAGGCGGGGTGCCTGGCCGGGGTGAGTTGGCGGCGGCGCGCCGCCAAGGGCCTCTGATCGCCTAGGGGTCTACCCGATCGCCCAACCGATCGCCTCTCGCGGCAAGCTAGCCTAGAAGGGTAGCAACTACCTAGGTCCGCAAATTGACTCACATGCATATGGCCATGCTATTCTAAGTCTCTCTAATCAAGAGGACTTGGATATCATACTCCTATCGGAGGGACAAATCCCATCTCTATAACTCATAGTTAGTCCTCATGTGTCAAAGTCACCCAATAATCACCTTTATAACAACCCATGTTTCAAGGATTGCTTTGATGATGTCAAAGTGTACCCAATGACATGTGACGAGTGTAATGATTTCAAGTCTAAGAACCACAACCACCACCAACACTGTGAGAGCTAAAAATGGCTTCCATGACGATGGTTTCCATGTGTCAGTCTCACGGTGCTTGGTTTGATATTTCCATATCATAACTAGTGAGATTTAGTCATCAACCAACTCAAAGTCTAATCTTATGTGTCATTATTATCTATCAACCTTCCACAAAAACAATCGATCAGGGACATAATGAGAATATGTATATGTACTCTTAACATCTGCATGATCTCATCCACAAGGTTAGTAACTTGAATAGTTACATCATTGAGTAATATGATTCTCTAAACATTTGTAGTATTCCATCATTATCTCATTATTGAATGGAACATACTAAATTGGAAGCTTGCCATTTTTTAATTATTAAACCATTTTTATGCCATTACCATCATCACATGATTGACTCTCTGGACATACATACCAACAGACTCCCACTTGCACTTAGAGCCAATTATTCATGGATATCATCTTAAGTGACCTAACATGACCATCATGCTTCTGCTGTGCAAGTGCTTTTATAGCAGGTTTAGCAACATTTGCTTTAAGTCAATATTTTGTAATTTTTACATCTCTTCACTGTATGACTACTCATTTGAGATGGAAGTGTCATAGCATGCTATTTGAGTTTCCCATCCTAACTTGTAGATCCATTGTTGTCGTCAATATTTCTATTGTGTCATCAATTGTTAGAACCTCACAAAAGTTCATCCGTATGCACTTCTTGATCCATACAATATCCTTTGTTGTTCTTATGACACAGAGATACTCAACTTCTTTTTTAGATTTGAACAACTATGATTATCTCAAAACCCTTTCTAACTTACTGTTCTCATCAAACATTAATTTAGATTGTGATCCTTTATTTGTCAGTTTAGAAGATTGCATAAGTGTAACTGTTTACACCCAACTTCTTCCTTATCACCAAGGAACCAATCCTTTAAGTTCTTCACAAGCATCTAAGGATGTTCTTTACGGTAGTCTAGTGAATCTCCTTGGTATCTGACATATACCATCTCGTCATGTCCAATACATATGAGATTGCTAGGCAGGTATATATATACACTCTCATCATGTATGATACATATGAGATGATTGGATATCTTCTCGTCATGTCCAATACATATGAGATAACATGATAAGTACATAAAATTGCATTCAACATAGATCCAATTGCTAATTCTCATGGAATTTATCCATGTGTTCCTATTCTTCATAAGAATTGGGACACTAGGCTCCTAAGAGACTAACTTTGTGGAACATAGACATGTTTTCTCTCGTTGAGTCTTACATGTTGAACCCTTCAAAATCTTTCCAATGTATGTGCTCTTACTTAGGTCAAGAAACTTTATAGATATATCTCTATAGAACTTGATTCCTATCACATAGGATGCTTTGCCTAAACCCTTCATATAGAAGGTACTTTCCTTACCATGTTTTAACAATTGTAGGATAAGGATGTCAATCCCCATAATTATGTAGAATATAAATATGCTCCCATTAAATTTTTTGTAATCATACATTCCATATTCATTCTGATTCAAGTCAAACACTCCGACTGTCTTGTCAAATAGAAGATTCTAGTTCTGAGATGCTTGCTTCAATCCACATATTGGCATTTGTAGCTTATATACTTTATTTTCTTTATTGGATTTATAAAGCCATTTGGTTGTGTCACATAAACATCCTCTTAACTATTCCAATTAAGGAATGCGATTTTAATATCCATATGCCAAATCTCGTAGTCATACTAAGATGCAAATGCAAGCATGATCCAGATGGATTTAACCAGGGTAACTAGTGAAAGACTTCATCATGTTCAACACCTTGAACTAGTTTGAAACTCTTTGTAACCAGTATACCCTTCCATGTTGGTCTCCTTTCAAAGACCCAAATGCACCCTATGGGTTTGACCCTTTTAGGTGGATCCACCAAGGTCATACCTTTGTTGGTTTACATGGAGTCCATAATTGATCTAATGGCCTCAAGCCATTTCTTAGATTCTGGTCCCTCAATAGCTTCTAGGTAGTTTGTTACTCATCTCTATGATCAAATCACCACCTTTGAGTTATAAGATATCATAATATTTCAAACTCAAGGCATGTTCTACTAGAACCATGAGTTCTGCATTTACATAAGGAACTTGAGATTTCACAACAATTTGTGATTTTCCTTGTTCCTATTGTACCTCCTTAGGTTCATGTTTTCTTGTTTGTTTCGAACATTTCAAGTTCTACTTTTACTCCCACTGATTGCTTTGGAAATAATTTCCATTTAGGAATTCACATCCTAGCACCAAACACTTTGTTGTCAGGTTGGAATATAAGTAGTATTCAACAAGATAATATTCATGTGATTTGTGGATAAAGCCTTTAAGGAAACAATTTTTTGATATAATATTTCAATCTGAATCACTTTAAAACACATATCAGGACACTTCCCAAGACATGTCTCATATGGCGTCTTTTTAACCAATTTACAATGTACTTTGTTTTAGAGTAAAGCATGCGCCTAAATTAATTTGTAAGATCATATGGATTTTATTGATAATCTCACCACGACTTAACAAGGTGTGATTCCTTCTTTCTGATACATTCTAATGATACATTATCATTGTGTTTCAGGTGAGTTCATCATGATACACTATCATGATTTCCCAGAAGTTCCTCAAATTCTTGGTTTATGTATTTCAACATCGATCATATCGAGATATCTTAATACTTTTACCAAGTTAGTCATGTACTTCATTCATTATCTCCTTGAACAATTTAAGAGATCCAAATTGGTATTTCATTAAATATAAATTATCATATCTACTGATCACATCAGTAAATATACTGAGGTACTTGTAACTACCTTTAGCGTTCATTATAAAAGGTCTATGTACATCAATATGTACTAGTCCTAATGGAATAGTCGATCTCCCACTACATCTAGTGAAGATTCTTTTGTAATATTGCACAACAAATAATACATGCATGTCTCTATTGGTTCAATTACCAAAAGAGTCTAGATAACTATCATATGGATTCTAGAAATGCACTTCTCATTTATGCGCCCCAGATGACAATGCTATATGTATTCATTGTTGGAGTTATCAAGTCATTCAATATGTTTGATATGAAATTTGCTATGGAATCCTAACCATGCAGGTGTTGTGAAAAGATGAACATGGCCAAGTATGAGCTATGATAATTTAGCATAATACATATTATATAAGGCCTTATGAGCCATGTGCTATACTTGTACAACAAGTATGATTTGCATATGGGTCTAATGGCCTAAAAGATGATTGTTGCCTAATGAGAGGTGACACTATTCAATAAGGAATTGAGGGTTCGATACCCAAAAATATGATAATGATATTGATAATGTTGAAGGTATGAGATTCCTAATAAAGTATTCAGGGGGCTGAGGTCCCAGGATAAGTGTAACAAGATATGTTCCAATTGATACAAGATTTCTTGAAAGATATGTTACACCTTTTTATGCAGCATTTATCTATAATTCATGTTTGTAACTTGTTCATGCTAAAAGATGTTGTAATGCACTTAATCTATCAAGTGAACTAAAAATGTAGTTTCCCTGGCCATAGATCCATTCTGTGTTAGGATTTGCTGAATGGTGAAACGAGTTTCACTCAAAATGCATATTATTGAATATGTAGGGTGCAAGTTGAAATATTTCCTTGTATCCTTAACTAACATGATTGGTTACAATCCATACCCTAAAGATTAGGATTAACTTCGGGTCATACCCTAACAAGAGTGCGGTTGTACCGTGACTATAAACAATCATGATGGGTTACGGACCACACCCTGATATAATCAAGATTGATTACAGGTCATAGCCTGATAAGAGAAATGCTACATGTTGTATCTCTAATAGAGAAGAGCCTCTATACACCATGCTAGCTATAATATAGATTGAATCATAATGTCACTGCCAATAATCTCGCACTGACCAAGAAAGGAGAGGTCATGGATTCTGACTCTTCCATAGGCCTATATGGCACTGATGCTTTATTTCACAGTGGCCAGTTGGAGATCGAAGGTATATTCTTATCTCTTCAGGGCATAAGATGGATTGATTAAAGATGTAATCAGCCGTGTAGCATATTTGTTTAAGGATCAAATATGGAAACATTGGTTGAAACCTTGCTTTAATTTTATACTATTTAGTTTATAACAGTTGTACATGTTCTTTGTATTCCTTTTAAAAGTGATTAAATGACCTATTTCTCAGTTATTGATTCTTGAACTATTGAGATGTTGAGACTGCTCTACTCTATATATAATCAACAATTATACATGTTTAATTCAATATAGGTTTCTTCTACTCTCATTCATAAATTTCATTGTGATAGTAATACGATTAGCAGAGAGTTATATCTCTCACTGGGACTTGTTGTCTCACCTCGTGGGTTCCACAATTTTTTAGGTGGATGTACACGAGGAGGTAGAGATCATGCAGAAGAGAGCGGGCAACAACAACAAGGACAGTAGTAACAACTCATGTTGAATGTGCTGTGATGTGTCTTTTAGATATAGAGTCCTATGTGTTGTCCCTATACTCTCAGGTACTTCGGGAGATAGTGCATAAAGAGTTGTGAGTATGTCTTGTATGCCTCGATGCATAATGTTGCTTTGCGTATGTTTTGGAAAAACAACGGTTATCTCATATCCTTTCAAGGTGATGGAACAATGTATGTATAAAGTAAACCATGACGTATATATATATGGTTTGGTTATTTTTGAAAAGAGTTTCCTAGTGATGGATCTCTTGGCAAAATGTTTTAATTTATTAGTGATTTTCGGTAATCCACTGTTAATGATTAATTCCACGTAGTTTTGTGTGATTATGTTGTCAGTTGGATAGCAGCCATCACAATTTTTGGCATCAGAGCTTTAGGTTCACTGAGTCTACAGGGACATAGGATTAAGGTCGTTGAGTCTGTTCTAATGTCATCCAATTTATCTTATAGTGACTTATGCTTATATATAAGAAGAATTAAAGCTCAAAGATGTCTAGAGAACACAAAGAACATGTTGCTGAGAGCAACATTGCTGCACTAGGATGAGGTGCAAGGGAACAAGCGAGAGAAGAACAATTGCTTGAGAATGCCCAGGTGGATAAGACTATGCTGGAGAACCCTAATTTCCATGCTCTCTTTGGGCAGTTCATGACAACAGTAACACATATGACAGATAGGATACCAGCACCACCCCTAGGGCACCAGTTACCAATGTAGAATCTTTGAGTTTTAGTAACACTTTTGAACAACTACACCATGTGGGATCCCTAGAATTTGCTGGAACAACTAACCCAACAGATGCAGATCTGTGGCTCATTGAGTTAGAAAAAACTTTTAAGATCCTTAGCATCCCAGAAACTGACAAAGTTAGGCATGTTGTGTACCTGTTGAAGGGAAGTGTAGGCCATTGGTGGGCCATCGAAGAAGAGAAAAGGCCTAATATTGAGGCTAGGTGGGAGGAATTCTGATGTGAGTTCACCAATAGGTACTTTTCTTGTACATATCTAGACGAGAAAATCTCACAGTTTGAATGGATTAGGCAAGGGCCTATGAAGATTAATGAGTATGAATCTAAGTTTATGGAGCTTTTGCGATTTTGTCCGCACATGGCTACTACAGACTAGGAGAGGATTCAACATTTGGAAAAGGGTTTCAACACTAAATTGATCACAATTGCAGTTGCTCTAGAGAATAGGGAGAGATTGGCTACATTTGTGGAATCAGTTGGGAGGATAGAAAGGTCAGTAATCGAGAAACATGAGGCCAATTTTAGAAAAGGACCTACCCAGTCCCAAGGACAGAGGTTTGAAAGCTATAAGAAACTAAGGTTTTCTACACTGTCAACACCACAGAGGTTTAGTACTACTCAGACACAGTGGACATATAGTAAGGGTAGAGGCTATAATTTTCTGCCTACTGGAGCCCAAAGTACGACATCAATGTCAGTGACAGGGCTGTCTAGGCAACAACAAGAGACTAGAACTTGCCACAAGTATGGACATACATGACATCTAATGAGGGATTATCTAGTAAGGGATACTAAGGTAACTCAACCACCGAGGCAGAGTTAGCAATGCTCTCAGAGGCAATAGTTCAATAATGGTGTAGGAGGATGAGGATGTGGACATGCATCTCAAGTAGGTTCATCTGCATAGGGTAACAGATGAGTGGTCGACAGCAGGCAATGATGAGATTATATGCTATGAGTCATCCACAAGCAGTAGCCAACCCATGAGTCATGACAGGTCAGATGGAGTTATTTCTTTCTGATATGCCTTCATCTTGCTTCATATCTATTTTGATTGACCTGGGTGCTACTCACTCCTTTATCACTTGTGAAGTGGTTCATAAGTGTCTTTTTCCTATTCGTCATAGAACGGATAACTTGTTGTTAGAAACTCCATTAGTTGGTTCCACAGTGTTACAAGAGGTATGTTCCCCCTGTGTTCTTTCTTTTTTGGAACACAACATTCAAGTGAATCTTATACCACTTGAGATGCATGGATTTGATGTAATCCTTGGTATGGACACCTTGTAAAAGTACAAGGTAGTCTTGGATTATGGTTCCACACAAGTTATGTTCACATATGGTGATGAGACATGATCTTTCAGGGAGATAGGAAGATTCTTCCAACATGTCTAGTATCGACAATTATAGATGCGAGACTGTTGTGACATGGGTGTGAGGCATTCTTAGCACATGTGGTGGATACCAAGGTAGAAAGTCCTAGTATTCCAGAATTCCAGTTGTCAAGGAGTTTAAGGATGTGTTTCCTGAGGAATTTCCTAAAGTTCCTCCACCTCAAGAGATTGATTTTGAGATCAATCTAGTTCCCAGTACACAACCAATATCTCAACCAACTTACAGGATGGAACCAATTGAGATGGAAGAATTAAATAAATAGTTGTAAGAGTTACTTGACAAAGGTTTTATCCGATCAAGTACATCGCCGTGGGGTGCTCTAGTACTTTTTGTAAAGAAAAAGGATGGAACTATGAGGTTATGTACAAACTATAGACAGTTAAACAAGGTGACAATAAAGAACAAATATCCGCTGCCAAGGATAGATGATTTGTTTGACTAGTTGTGTGGTGCAACAATGTTATATAAGATAAACCTGAGGTCAGGATATCATCAGTTACAGATTAAGGAGGATTACATACCCAAATCAGTCTTTAGGATAAGTTATGGTCATTATGAGTTTATAGTTATGTTGTTTGAACTAACTAATGCACAATCAACATTCATGGATCTAATGAATGAAGTATTTTGGATGTTCTTTGATCAGTTTATAGTGGTCTTTATGGATGACATTTTAATATACAGTCAAGATAGCCAACATCATGAACAAAATCTTTGTCAAGCATTAACTTTGTTGAGACAACACAAGCTATATGGTAAGTTTAGCAAGTGTGAGTTTTGGTTGTCGAAAGCATCATTTCTAGGACATATCATATCTACTAAAGGTATTTGTGTTGATCCTAAAAAGGTAGAGTCTGTTCTAAGATGGAAACAGCCCAAGACACCAATAACGATTCATAGTTTCCTAGGTTTGGCAGGTTACTACAAGAGATTCATCAAAGACTTCAGTTTTGTAGCATTACCCCTAACTAGGTTAACCAGGAATGATGTTCCTTTTGTATGAAATGAGAAGTATCAATGCTCTTTCCAGTTGTTGAAGGAAAAGTTGACCAGTACACCATTATTAGTTTTACCTGAGCAAGGGAAAGGATACATTTTCTTTTGTGATGCTTCAAAGAATGGTTTGAGATGTGTATTGATGCAGGATAAATGAGCGATTTCTTTTGCCTCTCAACAACTTAAGAAACATGAGGAAAGTTATCCTACACATGATTTAGAAATGGATGCAGTGATTCATGCTTTTAAAATATGGAGACATTACCTGTTTGGGGAGAAGTGTCAGATTTTCATAGACCATAAGAATCTGAAGTACATCTTTTTGCAACAAGAAGTAATCATGAGATAGAGACATTGGATGGAACTAATTAAAGATTATGATTGCATGATTGATTATCATCCAGGAAAGGCTAGTGTGGTGGCAGACATGCTAAGTAGAAAGTCATCATCTTCATTCACAGATAAAGTACAGTTGAATTCTTTGGTATGTCATAAGAGGGACATGCTAGTTTCCTTAAGACAGATGAATGTATAGTTGGAAGTATCTTTGCTAGAAAAATTGTTGGCACAGATGTAAGTAAAACCTACACTGAGACAACAGATCAAAGAAGCACAACATGATGATACTATGATACAACATATCAGATCAGAATATGGCAGTAAGAAGCGGGATGGATTTCATGAGTCAGAAGATGGAATAGTTTGTTACCATGGAAAAATCATGTACCTAATGTTAATGACTTAAGAAAGATAGTTATAGAAGAAGCTCACTCGTCTATGTATGCTATACATCTAAGAAGTACTAAAATGTATCACAATCTAAAATATATGTATTGGTGGCCTGGTTTGAAGAATGATGTAGCTGAGTTTGTTATGCGATGTCCAGTGTGTCAGCAAGTTAAGGCTGAGCACTAGAAGCTGACAGAAATGTTACAACCATTACCTATACCATAGTGGAAGTGGGATCATGTGACAATGGATTTTGTAGTTGGTTTTCCAAGAACAACCAAGGGTGATAATTCCATTTGGGTGATTGTTGATAGGTTGAAAAAATTAGCACATTTTCTTCCTATTAAAACAACATACTCTGCTAAAAAATTTGCACAAATTTATGTAGATGAGATAGTGCAGTTGCACGGAGTCCCAGCAACAATTATGTCATACAGAGGTCCTCAGTTTACAAGTCACTTTTGGGAGTGATTACACACAACTTTGGGCACACACTTAAAGTTTAATACTAATTTCCACCCTCAGACAGATGGACAATCTGAAAGGACTATACATACCTTGGAAGACTTGCTTAGGGAATGTGTTCTTCAGTTTGTAGGTAGCTGGGATATACATTTGAGTTTGATAGAGTTTGTTTACAAAAACAATTATCAGAACAACATTGATATGCCACTATATGAAGTGTTGTATGGTAGACGTTGTAGATCTCTGTGATGCTAGTATGAAATAGGAGAATACCAACTTCTTGGTCCTGAACTTGTACAACATATAATAGAAAAGATTAACGTAATACAAAAACAATTAAAGGCAGTACAGGACAGACCGAAGTCATATGTTGATAATGGCCGTAGACCTTTAGAATTTCAAATCAGAGACAAATTCTATCTCAAGGTCTCTCCTTGGAAGGGTGTTCTCAGATTTGGGAAAAAGGGTAAGTTGGCTCCTAGATTTATGGGACCCTATCCAGTGATAACACGTGTTGGAAAATTAGCCTATAAGTTGGAACAACCACCTGAGTTGCATAGACTACATCCAGTGTTTCATGTATCTATGTTGAGGAAATGTCACCCTGATACAGAGCTTGTATTACAACCTATAGAGGTAGAATTAAATGAAAATATATCCTATGTGGAAGGTCAGTGTTGATTCTTGATAGAATAATCTGGAAGTTGAAAAAGAAAGACATATTTCTTGTGGAAGTTCTTTGGCATCATCGTGGCATTGAAGAAGCCACATGGGAGCTAGAGGAAGAGATGAGGAGGAAGTACCCTTCTCTTTTCTCTTGATATTTTGGGGACAAAAACCTTGTTAGGGGTTGATAACTTGTAACACCCCTGACCTGGGTTTTGGGATAATCCTAAAAGCTTTGCCTAAGTACGTTGCTTAGTACTTTGTCTTAATCTTTTGAAAAGTAATTCAGACTTGAGAAGAGTTTAATTCTCAATTTTGAACTTATTAGCAAATTATTTATGCCTTATATGATACCTTTGGTAAAGATTGCAATTTACCCAAATGAGAGGTTTATGTGCAAATTATAACCTCTAGAATGTCTCCTCTCTCTCTTAGCATCATCCAAAGGAGAGAGAAAGAAGGGGGCACTTTGTTTGAGTCTTGGTTGAATGATAACACTTTTTGTGGAGAAAGAACCAAAGAAGTGTTGAATGTTTTGAACCATAGATGAGGTTGTATCGAGTTATGAAGTGTGTATGAGAGTGCCTATAGGCATGGAAGCCGTAGAGGAGTTCCCATATTAATTTGTTAACCATTGAAAGTGTTCATGGTAGGCTAAGCACCTCAAGTAGGTGAACCCTATCGGTTTGCATGTTCCTTGCAAAAGTGGTATCAATTTGCACATAAAGTAAGATTGGGTGGTGATATCTTGTCAATCAAGATACCCAAATGGCTGATATATTGCCTATGGATTATCCTCAAGAGTTATGCATGAAAAGATAATTATGTATGCATGAAGTTACCATGCATGGACACGTGTCACTTAAGTGACATGGTGATGACACCTTATACACACTCTCTTACATAAACCTCAACTATATATACCTCTCTTTTCACCTCCTAGTAAACCTTTTGAATCCTTTACTATCTCTTACTGACCGACCTAAATCGCGCGTCCAAAATTGGAGGTGAATTTGAAGTTAGTCGGACTTTTACATTTATAAACCCGAACTCTTCTAGGCCCCCGCAACTTTGTTTATGGGGTTGAAGTAGATATACGGGGTCGAACACAGGGACAAGGGTGGTAGTGTTGGGAACCCAGAATCGGCACGCTACACTCCGGCAGGTATAAAGAGATAACAAATTCCCAAAAGGGAAACAATAAGATGTCACAAACAAAGTAAAGAAAACTATCTCCAACTGGAGCTACAAGAAAGATTTAAGGTTTTAGTCATTTAGCAGTTTTTAAGGGGTTTTCATGCAACAGAAACAGAAAGATAAAACTAGAGCTAGAGCAAGGTACGAAGGATAAGACTTTAGTAAAACAAGCGGTAGCAGTAACATCCTGCACCTCTCCTCTCAGAGCGGGTACCTCTAACCTAGCATCAACACCCCTCTCGAGGTTGCTGAACTTAAGTTAGAGTGGAATGTTACTAAAACAACTCCGTTCCAGGCACTCTCGTACTCCAGAATCGGACCAAACACTAGAGCCACAACACAACTCTCGAAGTTGTTGCGACGGGAAAACACGATTCGGTAGCTAAGCAAAACGTGATCCAAACATGCAAGCTAGAGTTCAGATATCAAACATAGCAGTCATCCAACATTTTGCACTAAGCATAGAGCAGCAAGTAATTAAGCTTTTCCATTCCCATAAACATTAAGGGTCTTAATACATTGCATAAGTAAGGAATTAAATAACAGAATTAAAGATAGATGTCGCCTTCTTGATGTAGAAGGACAACAAGCTACTGCGGCTCTCCAGCCCGATACCGGTCAGGGGCCTAGCCCGATACAACAGTGTCAGGCGGCACACCCTCTCGGGCGGCACGCTGTGACGGCCGTCTGTATCGCTCAAGGACCCTGGTCGATACACTCATGTCGGGCGATGCACCCTCTCAGGCGGCACGCATGACGAGCGAAGCGTATCAGGTTCGATATCGTGTCGGGCATGGAGTGACACGTTCTACTGTCGAGCACTTATGTCGCTCGTCCACGTTGGCTGATATCGGCCTGCAGTGTCGCCCGGGACGGTCCTAAGTGAACTATCCCCTTCCTCTCGGGACGGGGAAGAGCTCACCTAGAGTTGCCCGACACGAACACTCAGGCGCGATACTTCTGCTCTCGCAGCTTCCTCCGAAGATTTGCTCAGGGTTCCGACTGTGCGAACCATCTTTTCGGCTTCCTGTAGCTGCTATTTATAGGCAGCGGTTGGGGGAAGTTATGGTGCTCGAAGCACCACATGTCCTCCTTATTCGCGGGTCGGTGTACGACCGATACAGGTATCGCTCGGCACGGGGGTGTCGGCTGTCGGTCATGTGATGGGCGGCGCCTGCCGGTGGGTGGCATGTGTCGAGCGACAAGCTGGTGTTGTCGTGGCGAGCTGGGCTCCCGTTCGGGTAAGAGACGTGTCTCCCGTCAGTTTCTTCTCGTGCGGCGTCCCCATATCGCACGTCATTGTGTCGCTCCACCCCGTCGGGCAGAGGTTGTATCGGGCGTCAGGAAGGCCGATGCAGTTTGGACTTATTGTGGGCCGGGATGGCCTTATTGATGATAAAACAGACCAAAAAGAGGGAAAACACTGCAAAAGGTGGAAGTATTGGATTAAGAGCGTGATTTGGCCAATTATTACAAAAGTGCTTATAAAAGAGAGGAAAATAGCAGAAAAGGGCAGTTTTGATAATAGAATAAAGGGCAAAAACGTCACCAAAATTGGTGTTATCAACTCCCCCAAACTTAGCATTTTGATTGTCCTCAATCAATATTTAAACTTTATTTAGTGATGATTCCTCTTGCTCGGCGTAGCTTTCAGGTCAAGCGGTAGAAACAAGTATCATAATGCCTTTAGAGATGATGATGCCTCACTACAGACAAAAGACTTTGTTTTTCCTGCCTTATTGTTTAAGTAAGATTCTTCTCTACAGCTTCAGCGAGACTTTGTTGTATGATTCCGAAGTTAGCTTACACACCAAACAACTTTATTTTCAGGGTAGAAAGTTGTGTATAGGGTAGGCTAAGGCTTTTTGGGGTTTTTCTTGTTTCCCATCAGTCCATCCAGGTAAGGGTCTGTTAGCGGGCAGGTGGTCCCTGCAGTCCACGCCAGTTGGCTTTAGAGCAGTGATTTCACATCCTACGTACCACTGCCCCGGATCTACCATACCTAAAGATGGGTACTTTTGGAGGACAAGTGTGTGTATATATATATATATATATATATATATATATATATTTCTTTTTCTTTTATTGGGCACAACTCTCATGCTTTTATTCATCCTCATAAGGCTGCTTTCTCTTTTTGGGATTTTTGTTGGGTAAGGGAAAACAAAAGAGATTTCTACTGTTTGGGCAGCTTTTTCCTTCTCCATACTCGTCTCTTAGATATTTTGCGAGATTATTATATTTTTTGAAATTTTTGGCATGGAAAAACATAATCTTTTATTCGTTTCAGGCGGCATTATCAGAAAGATATAATAAAACGTGCATTTCGTTGAGCACCTAGAAAACAAACTTTGCAAGAAGTCGCATCAGGTTTTCACTATTATAGCAACTTTGTTCATATGTATGGGGATGATATATAAATAAAAAGAATTATCAAAAATTTGGTATGAACATATATATGTACACAAAGAACAAAAGAATAACGAGTATGAGACAAAAGAATAAAGAAATAGAGTTA
Organism: Alisma plantago-aquatica; assembly: GCA_963693085.1. Taxonomy (NCBI): domain Eukaryota; kingdom Viridiplantae; phylum Streptophyta; class Magnoliopsida; order Alismatales; family Alismataceae; genus Alisma; species Alisma plantago-aquatica. The sequence goes on from OY856415.1 coordinate 643,795,293, forward strand.
GAATTTTCAAAATTTTGTACCTCCCTCCCTGGTACATGGTACCCCCCCAAACTTACTCCACACTCTGTCCCAGAGTTGTGAAGTAGATAAGGTGAGGTAATGTTTATTCCAGTGAGGTTGCGCCTGCATCAGATAGAAGCTCCCATACATATTCCCCCCTTTTGCTGTGATAGAAGGTGTGGTGGAGCTGGTCAGACGTTTCTTTGTTCACCATCCATTCCAGGACGTAGATGTCGCAGTCTTTGGATAGGGGAAGTTGCTGCGGACTGCGGTGACAGGATTGGAGTTCGTGCCACTTTCCTTCTTGTATGTCCAGGAATGGTTGGATCATCTTTGACACCTCATCATAGTATTTTTGGACCAAACGTTTGACGGATGACAAGGGTTCTGATGTACACGACACTGGATGGTTTTTGTTCCCGTCCGAGCTGTTGTAGAAGATTCCTGCTCATTGTTGAGTGTACATTACTAGGAGCGTCCAATGACTGTAATGGAGGATGGGGAGGAAGATCGTGCGTGGAACCTCTGTCTCCAATTCCTACAGAAAAGCTTTGGTCACTCCAGTTTCATCGGCGAGGCAAATGTCATTGAACAACATAGGATGGGCTATGTACGCATGTTCTAGCCTTGGCTGTATATATTGGATGTAAGCGGCTGCCACAGATACATCCAGACACCCTCCTTCCTTTACTATGTCCCTTAGATCATCGACCGGGACTACGACATCTCCTGCCCGAAAGGTGACAACCGACGGGGTAGAATCAGCTAACTTCAGCTGGATTACATTGACCTGCTCCTGTGTGAGAGTTGCACACGAAAAACGGTCGAAATTTTTGATCAGCCCTTCTGAAGCTTTAGGCGAAGCAGTGTCCTCCATCCCGTGCACTTTCTTCAGGACCGCCAACTTCTTGCCTGCCCCATAGGTGTCGGTAGCTATCTCCTCTTCTTTTTCTGAGGAGCGGCTGGATTGAGAAGAGTCTTCTTCCAGGTCACTGTCCAGCAGCTGCTCTGGTACCCCTGCGTCCCGGAAATAATGCTTGTCTTTGATCAGCAGCATGGCATAAATGCCCCTGCGTTGATAGAAGGATCTGCCCCTGAGGGCTCCCAAGTTTCCAAATGTATTGAGCACCTCAATGGCACCCAGGATGGCGAAAGCACTGTTCCCACTCCCCTCTTCTGCCTGGACGGGGAGGTCTCATAGAGTAAAGAAGTTCCAAGCGCCTTGGTGACGTTGGCATCCTTGCTTTATAGCTCGTAGCAGACGCAGCGGCAGGAGTCTCAGCTTCTTGTCCTCTGGGCGGCAGAAAACACCCCCGGAGCGCGACACTTCATCATTGCTGCAACACAACAGCTGGACGTCACGGTTTCTGAGGTCCGCTATGCAGAGAAACCACATGTTCCGGTGCTTGTACGGGGCCAACACCAGGTTCGACCTATACTCTTCAATGTATTGCAGCATGTCGGCCACCGCACGGGAGTCTGGATCTCCCTTCATCAGCCTTCTTGCCAAGGTCGGGGTGGCTGTGTATAGTGTCTTCCGACCTGTCCTGCTGCCGATACTTTCTATTATCGCATTTCCTAGGACCCTGAACAGTCTTTTGCCGACCATGACCGACGTGCGGAACATGCTTCGAATAACTCCCCGTCACATGGAGAGGTAGTCGTCGGTCCAGACGACGTCATCTTCATCTGCCTGCGATCTCAAGACCTTATTCAGCAACTTCTGGTCTCTGAGCGTCAGGTATTCGATGGCTCTTCTATCGAAGTCGGCCATTTCGAAGGAGGGTATCTCAGATGGCTCCCAGAATTTCTCCGCCACCGAACGCCTTCCTCGGGGTAGATGTATCTTATTGACTGCATAGACATCCCCCTTCTCTCCCTCAGACTCATCAGAAGAGTCTCCCCCGATGCTGATATCGACACTATCATCTTTGGCTTCATCTAGGGGGACAGAGATGTTTGGTTTTCCCAAGTCTAGGGAGCTCTCCTGTCCTGCTGGAGCTCCTTTGGCTGACCTTCATTGCGTCCCCTCCTCAGGCATTGAGGATTTCCTGCTGGAGGAGGAGGAAGATGCCGATCCCGAAGGGGAAGCTGACGAAGAAGGAGGAGAGCCACGGCTGGTGGGTGACATCGACCTTTTCGGCTGCCTTCGGCGCGGATGGTCGTCACTTCTGTCCAGCCTCTCCTCGATCTTGTCGAGTCATTGGAGAACTTACTGCATCGTCGCATTCAAAGCCTCTAGTCCACCGGGAAGGCTTACTAGAGTCAGCAGTTCTCTTTCTTGGCTATCCAGCTTGTCATGGAAAGACGCATGTTTGCGGGTTAGGGAAGTACAAGTGGCAGAGTTGGTATCCGTTACCTCCCGCAAATAGTCGAGCTCGTGCCCAAGCATCTTTTCGAGCGACGGGGGAGTTCCGGTGGGTCTCCCTTCTGTCCTCGCGACATCTTGCTCACGTGATGGTCTACCCGGCGAGGTAGAATCTATCAGAATCGTTCGCGATCCAGCTGTCGCCAGGCCAAGTGTCGGTGCTTTTTCAGGTGTCACTGCCTTGCCTTCTCTTCTGGGTGGAGATGGCCGTGGTGAGGGCGGACTCTGCTCTACCTCTGCACTGTCGGCGATCTCCTCAACTGATGCAGGTGGGGACTTCAGCGGCGGCGTTGGTGTTCTTCCGAGCTCCCTCAGGATTTCATCAAACATCCCATTGCTGCCTCCCTACTGAAGTTCCTCTTCTGCCTCTGTAGGCTTTGAAGCAAAGACGGGGGCTGCGTCCGTTTCTCCCACGGCAGCTCCCGTAGTCTCTGTCTCAGTGACCTCAACGATCACCGATTCTTTCTCAGCTATCACCGTCCTTGTTGTGTCGGTGGCTGATATAGTCGGAGCAATGCCAACTCTATCAGCACTTGTCGTCGGTAGCTCTGGAACTGCCCTCTCCGGGGCCCTGGTGTCGGTGGCGTAAGCTGTGTTGTTCGCTACAACTTCAATTTCGGAGGTGGTGAAGACCAGTTTCTCTGCGTCGTAGGCGGCGCAGCGAGGGAGCAGGAGGAGTATGTCCGTCCTTGAAAACTTGTAGAAGAAGTTCCTCCCCTCCTTCCTAATGATGCTGGTCCTCATCAGGTACTTGGTGTCGATCACCTCATCGCCTTGCATCCTCAAAAGGCTGCGCGGCTCTTTTGGGTACCCGAGCCCCACTATGATTAAGTTGACTATTCCGCCCATGCAATACTCTTTTGTGGCTTCTTTCATCAGGTGCAGTCTGTTCAGCAAGAACCGCCCGAGGTTGATCACTCGACCCTCCATTATGTGCCACATGACGTGGAGTTCTTCTATATAGATGTTACTGGATTCATTTTTGCTGAATAGCAAGCATGCCACCAATTTGTGCACTATCCTCCAAAAGCAGGAGTGCACTGTCACCACCTTTCTTCCCGACTTGAATGAAGATTCGTCGGTTAGCTTGCTCCAGAGCTCCACGGGATTGAACCCGTCTCCCCCGTGATTATCTCCCCGTTGTCCATGAGATTCCTCTCCTCCGCGTTGGAAGAGAAGATCTTATTCAACAGCTTCTCGGAGATGGGGTGCTCCGAGTTGTAAAGTCGAGAGTGGAGTCTGTCTGGCCTGCCAAATTCTTCTCTCTCCACCGTAGAATTCTTCACCCGGTGGAGAGAAGACATAAACTCCATTGTCAGTTTGGTGTAAGAAGAAGACCGGCTGAAGCAGATCTTCTCCAGCCCTGCCGCAGCGAGGACGACCTTCAGCCTCCCCATGATCCCTAGTTCAGCAAACGAGGCCTGATGGCAGAACCTGCTCGGTCGGTAGACCTTGGTCACTAGTTTAGCATATCAGCGAGCGTGCTCGTCGTCCCTTGGCTCGAAACTTCCCGACAAGAATTCCGGGAGTTCGGCTGCTGCTAGAGGTGTTGGAGTTGGAGTTGGAGCCGCCACTTCTCCAACCCTAGCCCTCTTCTCTGCTGTCGATGCCCTGGCAGGTCCTGGGTTCGGGCGCTTAGGCCTGGCAGTCTATCCTTCAGAAGCAGTCTCTGGGTAGATTCTCCTACCTTGTGCGTCAATAGGGACAACAGTTGTCTTGATGCGGGCCATTTCTGTAAGACAATAAGAAAATACCTCGATTAAATGTGTTGATGCTTTGAAAAAGTAAAGAATAAATGTGCGACCAGGTAATTCTCTATACAAAGACTGTCCCGCACCCCGTATCGGGCGATACAAGGGTTTCAGAGGTGAAATCTCGTGCCCGATATGAGAGATGGGTATCGCCCGTCACGCCAGAAAATCAAACATGCGATAAGAATAGGGCGATAAGGTGATAAACGCGTGTTAGGTCTGTCGCTTGATACGAGCGTGTCGGTTAAGATGCCCGATAAGGTCATCTTGAAAGGAAAGCAGCGTGTCGCCCGACAGCAAAAATAGGCGAGGTGGTGCAAAGATAGGAGACACGGCTATCGCCCGACATGGTGTATCGGGCAATTGTGAATAAAAGGTACGTTGCGCGACATCCATATCGGGCGATACAGGGCTGCTTAGCACAGGAACTGTAAGACCGATTAGCTATTTGCTTAAAGAAAAGGAACGTGTCGGTCGGCACGTTCTGCCCGGCGATAGGGTCTGTCGGGCTATACCTTGCTGTGATCTGAACTTCTGCACGATACGTTAGCAGGGCAATCTTACGTGACATGGGAGCAAAAGCATAAGGTCTTAGAACGATACGGGGGTGTGAAAACAGTAAGGCAAGGAGCCCGACACGGTAAAAACTCGCCCCTTTATATAGCAAACTCAACCGGGGTGAAACAAGTGAATTTGGAGCGCGCGTCGGCCGTTGGGGTAACTCGTTCCAACTGCTCGATACGAGAACATGCCGCACATGCATGCGAACCGACACGACCCTTGCGATCCCCGAAATTCCACCACCTGATAAGGGTGCGTTTAAAGCGCCGGTTTAGATGCTTCCCGATACAACATGAAAACAAAGCGGTTTAAACTGCGGATGATGGGTAAAACATCATTGGCCTAAGACTAAGGTCCCGGCCTCATATGGTATTACCCATGATGGTTAATAAAGCTAAAGCAGTGACCCCTAAAACATAAGAGTCAGCGCATGTGGCGCATGCACTGACTCGGGCCTTATTACATTCCATAATGTTTGTAGTGTTTTTCATGCAGGAAAGTAAAAGCGTCCTAATCTAGGAATTTAAAAGACAGCTCAGGTTGCCTCCCGAGAAGCGCTACGTTTCTCGTCCTCAGCTGGACGTCTTTGGCTTCTTCTTCATCCTTCTCCTCCACAGTTACTGTCCCGATCTCTTGGCTGGTTCAGTGTTGGACGGGATCTTCCCTGACGGGTTCTTTATGATCTCGGCGAGCTGAGTTAGCTGTTGGTCAATTTGGCATTGATGTGTCTGCATGTCTGCCAACTGTACCTGCAACGAGTTCAAAACACCAGAATTTGACAGCGCACTTTGCGCTAGTTGGTTATTAATGGTATCTTGTTTCTTAACGAAATCAAACAACTGGCCAATCACATCAGATCAGAACCCTGAGCAAATCTTCGGAGGAAGCTGCGAGAGCAAAAGTATCGCACCTGAGTGTTCGTGCCGGGCAACTCTAGGTGAGCTCTTCCCCGTCCCGAGAGGGAGGGGATAGTTCACTTAGGACCGTCCCGGGCGACACTGCAGGCTGATATCGGCCAACATGGATGAGTGACACAAGTGCCCGACAGTAGAACGCGTCGCTCCATGCCCGACAGGATATCGAACCCGATACGCTTCGCCCGTCATGCGTGCCGCCTGAGAGGGTGCGCCGCCCGACATGAGCGTATCGTCCAGGGTCCTTGAGCGATACAGAAGGCCGTCATAGCGTGCCGCCCGAGAGGGTGTGCCACCCGACACTACTGTATCGGGCTAGGCCCCTGACTGGTATCAGGCTGGAGAGCCGCAGTAGCCTGTCATCCTTCTACATCAAGAAGGCGACATCTATCTTTAATTCTGTTATTTAATTCCTTACTTATGCAATGTGTTAAGACCCTTAATGTTTATGGGAATGGAAAAGCATAATTACTTGTTGCTCTATGCTTGGTGCAAAATGTTGGATGACTGCTATGTTTGATATCTGAACTCCAGCTTGCATGTTTGGATCGCGTTTTGCTTAGCTACCAAATCGTGTTTTCCCGTCGCAACAACTTCGAGAGTTGTGTTGTGGCTCTAGTGTTTGGTCCGATTCTAGAGTACGAGAGTGCCTGGAACGGAGTTGTTTCAGTAACATTCCACTCTAACTTAAGTCCAGCAACCTCGAGAGGGGTGTTGATGCTCGGTTAGAGGTACCTGCTCTGAGAGGAGAGGTGCAGGATGTTGCTGCTACCGCTTGTTTTACTAAAGTCTTATCCTTCGTACCTTGCTCTAGCTCTAGTTTTATCTTTCTGTTTCTGTTGAATGAAAACCCCTTAAAAACTGCTAAATGACTAAAACCTTAAATATTTCTTGTAGCTCCAGTTGGAGATAGTTTTCTTTGCTTTGTTTGTGACATCTTGCTGTTTCTCTTTTGGGATTTTGTTATCTCTTTATACCTACTGGAGTGTAGCGTGCCGATTCTGGGTTCCCAACACTACCACCCTTATCCCTGTGTTCGACCCCGTATATCTACTTCGACCCCGTAAACAAAGTTGCGGGGGCCTAGAAGAGTTCGGGTTTATAAATGTAAAAGTCCGACTAACTTCAAATCTGCCTCCAATTTTGGACGCGCGATTTAAGCCGGTCAACTTTTTGGCACCGTTGCCGGGGAGTTGTTTGACCAATAAAAGCATGAGAGTTGTGCCCAATAAAAGAAAAAGAAAAATATATATATATACACACTTGTCCTCCAAAAGTACCCATCTTTAGGCATGGTAGATCCGGGGCAGTGGTACGTAGGATGTGAAATCACTGCTCTAAAGCCAACTGGCTTGGACTGCAAGGACCACTTGCCCGCTAACAGACCCTTATTTGGATGGACTGATGGGAAACAAGAAAAACCCCAAAAAGCCTTAGCCTACCCTATACACAACTTTCTGCCCCGAAAATAAAGCTGTTTGGTCTGTAAGCTAACTTCGGAATCATACAACAAAGTCTCTCCGAAGCTGTAGAGAAGAATCTTACTGAAACAATAAGGCAGGAAAAACAAAGTCTTTTGTCTGTAGTGAGGCAACATCATCTCTAAAGGCATTACGATACTTGTTTTTACCGGTTGACCTGAAAGCTACTTCGAGCAAGAGGAAGCATCACTAAATAAAGTTTAAATATTGATTGAGGACAATCAAAACGCTAAGTTTGGGGGAGTTGATAACACCAATTTTGGTGACGTTTTTGCCCTTTATTCTGTTATCAAAACTGCCCTTTTCTTGTAGCTCCAGTTGGAGATAGTTTTCTTTGCTTTGTTTGTGACATCTTGATGTTTTCCTTTTGGGAATTTGTTATCTCTTTATACCTGTCGGAGTGTAGCATGCCGATTCTGGGTTCCCAACACTACCACCCTTGTCCCTGTGTTCGACCCCATAAACAAAGTTGTGGGGGCCTAGAAGAGTTCAGGTTTATAAATGTAAAAGTCCGACTAACTTCAAATCTGCCTCCAATTTTGGACGTGCGATTTAGGCCGGTCAACTTTTTGGCGCCGTTGCCGGGGACGAGGCAAAACGGCACTGTTGACAAATCCGAATCCACTAAATACACTCCCATGCCTCAAGCTTAGAAATGAGCTTGACAACACTCTTTTCTTACTTTTGTTATTTTACTATCATTACTCTTTACACAAAATAATAATTCTATTTGCTGACTTGATTTCTCGTGCCATTTCAGGAACTCTGAAGAACGGTGGTCTAGTCCGCTGAACACCAACACCAATATGCCTCCTCGCGTCGAATCCCAACATTCTGGAGGCGAACGCCAAGGGAGGAGGCCTGACTCGCCGCCACCCGAAGGCGATGACTGGTACGACGGTAACACTCAACAGGAAGATCCAGAATCGGGAGAGCACGAGGAAGGACATCGCCGCGATAGACGGCATCGTCACCAGAGACACAGAAGGAATCACGACAATCAAGAACGGTGGCATGACGCCAGCGATAGCAACGACTCAGAGGAAGAAGAGAAAACGCTGAGGGAGTTGGCGTCCACGAAGGCCAACAACTCCCGATGCCCTGTCATTGTTCCTCGTTTCAACGCTGCAAATTTTGAGCTCAAGCCATCCATTATCTCAATGATCCAGAACAAGAGCTTCAGGGGGAGTTCAAAGAACGACAACCCCTACCACCATATGGATGCATTAAAAAATATATGTGATACCATAAAGATGAGGGGGGTCCCCCAAGAGGTGATTTACTGTAAGGGCTTCATTTTCTCCCTGGAGGACAAAGCCCTATCCTGGTATCTTGGGTTACCCCACCAATCTTTAAATGGATGGGGAGCTTTGGCTGACGCGTTCGTTAACAAGTTCTACCCCACTGAAAGAACTATCAGAAACAGGCAGAAAATAACCTCGTTTATGCAAAAGCCGAATGAAAGCCTCCATGACGCCAGGGAGCGATTCCAGGAATACTAGAGGGATTGCCCCCATCATAATTATAAGAAGGGCTTCCTCGTCACCACCTTCTACAATGGCCTGACTCCCGATGAAAGGGTGTCACTGAATGCGGCAGCGGGCAGTGACTTCCTAGGGAAGAAGCCAAAGAAGTCCGAGATGATTATCACGAACATGGTCGAGCTAATGGTCGGTGCTGAGTTTGATCGATCTGATAGAGGACAAGCAAAGAAGGTAGGAGAAGGGTCCACCCTTGAGTCTAAGGCGTTGGAGTCAATCACTTCACAGATTCAGATAATTGCTACTGATGTTAAACAATTGCGAGAAGCTGGCAGTAAAGGTAATAAGCCAGTCGAAAAAGTGATGAAATGTGTTACGTGTGGAGAAGGAGGTCACGGGGTGGACAATTGTGTCTACACCCGACCAGAATCAGACAACGAATCCGACTCAGAAGACGAAAGGACAGAGAATGTCTCCTACATGAACTTCAAGAGGCCAGATCACCCTGGCTTTAATTACGATAACAAGGATGCAGCCGAAAATTCGCATCAGCTGCACACCTCGGCCAAGCCAGCACAAACTTTTGAGAAGAGAGGAGGATCCAGTCAAATTACCAAGAACAACCAATTCCAACCAGCAAGAGGCAATTTCCAAGCACCGGGAAAGCACCAAGGCCCAAACCGAGAACACGATTCGGTAGCTAAGCGAAACACGATCCAAACATGCAAGCTAGAGTTCAGATATCAAACATAGCAGTCATCCAATATTTTGCACCAAGCATAGAGCAGCAAGTAATTAAGCTTTTCCATTCCCATAAACATTAAGGGTCTTAATACATTGCATAAGTAAGGAATTAAATAACAAAATTAAAGATAGATGTCGCCTTCTTGATGTAGAAGGACGACGGGCTACTGCGGCTCTCCAACCCGATACCGGTCAGGAGCGTAGCTCGATACAGTAGTGTCGGGCGGCACACCCTCTCGGGAGGCACGCTGTGATGGCCGTCTGTATCGCTCAAGGACCCTGGCCGATACGCTCATGTCGAGCGGCGCACCCTCTCGGGCGGCACACATGACGAGCGAAGCATATCGGGTTCGATATCGTGTCGGGCATGGAGCGACATGTTATATTGTCATGCACTTGTGTCGCTCGTCCACGTTGGCCGATATCGGCCTGCAGTGTCGCCCGGGACGGTCCTAAGTGAACTATCCCCTCCCTCTTGGGACGGGGAAGAGCTCACCTAGAGTTGCCCGACACGAACACTCAGGCGCGATACTTCTGCTCTCGTAGCTTCCTCCGAAGATTTTCTCAGGGTTCCGACTGTGCGAACCATCTTTTCGGCTTCCTGTAGCTGCTATTTATAGGCAGCGGTTGGGGGAAGTTATGGTGCTCGAAGCGCCACATGTCCTCCTTATTCGCGGGTCAGTGGACGGCCGATACAGGTATCGCTCGGCACGGGGGTGTCGGCTGTCGGTCACGTGATGGGAGGTGCCTGGCGGTGGGTGGCATGTGTCACGCGACAAGCTGGTGTTGTCGTGGTGAGCTCGGCTCCCGTTCGGGTAAAAGACGTGTCGCTCGTCAGTTTCTTCTCGCGTGACATCCCCATATCACGCGTCGTTGTGTCACTCTGCCCCGTCGGGCAGAGGTTGTATCGGGCGCCAGGAAGGCCGATGCAGTTTGGACTTATTGTGGGTCGGGACGGCCTTATTGATGATAAAATAGACCAAAAAGAGGGAAAACACTACAAAAGGTGGAAGTATTGGATTAAGAGCATGATTTGGCCAATTATTACAAAAGTGCTTATAAAAGAGAGGAAAATAGCAGAAAAGGGCAGTTTTGATAACAGAATAAAGGGCAAAAACGTCATCAAAATTGGTGTTATCACTTACTTGGAGGATGACCCTAGGAGCTCAAGGAGAAAAGAGAAGGTTGAGAATCTTGCCTAAGGTGAAGCCATGATCATCTTCAACCTTGGAAAGACCTTGCTTATTGGATCATGATTCCTTCTCTTCTTTCTTCACCAAATTCCTAACTATGGTATCTTATTTCATAGAGAAGTGTTGTGATCAGGTCTTGGACTTTTAATAAGTCATCTTCAACCTTGGGAACATGGAGCTTTGGAGCTTGAAGCTCTTGCGTTGATCTTGAGGAAGGTTATATAACTTGAACTCAACTTTATTATTATTCACCTTCTATCATGAAATACTTGGTGATTCCTTTTCTACTTTGACTTTTCTTGTTTGAATGATGGTTCTATGAGTTCTATTAGATATATGGGGTTATTTTCCATGAACTAGAGTAGTAATGAATGAATAGTTGGAGATTGAAGATGATGAAACTGATATGCACAAAATGATATTGGTTTGTGAAAACCCTAACCCGATACAAGGGTATATGCATGGAAATCGGTACACATGAACTCCTATCCTTTTGGTTTGTAACATGGGTATGACTACTGTTCTCTCAATTGTATAACCTTTCACCTAAATTCTAAGAATAAGGCAGGCCGATATCTATAAGATATCCAAGTTGACACATACAAATTTGCACCATAACATGGATGGCTGATATGACTTGTGATGCTCTAAATGATATGTTGTTGTTAGGCCGATATGTTATATTCTCTAAAAATGATATGCCTAAAAGGCGCTAGCTTGTCATAACTAAGAGATGACTAGTGAAAAGGGAATATTAAGCTATGATACCTTAGTTGAGTGTGGATGATGATATGGTCAATTCTAACCCTAATCCGATACACTTACAATCTGATATCCCTTTAGCCCAACCCATGTGTGATGGGCGACACTCTTAGCCCGACATACTTTGTGAAAGTATGGGAAATACACTCTTTGAGGCCTTGGCCGATATACCAAGTAATGGTGAGGTCAATGGTTGAAGGAAACTAAGGTGTTGATGAGGTTTCACCCGATACAAATCAAACCCTAGAGGCAGATACCTCATATTAAGCAATGGCTGATATTCAAAGAGATAGCTAGGTCGATGCCCTAGTTGATGATGTGACTGACATCCAAAAAGATATGGTGGCCAATATAAAAAGAGATAGGGTGGCCAACATCTAAAAATATACTATGGCCGATATACCTCAAGCACCATACAAACTATACTACTCTAAGCATCTTTAAACCGATATCATTTGACACGTCTTGGCAGACACAAGTGGATGCGTCTAGGCCGACACAAGGACTAAAGTGGAGACCGATACACCTTGTTGAATATAGACTGATACACCTTGAATATATTCAATGGATACACCTTGAATGTAATCAATGGATACATCTTTAATGTAATAAATTGGATACACTTTAATAGGTGTATATTGATAACCTTAAAGAAGGTTAAATCAATGTAATAAGAATGTTGAAGTTAATATACTAGTAAGGATGAAAGACAAACTTGTACTACTCACACGAGAAAGGTAATACTTCATGTTGATAATCAATTGATGATATTTGATGAAGTATGCTTGAACACTTATGGCAATAATAGCTCTTATAATGAGAATTAGGCTTGGCTAATAAGTATGAACTTAAAAACCCTAAATTAGATATAAGGGAAAACCCTAACCCTAATTATGAGAGGGTTTCAATTTGAATGATCCTCTTTATGGCATGGACATGATATTTATTTGATATTGCATTTTCTATGAAATCCTAACCATGCAGGTGTTGTGAAAAGATGAACATGGCCAGGTATGAGCTATGATAATTCAGCATAATACATATTATATAAGGCCTTGTGAGCCATGTGATATACTTGTACAACAAGTATGATTTACAAATGGGTCTGATGACCTAAAAGATGATTGTTACCTAATGAGAGGTGACACTATTCAATAATGAACTGAGGGTTTGATACCCAAACATATGATAATGATAATGATAATGTTGAAGGGATGAGATTCCCAATAAAGTGTTTAGGGGCCGAGATCCCAAGATAAGTGTAACAAGATATGTTCCAATTAACATAAGATTTCTTGAAAGATATTTACACCTTTTTATGTAGCATTTATCTATAATTCAATTTTGTAACTTTATTGATTCTAAAAGATGTTGTAATGCCCTTAATCTATCAAGTGAACTAAAAATGTAGTTGCCCTGGCCATAGATCCATTCAGTGTCAAGATTTGTTGAATTGTGAAATGAGTTTCACCCGGAATGCATATGGTTGAATATGCAGGGTGCAAGTTGAAATATCTCCTTATATCCTTAACTAACAGGATTGGCTATGTGCCATACCCTGAAGATTAGGATTGACTTGGGGTCATACCTTAACAAAAGTGCGGTTGTACCGTGACTCAATAAACAATCATGATTGGTTACGGATCACGTCCTGATATAATTAGGATTGATTATGGTCATTCCTTGATAAGAGAACATGCTACACATTGTATCTCTAATAGAGAAGAGCCTCTATACACCAGGCTAGCTATAATGTAGTTTGACTCATAATGTCACTGCCAATAATCTCGTACTGACTGAGAAAGGAGAGGTCATGGATTCCGGCTCTTCCATAGGCCTATATGGCACCGATGCTTTACTTTGCAGTGGTCAGTTGGAGATGGAAGGTATATTGCCATCTCTTCAGGGCATAAGATGGAACGATTAAAGATGTAATCAGCCATGTAGCATATTTGTTTAAGGAACAAATATAGAAACATTGGTTGAAACCTTGCTTTGATTATATATTGTTTAGTCTATAACAGTTATACATGTTCTTCATATTCCTTTTAAAATTGATTAAATGACCTATTAGTCATTGATTGATTCTTGAACTATTGAGATGTTGAGACTGCTCTACTCTATATATAATCATTAGTTATACATGTTTAATTTAATATAAGTTTCTTATGCTCTCATTCATAAGTTTAACTGTGATAGTAATACTATTAGCAGAGAGTTATATCTCTCACTGGGACTTTTTGTCTCACCCTATGGGTTCCACAACTTTTTAGGTGGATGTGCACGGGGAGGTAGAGATCCTGCAGCTGAGAGCAGGCAACAGCAACAAGGAAAATAGTAACAGCTCAGGTTGAATGTACTGCTATGTGTCTTGTAGATATAGAGTCATATGTGTTGTCCCTGTACTCTCAAGTCCTTCCGGAGATAGTGCGTAAAGAGTTTTATAATCGATCTGAGATTTTGGCTTGTACGCCTCAATGCATAATGTTGCTTTGCGTATGTTTTGGAAAAGCAACTGTTATCTCATATCCTTACAAGGTGATGGAACAATGTATGTACAAAGTAAACCATGATGTATATATATGGTTTGGTTTTTTCTGAAAAGAGTTTCCTGGTGATGGATCTCTTGAAAAAAACATTTTAGTTTATTAGTGATTTTCAATAATCCACTGTTAATGATTAATTCCACATAGTTTTGTGCGATTATGCTGTCAACTGGATAGTGGTTGTCAAAGTTTTGTCCATAACCATGCTTCACATCTATTATTAAAATTGATTTTATGATGACATGTGTAAATTGCATATATATCATATACATATATATATATATATATATGTTTGGGTTGTTTATGTGGTGATAAGATGGACATGCACATCAACTAGTATAATATTCACACCGCATGGAATAAATAAACATAGTAAAACTAAAATCCGATGATATCGATTATCCTAAAACATAATTAATTAACCGGGAACTGATACCACTGTAGGGAAATACGACATCAGATAGGCAATGGAAATAAAATTTTGACTAACATAGTTTTTATTAACCAATAGATTGCATCAATAACTATGTAATGAGAAGGACGGTTTCACAAAGATATACCTGGTCCTGGAGCAAGTCCAGTGACAATCTTTGTCGATGTAGATGCACACTCTATCTTGGATGATGTCTCTGCAGCTCTTGGTTGTACTGAGACTCGTATGACTGCTCCTCCACTGACAATAGACTCGGACAACTACTATAGCAGCTCCTCTGATCTTGCCACAGACTGTGAGTTGACGTTACCCTCCTAATAGTAGCCAAAGAACTCCTGCCTTTAGAATAATCCACATAGACCAACTAGAACTCCTATCGTCCTGCTACAACGGACATGAAAGAGTTGTCCCTCCCGTTGGTATACTAGTCACCAACATGCTCTCCCACAACAATGATCCTCAATTATTTCTCTCCTGTGGCTATCCCTCCCTAGTCGGGTAGGACTTGCATGGGCTCTCATGGTTACCATAACCAGAGAGGACAACAATTGTCAGAGTAACTGATTCTCAATTGGTTATGTTGTAGTTGTGTTGTGGGAAGCCCCCCAGGGTTCCCAGTCCCTAGCTAATACGGGACTAAAGTGGGAGTGGAAAGGACGGGAAGATCTTGAATTTTGGAAATAATTCTGGAAGTTTCGCAACCTACGTGTGTAGAAACGGTCATCTCGCCCAGCGAGACAGTCGTTTTGCTAAGTGAAACGATCATTTTGTACTTTCTAGTTGTGCACATAGGTCGGCAATTCATTTATAATTAGTACTCCACTTGAAATCATCACTAATCCTTTGTGCAATAAAATTGCATCCCTGAAATGACCGTTTGGTACATGTGAGATGGACGTCTCGCAATAGGACAGACGGTTGTTTCCCACAAGAAAGACGGGTGTCTTACAGCCTGAGTTAGGCAGAATTCTAACCAGTGTATAATACAATCAACCTGACACTCCAAACAGTAGTCTTAGTACTTGAACTGACCATTTGACAGTCTAGTCAGCTGATCTGTTGCATGAATTGAAATACCTAAACACTTTAGTAATCAATTCAATTATCATTCAAGATCTAACTCCTATTCTAAATTAGTTTCTATGTGTGTGACCCTATAGGTCCCATATCACGTTGGCAGTGAATGTCCATAACTAGCTTATGACATCACAAACAATGAGTGGTGCCTAGTCACGCATCATTGCTATCCAACTGAATGGAAAGTTGGGGAGCAACTTCAACCTACAATATGTGTATGGTGTTATACTATTTGTATAGTTCCTTTGTCACTGATTATCCAGATTGAACTAGAGACATGGAGTAGTCATCCTCATTATTATCCAATCTTCTTTCTTAAATCAGAGCAGACTGTATGGGATATATGTAAGCTCAATATCACATATTGACTCACATGCATATGGCCATACTTTTCTCAGTCTCGCTAATTAAGAGGCCTTGGATATCATACTCCTGTTGGAGGGAACAATCCATCTCTATCACTCACAGTCAGTCCCCATGTGTCAAAGTCACCCAATCATCACCTTTATAACAACCCGTGTTTCAGGATTGTATTTAATGATGTCAAAGTGTACCCAACGACATGTGATGACTGCAGTAATTTTAGGTCTAAGAACCACAACCACCATCATCACTGTGAGAGATGATTATGACTTCCACGATGAATGTTTCCACGTGTCAGTCTCATGGTGGGTCTGTCTGATACACTATTCTATAACATGTATCCATGTGCTTGGTTTGATATTGCCATATCATGACTAATGAGATTTAGTCATCAACCAACTCACACTCTGATCTTATGTGTTATTGTTGTCTATCAACCTTTCACAATAACAACCAATCAGGGACATAATGAAAATATGTATATGTACTCTTAACATCCGTATGATCTCATCCACACAATTAGTAACTTGTACACATACGTCACTGAGTAATATGATTCTCTAGACATTTCTAGTGTTCCATCATTGTCTCATAACTGAATGGAACATAAAAAATTGGAAGCTTGCAGTTTATTAATTTTCAAATCATTTTTATGCCATTACAATTATCACATGATTGACTCTCTGGACATACATACCAACACCAGGAACATTGGATGGAGGGTGATTTAGAATTTAAAGTTCCTACTTTTGTAGAGACTACCTTCTTACACAAGAAAAGTCAATTGAACAAACTACATGGTATATACATAGCCAAATTGATTCCTTTTTACACAACACCTCCCATTCAGTTTGTTAAATGCTCCTCACTCCTTATATCAGCCAAGACAAGCTAGAAACCAAAGAGTGGAATCTATGCCTAGTTTGTGGATTACAGAGCTTTTGCTAATCTTAAAAGGAGGGAGCTCAGACTCCTTGAAGCTTCTATGGAGGTAAATAGATGGTTATATCTAAGAACAAATAAGTACAAGCTGAAATTTATAAAAAAATGATAATGTCTAGCTATAAAAGATACCAAAAGAAAGTTGTGGGAGATTGTTCTTTTATTTAAAAATTTTACTTACCTGGATGAAGGCAGATTATGTAGAGCTAGGTTTAGTTAGTTTCCATTTTTATTATCTTTGTTTACCTTATAGAATTCACGATCTTTGGTTACATAGCAGCAAGCAGTTGTACAAGTCAGCACTTGGGTTTCAGAGTAGAAGAGCGTGGAGCTGAAGTTGATGCACCTTTTAAATCTACACCAAACCTAAATTAAACAATATCTGAAAACAATAATGACCCCCTCCTCCTCAGGTTCTAATATCTGGATTTTCCAAACGGGAAAGACATGCAGTTAGAAGTAACAAAAATATAATGCAAGTTTAGTTTTACTGAAAGTAAAGATGTAAACAATCTGACACATGTTTGAACAACAAGCAAGCTCATGTGTACTTCACATGTTCCCCAGCAGGTACGATCTCGATCAGAAGATACCAAGTGCGTGAGATCAATATTTATAATTAATAAAAACAAGTGCGAGTTAAACAAGTTGATCATGTGACCAAGAATAAAAAAAACTGACACCACTATTAATTAAATCCGCACGTGGACCAGGTGAAGCAGAGAGCTTTGCTGCCCGGCTGTGGCCATAAACTAGTCATCGTGCCGTTAACATCTTGCCTCAATTATTTGGGTTGTGTGGGACAACATCCAATTGCAACGGACACCTCTTGGTCCCGTGGGTCACTCACTATAGTGTAGAATCGACTCACCGTTTATCTTTTTAGTTTTTGTATATGGCTGGATGAAATGGGAACAGAAGACGAATAGAATAGGTTTTCTTTTTTTTCCCTAATTAGATTATATACAAGTGGTTGATAATCTCCAATGATCCTCAAGCCGTTGATAGTACGTTATGTGATTGTATAAGACCAATTGGTGTTTTGTATAGGTAATTTACTTATTTTTCTTGGCCGTACGTTTGATGAGCAGGCAAACGGATTTTTAGTTTCTTGAAATGTCCCGTATCGAGAATATGGTGGGAAGGATATGATTGGGGGGGGGGGGGGGGGGGGGGGTTGTGTGTGTGGGGTGGTGGTGGTGGGGTGGGAGAAGTCGTCAGCCAGGTTGTGGAAGCAGGGAAATCAGACCATCCAACAATATGAATATATGATAGGAATCAACCAGGGCAAAGTCACGGTGTTACTCAGATCGGGATCACAAGGTGCTTAATTATTATTAAAAAAAAATGATCTAGAGGATTTGCCACGCACATGCCAATTGGGATTTCACAGCTGTTCCCTCAGCGTTCGCCAACAGATACGCAGGCCGCAGCAGCAATGTGTTGCACGACTGCGACAACGACCAGCATGGTTGCTTTGCTCGGTCGGTCTTGAACTAGCCGTTGAAGGTTCGAATGAATATTAAACTCCCGTCACGCGGATCATGTTCTCTCAAATGATAATCTTCTTAGGTGGGTTATCCATTTGGACCATTTTGTCAAAGTAGCGGTGCGATCTTCAACCAGCCTCCTTACAAATTAGTATTTACTAAACACGGTTATCATATCGCGTTTTGAAGAATTGACAGCAACCTCTAATCCTATACCGGAACATTATCATTTTTCTAGATATGGGGTCAACCTCTAATCAGACTATTCTTAAAGCTTATCCTTATTCTGATTCTGCTGGTTTCGAAGCTCCTAAACTCTCTCATGCAATTTCTTCTTATATCGGACACTTCTAGCTAATTGAGCCGAAACGTAAATCCTATCTTTGGGATTATTTTTACTTTAAATAGGAAATCAAAATTTCATTAGTTGCGACAACGATAATCATAAGAGGCCGTAGCATATCTTCTACTGATTTGTAACGCAAACAAAATTACATACACTATTGTCAAACTTTTCAATGTAGGAATATGGGTACGTCTTCATTCCTAGGTGCCATAAAATTAATACCGCAACGCAACGGTCATCTTTATCTAACTAATGATTCACGTTCTAATCATCATCTTAGGCCGGTTTAGATGTCTAGTACGAACAATTTCACACACCCAAAATCAAAGATTCACTATGTATTTGACATATATACATGACTAGGAGTCCGTTACTCTATCATATATGCATCTAAGTGATCAATATATTCTTATCAAAGTCACCGGGCTAAGGGATCACATTATATTTAAGTTTGGAAGAACAATTTGACATCTATTTACACAATGTCCACTCAAATAATGAGTTTGTGTGAGGACTCTTCATTTAAGCCATTCTTCATGGGGAGTAATACATGAACCTCATGACTTGGACTCATTACTCAACCCTAATAAAAATTCACAGTATGGACAAGGCTGTTAAATCCGACCATGATAAATTGATTTATAATAATTACTTAACACTAGATATGACAATGATACTAGTGATCATCTAGAGACATAATTTATAATTTTCTACAGAACGATCCTAGTCTAAAAATTATAATTGGTGGTAGTATATATCGATGCTCCAAGTGCACCCAATTTTTTTTACAAATGACTGGGTGCATTACATTATCGCAGAAAACTATGTTTCATTTCATGATGAGGAATGAGTTTCTGATTCTAGGCACATAACTAATTATTAACAATTATCTTATCTAGTGATGCCTTTCAACAATTATCTTATCTAAGTCTATCCCGATATTTTATCTTTTAGTTTGAATATGTGGCTGGATCAAGTGCGAATAGAAGATGTATAGGTTTCTTTCTCTCCCTATAATGTCCATTGACCCTGAAACCGTTGAGATACGTTACTTGATAGTATAAGGCCAATTGGATTTTATAGGTGACTTCTTATTTTTGTCCGTATACTGGATGAGATGGCAGTTGAATTCAAGGTTTCTTGAAATGTCCGTATCATGTGTAAGATGGGAGAATCGTCAGCTCGCCAGCCAGGTAGTAGAAACAGGGAAGTCAGATCATCTAACGACTGAGAGGAATCAATCAGGGCAAAGCCACACCGTTAGTCGTGTATATTGGTGAACCTAACGGGAGCAGTTGTGAAGTCTCAAGTAGTCAAGTGGCTTGCAGATGTCATATTTTCTACATTTTTTTACTTTTTTCTTTTTAAGCTCCTGCCCTCATCATTCCTTGTGATCCCGATAAACGTATTGCACGACGGTGACAACAACCAGCATGGTTGCTTAGCTCGGTCGGTCTTGGTATCGGGAGTGCAAATACAAGTACATCTCACGGCTATGGAACATACAAAACTAGACAGACAAGTTGCTTGAACGGGGAACCGGCCGTTGAAGCTTCAGATGAATATTAATTATATAATACTCCATCAGGCGGGATCATGTTATCCCATTTTCTTTTTTGACTTTCCTGGAAAGGAAAAATTAAGACCATTGGAGAGATAATCAAGGTACTAGTCTGCTTAGGTAGGGTATCCATCTGGACCAATTCGTCAAAGTACCGGCGTGCTCTTCAACCGGCTTCCATATAAAATAAACATTCAACACGGTTATGATATCGCGTTGTGAAGAAGTTGGCAGCAATGACAACGTCAAGAAAGACAGAATGGAAGGTGTATCAAGGGAGAAGAACCGGCTCAGAAGCTCGATTGCCATGAAGTCCAATTTTAACCGCGTGAAACTGTGCCCAACCCCCCATACGCATTAGATCTTCTTTATAGCCTAAACAAATGACCATATCCATGGTTACAGATCCACACCTCAGAGATGAGTGCGAGGAAGGTGCATAAGTATACACAGATAGGTTTTCACATCTTCCGACACATTGACTAACAGCAGTACAGTTATGTGGTTCAAAAGTGTTATGCTAATCCTATTGTGGATGCGGTGCAGGATTGAATGGATGTTTTGCCGACCCGATCAATTTAAGCATGGGAAATATTTTTCAGAATCAATAAATAAGAATCTGATTATGATTTTTATCATATATCTATACGTGCTCTTTTTAGTGTTGAGGTAATCTTGTATTCTATATTTAAGGTAGCCGCTGCCCGTACTCCTAAGTTGTTATTCTGCTTCTTTCAAAAGCTCTATGTATGTATCTTTTCTTAATAGGCCTTCTCATCTCTCCCAGACCGTAAGTCACTATGATCTAGGGCTGTCAATGTGTAAGGGTATACTCATTTATCTTTTACCCATACCCTGTAGGGCAAGGGCAAGGGCAAGGGTAAAGGTAAGGGTAAACGATTGTCTTACCCTTTACCCACATACCCACTACCTTCTAACCCGCTATCGTAGAGGGTAAGGGTAAGGGTAAGCCATTATCCATACTTTCTAACCCGCTACCTGTCAATGTATATGTGTAATATGTTAAATCTATAGTCATTGTGTTGTTTGAGTCTTTGAAATATTAAATATTATGTGGTCATCATTTTATATAATACATGATATTCTTATGTACTTCTTGTGTAGTTAATTTGGTTATGTATGCAACACCATTTTGGAGGTGCAAGACATGTGTATAAAAATAGTCTATGTTCCATTTAGTACTTATGTGGTGCAAGACAAACATGTATATAATAACAAGATTTAATATTTAATCTACCATTTGATTCATATGTGAGGTGGTGTTATCTACTTTATTTGTGCTTTATTTTTTTGGATGGAACAATATTTTAGAGGGTATAGGATATGTATGTTTCCAACAATAAATCTTTGTGACATATTCTAATTAATATCATTTTACTGGTAGTAATGTTTATCTTTTTGGAATAATTTATTTGTTCACACACTAATGTTAGGATACTACTATTTGTATATGCATTCAATACAACACAAACCATTTATATAATGTAGTATAAGATTACTTAGAATCATCTTGGATAATATGAGAAGATTAATGAGAACAATGACAGAGAGATAAAGTGGAACTTGAGTTAATCTCAAACCAACCTATGTGTATAAGAAAGTTTAAATGTAAAATCAGCATGGTATGTGAAAGGAATTAGGGGAGATAATCCTTGTTTAATGAAGAAAATGTGAAATATGATGGTCTACCTCTTGATAAGTGGTCAAAAACATAATAAAATAAGAGAACATACACAAGTATGATAAATAGTTATCAAGGAAGGAGCAATGAGATAAGTTAATCATGATGACTCCTATGCTAATGGCAAGGAACTCGAGATGAAAAAGGTAAAACGATACATAAGAAGTCATAAGCTGCATAATGAAAATAGAATTGGTTACCTTTTTGCTAGTGATCCTTGGACAATGCTGATGCGATATGGGAAGTGTGTTTTCCTTTGTGTCCTTCCTTTCTAGGGCATATCTTTCAAGTGGATCTTATGCTACTTGGTATGTGTGGATTCATTGCAAACATGGGGGTGGGTAGCTTGTTATAGTATGACGTTTCTTGGACTATGGTTCCAAGATCATAAATTTTGTGATGAGTATGCTTTTGAACCTTCCAATAGTTAGGAAGATTCCTCTTATATGTCTTTAGATTTGTTATGTTGGTAAAAGTAGATGAGATAAGGATGTGAGTTCCTTATAACACATGAGGTGGATGCTGAGGTAATGAATCCTATTATTCAAGATGTATAAACAATATGTGAAGTACGTGAAGGTTGGAGATGTTCATTAGATAAACTTTCCAACTGTTCCTCTCCCTTAGAGAGAGACATAGTTAATGATGATCCTCTAAGTGTTATATGGAAGGAAAAAGAGCAGTTCTATAATGTTGTGTATGGTTTGCCGATAGTTGGGCAAGACCACTATCAAGGATAGATGATTTGTTGATCAAAAAACATGTGTTACCATGTTCCTTTAAGATAAACCTAGGATTGGGATATTAATGGATAAGAATTTGAGTGGATGACGTAAGTTACATGACCATAATGAGTTTAGGTTTATCTCGTTAGACTAACCAATGTAATAGTAGCATGGTCAACATCTTTGCTAAACCTTGAGAATGGTGAAGCAGTTATACTTATGTGTGACAAGTTCAACAAGAGTGAGTAGGGAGTTACCTAGAGTATCCTTTTGGAGTTATAATACATCTGTTAAGTGTGTTTGTGTGAATCCTAGTAAGATGACGACAATGTTGTTGCCTTACCCCTAACAAGGTCAACCATGAAGTTATATTTGTTAACAGTTGCAGACAGTGCATTATTCTTCAACTAGAAAGATGGCCAATCCACCATTGAGATTATTGAATAATCTTCTAAGAACATATGTCTCATAGTTGTTGACAATTAGGGGATGCCCACTTGATTGATCAAGTTACTAATTACAACAACCATCAAAGGATCATAGAGATGAAACCTTGTAGAGTTACATATGATAAGAGATAAATGACATTTCAAGTTTGGTAAGAGCCAACAAGTATGACCTCTAAGTGATGTATGATAGAATAGATAGAATAGTTCAGGACTACAAGAGAGTCCCAAGTTGAAAGGTACTACCAGACCTATATAGGTGGCATAGCAATTCCTATGCTGAACCAAGGTGACATATGCAGAAGCTGAAGGATAGGAATATGAATTCTATAAGGATGATGTGACATTACCATGAGATGAAAGTAACAATGTGGAAGATTGAAGATGATGTGCATGAGAAGTATCTATCTTTGTTTATCTTGGATTTCGGGGGTGAAATCCCTGTTAGGGGTTTATGGTTGAGAGAGCCATAACCTTTCTTAAAGTGTTGAACAAGATTAATTACCATAATTGAATTATTAAAATCATAATATAA
The DNA here is from genome assembly GCA_963693085.1 of Alisma plantago-aquatica. Taxonomy (NCBI): domain Eukaryota; kingdom Viridiplantae; phylum Streptophyta; class Magnoliopsida; order Alismatales; family Alismataceae; genus Alisma; species Alisma plantago-aquatica. The sequence continues at coordinate 643,818,714 of OY856415.1, forward strand.
CCTTGTGATATACTTTGAAATCATAATACAAGCTTAAGTTTCAAGTTTGATCCAATTTGGACATTGTTTATGCAAGCTATGTAATTTTATGTATATTTTGGACTTTTATATAATTTACCCAAATGGGAGGTTTTTCTTGCAATTTGTCACTTGCATTATGTTCTTTGGATGTTATATATCATTCTTGATCTTGTTGAGCCATGGGGCACTCAATTGTACCTTGGTTTGGTGGTGATTTGCTTCAAGGGTGATTTGGGGTTCTACCCTCCATGGACGAGCCTCTTGAAAGGCTAACAATCCATGGTAACACTAGTTTGGGCAACAAGCGGTGGTCATCAACCGATGGGACAATAGGGGAACATCTTTTGGTCATCTTACAAGGCTCTAGGTTGATGGTTCTTGCTGTTTTGGTTCACTTGAACCGATGGTTCACTTATGAGGTGATCAATCGATGGTTCAACCACCTATTGACCTACACATGAACAAACAATGGTCACCACCCATAAAAACTGATGGTTATCTTGGGAGACCAACAAGAGAGGGCTTGGAAGTCCCCAACATCTGGTGGACCTGCTGCTTGCATGTCCATAGAGGTCCTAAGCCACAGAAACTTCGAAAGAAGCTTGGAAACCTCATGCTTTGCTTATTCCTTATCCATGGGCTATATTTATCTCTTCCTTGCTCAAGTTTGAAAACTTTGATCACTTTTTCTTTCCTCTAACCTGGAGCATCGAGTCCACTCTATTTGACTTCAGAATCAGGTGGTCCAAGGTAGAAGACAACCCCTTTTTGGAGAAGAAGGTCCCCTAGAGCTTCATCTAGCCCAACCTAGGGTTTCTAAAGTAATATCCTAGGGTTTCTGACCAAGGCAAGTTTATTCTTCCTTCCTTATCTATTTTCCTTATTCTTCTTCTTCCTTCAACCTTCCTCCATGTTAGAGCCATGGCCATCCATGGCGAAATACCACCTAGATCCCTAAACACCCCTCTCCATGCTCTTTTGCTAGTGTTTACACCTCTAAAGTGGAGAAGGTGCTTCTTGCTTAAGACATGAGCTTTGTTTGGAGAAACCAGCAACTCCAAGCATGGGAACCTTGCTGTTTGGGATCTGATATCCTTACTAGTGGCAAGTTTTATAACTTTCTCCACATTTATTGCTTACCATAAGCTTGCTAACTCATGTTCTTGCTTGAAAATGATGATCTAAGTTTGTAGAAGCTATGCTTGACTAGGATTTCGATTTTTATGGAATTCCCTATTCTGTTTATAGTTTCAGATGAACCTATAATCATGTGCACCTTATTCCTAAGGTATAAGATGACTTAGTTTATGTTGGATTGACAACCGATGGTGCTAAGCACCTATCAACTGATGGTCTATATTAGGGTTTTAAGCTAATTTTCTTCTATAAACACATGACCTGATGGTGGTACCATTGCACAACCAATGGTGTTGTCTTCATGACAACCGATGGTGGTGATCAAGGTGAAAATCGATGGTATCAACTGATCGTCACACCTTAGGTCAGGTTTTAGCTTAATTGGAAGCTTACTGATCAATGTCTAAGTTCCCTAATAATGCTACTAACCAATGGTGACATTATCTCATCACCCGATGGTGGAAAATGATTATATTGTTGATCCTATCAACTAATGGTGACACAATGTGTCACAACCAATGGTGATCAGGTCACCACAACTGATGATGGGTCAAGGTTACAATTGTTGTTCATTTAAAGCCCTAAGCCATTGGTTCCTTGGGTCAAATGATCCAAGGGTTAGATCTATACTTTAATGGATGACTTTGAAATATGAATCTGATCCCATGGTTAGGATATGATACTTCTTCATCTAGTAGTTTGGAATGATGTATAATGTAATATGTTGGTCCTAATAATGTGATATAGATGTTTTCCTCTATGTGATCAACTTAAAGAGCTTATTTGTTGATAATGGATGGCTTGCTTTAACTAAACAATCGATGTTGGGTTTACCCTACTCTCAATGGAGCCCTTATGTTGCTAATCAAGGGATGTGTAGGGTTATATGGTGACTCTTTCTAGAGAACAATTCAATGACTTCATAGATGGTGTATTCAAGGTGTTTATTTATGTAAACAACTAATAGTTTTACCTTCTCAACATTCAGTGGTTATGAGTTGATACTTGTGGTATGTTGGTATTGTTGGAGTGATGCTGAAACCGATAAAGGTTTGCTATTATTTATGTAATCTTACCTTTGCCATCATATGAATATAAATGATAATCATCATAATGGAGGAAATGTAACCCTAAAAGGGACATAGCTTGTTACACTCTAATTCAGGTGTAAATAGGGTATAGTGATTAATTATGATTATCTTTCTTTGAATGAATAATAGAATAATGAAGTACTCTCCTATTATGGTTGAGACTCTAGTATGCTATAACCTGATGGTTACACCTTGAGTTATGTGTGGATCCATAATTGAGGAAAGTATGAAATGTGATGGTGATGCTTCACCTTATGCATCCATGATCCAATGGGGATGCCATGAGTTAGGGTTTGGGGTATGAGTGCTGATTAGTAATATCAATATAATTCATCTTGTTGAACCAAACTCTAATGCAAATAGATAAAGGTGACTATTCATGTTTAACTTCCTTATATGATGGTATTATGGTGGAATATTCTCTGAAATGTGATTATAACCTTAATATGTTAACTCATGGTTATCATAGATTCATGATTGATGATCTTTCATGTTAAATATGCACAATATGAGTATAATTGGGGTTAATCACACCTAGACTCCTTGTATATTGGTATAAGGAAAGAATGTTGTTAGTGCTAAAGATAACCTTACTATATTATCATGTGAATATCTTTTAGTTCATGAATACAATATTGTGTTGAGCATGTGTATTACATGTAAAGTAATGTTGTTGAGCCTTGTCATAAGGCATAGAAAGAGAATGATGATATTTCAAGGAATAGTGTGATGGTCTTAATGACCTTTGGGCATGGTTGAGCCTGAATGAGATGTAATCCTCTCTATGAATTGATAAGGGTTGGAACCTTAGAATAATGTGATAAGGGTTTGTATTATGTGGTGATGATGTGATAACAAGTATGCCTTATATGAGTAGTATCTTGTGATGATGAGATGAGGAATTATGTTTTATATGTTTTATATCTTCTAAAGCTTCTTATATATCAATGCTTGCTAGAACTGAATTAGGGTTTGTATGTCCACTTGTTTAATGTAATCTTAATTCACCCAATTGGCATAACTAATAGAGTGAAATTCTAATCATGTACCACCCTATACTATAGAACCATCTTCAGTGTCAGAACTTGTTGGATGGTGAAATGAGTATTCCTAAGGGAAAATTGGAGTGCATACTATTGAGTATGCAAGGGTGGCAAGTTGAGTGTGTATCATTGTCATATACAATTTGTAGGTTATAGAGGGTGGCTGCGATCATGCCTCAGATATTTGTTATATATGATGTGACTGAGTATGCTATGGTTGTACTTTAGGCAGTAGGGTTTTTCTTGCATACCCTGATGACTAGTGTCATAACATGTACCAAGGGTGGACTAGGTGTTAGCAACTCGACTATATGTCATTGTAGTGGTAGATTGACTGATATGTCTCTACCTTTTTACTTGTACTGACAGAGGGGAAGAGATCTTAGGATTCTGGCTCTCCTAGATCTTGTACGGAACCGAATAGCCCTTTGTAAGGGTCGGTTGGACTTTAGGTGGTATGACTCAAACTCCCCAAGGCTTAATAAAAGATGAAATATGACTGTGTAGCATATCTATTTTGGATTATACACAACATTTGACATTGGATGATAACCCTTGTTTTCTCTCTTGATATAGAGATGATGTATAACATAATAATAAATAGTAGATATTCTTATGTTGCAGATATTCTCATAATGTAGATATGCACATGTTGTAGACATGTTGATGTTGCTAGACTTTCCTATGATGTCAACCATATTTATGTTGAACATATATAATACCAAAGTTGGCTATGATTATGATATCAATTATAAATATTGTTAACTATGCTTACACTTCTGGTCATGTTTCTGTAATTGGAGATGCCTATATTGCTAATCATGCTTATGGAAATAGTTGTGCTTTTAGTGTTAGCCCTACTTATTATGTAGACATGCTAATGTTGTTAGCTATGCCTATGCTTCTAGATTTATTCATGATGATAGAGATGATATGCTACTAGATTTGCTTATGATGTTAGCCATGCACGTGCCACTAGATTGCTTATACTATTAGCAATACATATGTTGATAATCAGACTAATGATGATAGTTGTTATCAGTACCTTCATGTACTTAGTTAATCATCATTGCTACTAAAATTTTCTATTATACATGTTTAATCTTCCTAAATTGTTTAATTACTTCAACTACTGTAATCAATAATGATTGTTGGAGGTTATGTCTCTTACTGGGACATGGGTCTCACTCTGTGGATCACCACATCTTTTTTAGGTGATCAACAACAACGATAATAGAACTATGGAATTCATAAGGAGATTTGATATTAAATCTTTGAGAAAGTTGTTAGTTGTCTAGTGTGTCCTAGAGTCATCCTTGTACTCTCAGGTCCAGGCGGGAATGTTTGTAAATGATGTTTCACTCAAATCAGGTTTTTGGTAGCATGTTATATGCTTGTTCAAGTGATAAATGTGGAAATGTTTCTTGTGTAATATGTATATGTGGCGGATGAGTCTATGGAATAATTGTAAGAGATTTTTGGCATAATATGAATACAAGTAAGTGGTTGGGCTCTTGTGTAATATTTCAGATGATGTTGGTTATGTTGAAATCAAATTTAATTTACCCATATTTTTGGTATGTGATTAATTAGTGATCGATTGTGTTTTATATTTTGAGAAATCTCATTAAGTGTAATGGGTTGTCACATTTAGGCTAATTCAAATGTCTAGTATGAACAATTTTACAAACCTAAATATTAAATATTCACAATTTAGTTGACATAGCACAACTATGTACTCGATCACCCAATGGGGAAGCAAGGGGAATGTGGAGGAAGAGGCAACACCGCTTGTAATCCCCGAGTGGAGTGAGATCATGATCGCAAATTGGGTGGTCAAGCATCAAGGGTGTTTGGGAAGGATGTTGATAGCCCGATGAGGTCGAAGAATGAATAAAACAAAGGGGTTGATATTGTAGTGAAAAAAATTGGACTGCTCACTCCATTCTAGAGATGGAACATAGCTAATAGAGAGGGAAGGTAGGCCGTTTTCCTAGATCTGTTCTTTTGGTCATTTGTACTTCTATTACACAATGAAATCATTGTCTTAATTTTCTAAGGGTTGATGGTGCATTTCTAACGGTAAAAACAAGGATGCTCTTCTGATTAGAACTGACAATGATGTAGATTCTGACATTTTCCTCCTACATTTGTTATTATTGAAAGCAAGAGGATTGAATCTTGGGAATGTTTTTGATAGAAATTTTGTGATATTATTCTTGACTTCTCCAACTTTTAGGTCTTTGTATTATCTCATACATAACGGGTGACATTCACAATGGAGTCAGAAATGTTCTTGATTGGGATGCTCACCGTCATAGAATCTGATATATATGTGAAATAGTGAGATCTCAATTCAAAACCATTGAGGTGTCATAGTTGTCATGATTTGATGGATCAATAGATGACCATGTTGCATTGGATTGTTTGACGGGATATATTCATAATATAATTTCAACAACTCACTAATCTTGCTGACATTGATATTGTCAAGTGGTCACTTACATACGGTCAAAACTACATGTATGACACTTCGACTAGTAATTAGTTGGAGTCCCTAGTAATACAATAAAAGGTACCAAAAGTCTTCCTGTTTAAGTATTTATTGTACTTATATATTCTCCATCTCTACATTTCTAACTAGACACCGTTGTGCTATTTAACGGATAGGTAAGAACAAGTCCTACACAAAATATATTCTTATAAAAATCAATAAGAGGGAAGATAATGTAAGATATTTGTGTGTGTCCCTCTTGTGAATAACTTGAAATTTGTTGTTGATGACATATGTGGCCACAACTTTGATGTATATCTATATTAGGGTGGCACCAGTCACAACAATTGCGGAGTACCAAATTTTGAACACATGCCTCTCGTACATGTGCATGCAACCAACTGATTAGATTTAGTCATCATATCCTTGTTAATAAATACTATTCTATTAAAAAATATTACAAAGCTTATCAAATTAAACTTGAGGGAGTTACTATACGATGTATTGGATACCATTCAATAGAAGATGTAATATACAATATGCTAGCACTCATTGTTAAGATATGCTTTGGGAGGTCTAAGATTATGCAACATCATCATGAGTGGACATTGATAAAGATATTGCTATGTATTTTAGCAGAAAGTGTAGAGTCAAGGTCACAAAAGAAGAACTTGTGGAAATCCTAAAATTTTGGACATTTAATAATACATTTATTTTCTTTTTTCATGTAGTAGAAACTTGTAGTAGTAGATTCATATTCTTATACAGGAAACAACAATTTTTAGTCACATAATTTTTTGCTTTATGTAATAGGAGTGTATGAAAAAAAATTATTTTAGCTATAAGAGGGGACAAAATGAATTTAATTTTCTCATGAATTTCTTTTATTTACAAAATTTATATATCACATATTGCATTTACTTTTTGGAAACTTATTTCATGTGAAAATAATGAACTATGTTTCATATGTTGTTCAATTTTTATATGTCTGAAAAAAGAGCGTAGGCATTCCGTATGACAGAGGCCTTAACCTATATTACAACCACAAAATTGGAATAAAGAAAAAAATCGTCTAACATACTCTTCAAAATTATGACTGAAATGACATACCATAATCCTTAAATAAAGACAAATTTTGTGGCGGCGATAGAACAAGCAAAATTTCATTAGCATTTCCGAAAACAAAAATTATACATTTGCAAGGATCCTTTTGAACTACCTAGTTGGCAATGGTATCATACTTCAAAGAAATTCCAATCAACTTACCCACTAGAAGTGAGCTATCATAATCCAATCTAGAGTTATGTCAAATTTTCCACCAAATTTGGCCTTTTATATGATGCACTTGATAAAATATTGAATCACATCTAATACATTTTATCATATTATTTATTTGTGAGATATTTAATATTAAATACATATTGTAAATTTGAGATATAATTGGTCAATGGTGTGTCTTTGACATTGCTATGTAACTTTATTCTACGTTTGATGATCCCAACTTATCTTTTTTTGTCTATGAGGACATTTGGTGAGTCAAATAACATCATGATTTAATGAATTGTTATATATTTTGTGAGTCAAATAACATCATGATTTAATGAATTGTTATATATATTTTGTGATGAAGTTTGGTGTAAGTAATCATGTAAAGCATATGTATCATAACTGGTTGATAAAATTTCAACACTAATAAATCAATTGATTGAAATAAAATTACATTGATTTTAAATAAAATATTACTAGGCACTCATAGATAATATTAAAGTTTATAAGAAACAATTTTGAGAAAAGAATGAACCCAAATGTTTGGGGTATTCACTGCCAACAATGAACACATTCAAATGTTGGGAACACCATACTAAGGTTGAATGCACCCAAATATATGGCCAATTACAGATGGATATTGTAGGACACGTTTCAGATAAAACCTTATTAACGATGCGGAAGCGATTAATTAGCAGTGGAATTACTGAAATTCACAAAATTTTAAAACTTTTTATAAAGAGAACCACAACTGTAAAACTTTTTGCATAAAGAAATGAAATAAGTTGTTGACAAGCTGATACATCAATATATCTCTATATCATTACATCTTGAGAGTCATAACATTGACTATCCTGTTAAGTTGTACATGAGCAGTATACAAAAATTCTCGAGGCATTAAGCCAAAAATCTCAGATCTATATTAAACCATCTACTGACTCCTAGGACCTGAGAGTACAGAGACAACACATAGGACTTTCTATATATACAAGACCTAACAGACAATGTCTCCACCTGAGGATCACTGTTGTCCCTGATGTTGTTGTTGCTGTTGTTACTGTTCACCCACTGAAGGGTTTCTTCGTCCTCGACATCTACCTAAAAAGTTGAATCCCACGGGGGTGAGACAATTGAATAATTGTCTCAGCGAGAGTTATAACTCTCCGCCAGAAGCATTGTTATTGCAAATAATGGAATAACACTGAGCAGTAATATTATAATTATTCAACAGCAGGCAAATTCATTGAATAGCTAAGTAGATCAGTATTCTCTAAGCAATCATTTCAATTATAACTTGACTGAATAAGAAGCCATTTAATCAGTAAGGAATATGAAGAACATGTATATTACTGGTGCAATTAGGACTAATTAAACAATGCATCATCAATCATTGTTTCTCATAGTTCAACCTAACCAATTACGCTACACAGCTGATTACATTTTACAAACATACTTATGCCCTGAGGAGATGAGATATACCGCTCATACTCCAATCGACCATTACGAAATCGCAACTGGTACCATACATAGGTCGTCAGAAGAGCCGGATTTCTATGACCTCATCTTCCTCAGTCAGTGTGAGGATCATCATGCATGACATCTTGTATCTCTGCCATAATAGCTATCCAGGGTATTCTGGCACTTCGCTATTAGAGTTATAGTGGCATGTTGTACTCTCTTCACAATCGAGGGATTTCTTGTTTATCTCACATCGATTCGACATTAACAACATCATCGGGAGATTAGTGATACATCAACCCGGCATATACATATAATGAAGGATTGAGATATTTGATGTTTATCTCACATCAATTACTCCATTAGAACATAAGGATATTCGCGTGCATAACCCTCACATACTCAAAAGTATGCTCTCCAGGAGTTCCCTTAGGAAAACCTGTTTCACCATCATCTAACTTCTGACGATGATGGATCTATGGTCAGGGCACTACATGATATCATTATACTTGATTATTTAAGTACATTATGGCATTCTTTTAGCATCAGGCATGTTTTCAAACATAAACCATTTAAACAATTGCTATAAAGAAAGAGTACTATTTGTATCAAGTTCAATTCACCTCTTGTTAATATTGGGATCTCAATCCCTAACCATCTCATCATTGTAATTCAGGAATATGGGGTATTCAAACCCTTAAATCATTAAAACACTTGTTACCAAGTATCATTGCCATCATGTCTTTTGACAGTATAAACAAGATAATAACAATGCTGATATTTCATATGGCTCATATAGCCTATCAATCTCTTATGTTACCTCTTCACTGGGCAACATAACATATCATTGCTTACAAACTTATTAAGTACTTTTGATAAGCAAAGCTTCATAGCTCATACCTGGCTATGTTCAGTATTCCATAAAACCTGCATAATTAGTACATATGAATACAAACACATCTATTTTAGATCAGCATAATGAAAAACATTAATAACATCACTATTTAAGGGTTTCCCCACTATGCCCTTGCCAGGGTTAGGGTTTCCCTTTTTAATTCAATTAGGGATAATGACTTATCATTGCAATACTCAACCATAGAGCTTCATGTTATACAACATAACCCAAAATTAGGGTTTACTATTTACAATACATCCCATTACTCCAGATTAGGGTTTACTAATCACATTGCATCACTTTACCCTAGATTAGGGTTTACTATTCACATTGCACTACATTACCCTAGATTAGGGTTTACTATTCACATTGCATTACATTACCCTAGATTAGGGTTTACTATCCACATTATGAATTATGATCATACTTTCATCATATATTAGGGATATTTCCATTACTACCCTCAAATTAGGGTTAGAATTCATTAACCATCATAATTAGGGTTTCATGGTCTCACTAACATGGATCATGCCCTAAATAGGCATTCCTTCATATTGAGAGTCCATTACTTGATTACATAAGAAATCTTTTCTCTCTCATCCCTGATATGAGTTGATGCTTTCATCACCCTTGATTAGGCTAAGTCAACTCAACATTGAGATCATGTCTATGTCATTACTATTGTGATCATTAAAGCTCACTCATTCAAAGAGTACTTAATCACTCTATCCCATCAAGGATACCTTTATTATAATCACCATTGATTATAACATGCACTAATCAACTAATCACTTGGTCCTTTAATCACTTTAAGTATCCATGAGGTTTAGGTTAATCAATCACCAAACCATCTTGACCCTTAGAACCTCAAACGATCTTGACCTACATGGTCCTCAAACAGTTTTGCACACTAAAATTCCAAATGGTCTAAGACCGTTTGGACCTTCATTCGGTCTTGGTCTGCCCTTGAGACAGTTTGGTAAAGTAGACCTCCAAAACCGTTTGCTAAAGTAGAGGTGAAGACCGTTTAATCAAGTTTGACTTTGAAATCGTATGGACACAACCGACCTTGAAACCGCATGAGACCAAACGGTTTGGGATCGTTTGGTCCCAAATGGTCTTGAGACCGTTTGGACTCAAACGGTCTTGAGACCGTTTGGACCAAACCACCTAAAAACCGCAAGGACCAAAAAGTGTCTCTACCACTTCAATTGAATTAGGGTTTCCAATGTTGAACTTCTCAATCGATCATGCACATGTTAGCCAATCATCAATTGATTTAATTAGGTCAACCCTCAACTGATTTGACACTCAATTGACCCTCAATTGATCATCAATTAGGGCTTGGATCAATTGGATTAGGGTTTGAAATCGATGACCCTTCAACATACTTCAATGTGAGTCTAATTGATTTGAAATCATTGAACCATCATTCACTTTGGTCATGATCTTACCCTAAATGGTCTTGGGATTGTTTGGATGACCTCCAAACGGTCTTGAGATCGTTTTCCCATTATTTTATCAAAAACCAAGTCATTCAATTAGGGTTTGGATCCTAGGTTTAGTCACCAATTCAGCAATTGATTACTCATCAACTTGATATCATTGGATCCTTAGTTGGTCAACCATGCTTAACCCTAGACCTCCAAACAGTCTTGGGTGATCACCAAATGGTCTTGAGACCGTTTGGGTGATCCCCAAATGGTTTTGAAACCGTGTGGGTCACTCAACCCAAACTTCAACATAATTCAATTATTAAAATCAGCAATTAACCCGATTAGGGTTTTGATGATTGTTGGACCTTCAATTGGTGAAGATCTTGGAATTAATTGATGATTTTTGGTAGGTAATTAGTCTACATTATTATCAACAATCCTACAAATGGTCAACAACTGGTCAACGCCTCCAAACGGTCTTGGACCGTTTGCTTCTATGCGGTCTAGAGAAATTGTTTGCATTCAAACGGTTTTGGGAGACCGTTTACTAAAGTAGATTTTGGATAAACATAGAGATTAACATCATCATCTTATACCTATTTTCAACCAAGAACAGGGGTTGTTCTTCACAGAAATGACAGCAAAAACACACAAAGGTATCTAAAGAAGAAGTATAAGCAACGATTTTAGGAAAGAAGGATGCATTAACAAAGCTTAAGGGTTAGAGTTATAAAACCCACCTCTAAGACTGATCTAGAGCTCCAAGCTCCATAACTTTAATGGTGGATGAAGCTCCAGTGGTTGTACAAGCTTTGTTCTTCAAGTTTTGGATGGAGAAGATGGCTAGAAAAGGAAAACGTGTGAAGGAAACTATGAATCCAACCTTGTTTTAGGGTTTTCCCCCAAGAATCCGAGGTAGGGGATGACCAAGGCTCACCTACAGGTTGATCGTCCTCCCTCTTCTCCAGAGCTCTTCCTTGTTTGGTCTAAGCAAGGTGATGAGAAGAGGAAACTAAGGATACAGTTGTTATGTGTTTTTGGGAAGGATATACATAATAGATTTGTATATGGGTTTTTAGGGAAAAAGGAAAAAGAGAATTATTTCCTTTTATCTCTCAAGTATATCCACCAAGTCCTCCTCCACTTCTTAGCTATGTGGACACCTTCTAAAACCTTTCAAGACTTCTCAATTATCCAAGGTTTAAAGGAAAAGAGACCAAACACCTTAATAAGTTGTATATTAATATCCATCCTTATTGGATATTGCTTAATATATTATTAGTGTGAGTAGTTTCCACTCTCACCATGATCGTTTTGGTGCCCAAGCATGTTACAAGATCGTCCATATTATAACAAGCACATCCTCCAACTTTTGGTTGAAGGGCTTCATAATTAATATATTTCTTTTTGCATTAAGTTATTTTAAAGAGCCTTTTGTGCTTAAATCTTGATTATTCCAATATCAAGATTCTCCCTCCTCCATGATCATTCAAATGAGGCGCCCCTCTCATTTTATTTGCTCTTCTTGATTCCAAGAAACATGAGAGATCCTCTAGAGGGTATATTTTACATGTTGGACCCTAGGTTTTGGGTAAATTGCACTTTACACCAAAACTAGGTTTTAAAGCACAAGGATTGCTCTACAAGCTATATCTTGGTACCCAAGCTTGTGGAATCCATATCACTACATCATAATCATTCTCATGATGTCTCAACATTAGAGGAACATCTTATCATGTGCAAATTGCAAATAAACCCCTCAACTTGGGTAATTTGCACTTTAGTCCATTATTAACAAAACAATGTTTCAACATTATGCAAAAAGGACTGAAATTGAAACATAGGTTCCTCAAAAGCCTTAATTACATTTCAAGAAGTACAAGCAAGTATCTAATCACTTATTTAAGCAAAACACCTAGGGTTAGTACATAACCCAGGTCAGGGATGTTACAAATTATCCACCCCTTACAAGGATTTCGTCCCCGAAATCATTACAAAAACATATTAAGAGAAAAGAGCAGGATATTTCCTTCTCATCTCTTCCTCTAGTTCCCACGTGGCTTCTTCAACACCACGGTGATTCCAGAGGACTTTTATAAGACTTATGTCTTTCTTTTTCAGCTTCTTAATTCTTCTATCAAGAATCGACACAGGTCCTTCTTCATAAGATACATCATCATTCAATTCAACTTCCATAGGTTGCAGAACTGATTCTGTATCAGGATGACATTTCCTAAGCATGGAAATGTGAAACATTGGGTGTAACTTTTGCAGCTCTGGTGGTAACTCTAGCTTATAAACCACCTTTCCAATCCGTTCAATGATTGGATAAGGCCCCATAAACCTAGGAGTTAACTTTCCTTTCCTTCCAAATATAAGAACTCCTTTCCAAGGTGAGACCTTGAGGTACACTTTGTCTCCAACCTAGAATTCTAAAGGTCTATGACGCTTATCAGCATATGATTTCTACCTATCTTGTGCAGTCTTTAACTATTATTATATTATCTTAATCTTTTCAGTGGTTTGCTGCACAAGATTAGGACCTAAAAGTTGATACTCACCAGTTTCATACCAACATAAGGGAGATCTACATCGTCTACCATACAAAGCTTCATAAAGTGCCATGTCAATGCTATGTTGATAGTTATTATTGTAGGCATACTCTATCAAACTTAGGTGCAGATCCCAACTTCCTATAAACTGAAGAACACATGCTCTAAGCAAGTCTTCCAAAGTCTGTATAGTCCTTTCTGACTGTCCATCAGTCTGAGGATGAAAGGTTGTACTAAACCTTAACTTTGTGCCTAAATCTTTATGAAGTCGCTCCCAAAAATGACTCGTAAACTGGGGACCTCTGTCAGAAACAATGGTAACTGGGACCCCATGCAACCGCACTATCTCATCTACATACAACTGTTCCAGTTTCTCAACAGAATAGGTTGTTTTGACAGGTAAGAAATGTGTTGTCTTTGTCAACCTATCAACTATTACCCAGATGGAATCATGTCCTTTGGCTGTTCTTGGTAAACCAACCACAAAATCCATGGTTACATGATCCCACTTCCACTTTGGTATGGGTAAAGGTTGCATTGTTCCTGCAGGCTTCTGGTGTTCAGCTTTAACTTGCTGACACACAGGACACCGCATAACAAACTCAGCAACATCTTTCTTCAAACCAAGCCACCAATACATATCTTTCAAGTTTTGATACATCTTGGTGCTTCCTGGATGCATAACATACATTGAAGAATGAGCTTTTTCCAGGACTAACTTCCTCAAGTTATCCACATCAGACACTATCATTCTACCATGATAACAAGCTACATGATCATCTGAGTCATAGAAACCATCTCGTTTCTCACTACCATACTCCGATCTAATCAGTTGAACTGCAACATCAACTTATTGTGCCTCCTTAATCTGCTATCTCAAGGTAGGCTTTATATGCATCTCAGCTAACAACCCGGCTAACAATGGTACTTTTAACTGTATATTGTCTTTCCTTAAGGAGATAAGCATATCTCTCCTAGAGCACACCAAAGAATTCAACTGTGCTCTGTCTAAAACTAGTGTTGTTGATTTCCTACTCAAAGCATCAACAACTACATTGGCCTTCCCTAGATGGTAATCAATTGTACAATCATAGTCCTTGATTAACTCCATCCAGCGACATTGCCTCATGTTAAGCTCATGCTGAGAAAAGATATACTTAAGGTTTTTATGGTCTGCGAAAATCTGGAATGTCTCTCCATAAAGATAATGTCTCCAGATCTTCAGGGCATGAACTACAGCAGCTAGCTCTAAATCGTGTGTCGGATAATTCTCCTCGTGTTTCTTAAGCTGTCGAGAAGCAAAAGAAACCACTTGTTTATCCTACATAAACACACATCCAAGTCCATTCTTAGAGGCATCACAGAAAACTATATACCCTTTCCCTTGCTAAGGTAAAACAAGAACAGGTGCACTTGTCAACCTTTCCTTCAATAGCTGGAATGATTGCTGACACTTGTCACTCCAGGTAAAAGGAACATCCTTCCTGGTTAACTTAGTCAAGGGTAAATCTATGGAACTAAAGTTCTTAATAAAACTCCTATAATAGCTTGCCAACCCTAAGAAACTTTGTATCTCCGTTGGCATCTTCGGCTGCTCCCATTGCAGGACATACTCTACCTTTTTAGGGTCAACACGTATACCTGAAGCAGATATTACGTGCCCAAGAAAATATACTTCTGGTAACCAGAACTCACACTTGCTAAAGTTAGCATATAACTTATGATCTCTTAGCAAAGTTAGAGCTTGATGAAGATGATGTTCATGCTGTTGGGCATCTCTACTGTAGATCAGAATGTCATCTATGAAGACAACAACACACTGATCAAGAAAAGGTCGAAAGATTCTATTCATGAGTTCCATAAATGCAGCTGGTGCATTAGTTAGTCCGAACGACATAACTGTGAACTCATAGTGACCATACCTTGTCCTAAAGGCAGACTTAGGTATGTCACCCTCCTTAATACGTAACTGGTGATATCCCGACCTCAAATCTATCTTTGAAAAGACAGTTGCACCACGCAACTGATCAAAGAGATCATCAATCCTCGACAAAGGATACTTATTCTTTATTGTTACTTTATTTAACTATCTATAATCAATGCACAACCGCATTGACCCATCTTTCTTTTTAACAGAGAGGATTGGAGCACCCCAAGGTGAAGTACTCGGTCGGATGAAACCCTTCTCAAGCAACTCTTGCGGTTGTTTCTTGAGTTCTGCCATCTCAGCAGGCGCCATCCTATACGGTGTTTGTGCTATCGGTTGCGTGTCCGGAACTAGATTAATCTCAAAATCTATTTCTCGGGGTGGAGGTACACCTAGAAGTTCTTCAGGAAATACATCTTCAAATTACCTGACTATAGGAACTTCAGCAGGATTAGGACTTTCCATGGTGGTATCTACCACATGGGCCAAGAATGCATAACATCCTTGTCTCATCAGCTTCTCAGCAACCATAGCCGACACAATACAGGTGGGTAGAATCTTTCTTTCTCCTTGAAAGATCCATGTGTCACTTTCATCAGTGAACACATCCTGCTTGGACTCACAATCCAAGACAACCTTATACCTTTCTAAGGTATCCATCCCAAGGATTACATCGAATCCATGCATCTCAAGTGGTATAAGATCCACTTGAATGTGATGATCAAAAAAGAAGAGAATGTAGGGAGAACATATCTCCTGCAACACAGCAGATCCCATTAAAGGAGTTTCTAACAACAAACTATCTGCTCTATGAGTTGTAGTCATATCACAATCAAGAATCACTCTTCGAGTGATAAAGGAATGTGTAGCACCCAGATCAATTAAAACAGATACGACACAAGATGTAGACATATCCAAATTAAACAACTCCATCTGACCTGCCACAACCCGAGGGTTGATCACTGCATCAGGTGGATTCATTGCGTAAAACCTCACCGTCGCCTGTGGTTGATTCAGTGATCGATGACTAGGTGCTGATGATCCAGCTTGGGATGCTTGTCCACGTCCTCTAGCGTTGCCTGGAAACTGTCTCCTTTGAGATCCTTGTTGACTCTGCCTTTGAGGTTGAGTCACACTCACTTCTCTGGATCTACAATCTTTCATCAGATGTCCCATCTTTCCACATATGTAACAACTTCTATTCAGTTTTATGTGGTCTGGGTGGTCCTGTAACCGACATAGATGTTGAGATACGAGCTCCTTCTAGTGGTAGGCTTCATCCTCTACCCCTATTTGACGTCCACTGCATCTGGGTACTGAATCTAGGTGGTGGTGTAGGCATAAAAAACCTAGTTTTCTTGAAATCTTTAGATGAGGATCCTTGTAACTGGGGATACATCCTCTTGTTCATGGTCTGTCTCTTATATGACACTGACCTCTCTATCCTCCTGACTGACTCCACAAAGGTAGAAAACCTTTCCTTGTTCTCCAGAGAAGACACAGGGGTGGTCAAATCAGTGTTTAATCCTTTCTCAAAACGCCTAATCCTTTCTTCATCTGTTGATGCCATGTGCGGGCAGAACCGCAACAGCTCTATGAACTTAGCCTCATATTTGCTAATGTTCATAGGTCCATGTCTTAACCTCTCAAACTGAGAGATTTTCTCATCCAAGAACGTCTTAGGAAAGTATCTATTGACAAATTCTCATCGAAATACTTCCCATTCGATCTCCACACCTGGCCTTTTCTGTTCTTCCATGGTCCACCAATGACCAGCACTCCCCTTGAGAAGATACACAACATGTCTAACCTTCTCAGCCTCTGGGATGTTTAGGATTCTAAAGGCCTTCTCTCATTCAGTTAGCTACAAGTCAGCATCTGTTGGGTCAGATGTTCTAGTATATTCTGTGGCTCCAACCCGGCGAAGTCGTTCAAATGTCTTGCCGGTTCCTTGTCCTTCTGGATGGGTAGGTGCCCTAGGTACATGTATAGGCATCCTATCAGTCATGTGTGTCATGGTAGTCATGAACTGCCCAAACATGGCTTGGAAATTTGGATTCCCCATGTCAACTGGGTTGAACTGGGGTGGTTCAGGTACATGTTCTTCCCTTTCTTGGTTTCTTGCACCTTCTCTAGGTGCAGCGACACTACTCTCAGCAACGTGTTCCTCGTGTGATCCAAACATATTTAGTTTTCTCTTCTCCTCCTATATGAGCATAAGACACTATCAGATATACTGGAAGACACTAGAACAAACTTTACAACCCTAGTCCTATGTCTCTGTAGACTCAGCGAACCTAGAGCTCTGATACCACTAATTGTAGGACACGTTTCAGATAAAACCTTATTAACGATGCGTAAGCGATTAATTAGCAGTGGAATTACTGAAAATCACAAAATTTTAAAACTTTTTGTAAAGAGCACCACATATATAAAACTTTTTGCATAAAGAAATGAAATAAGTTGTTTACAAGCTGATACATCAATATATCTCTGTATCATTACATCTTGAGAGTCATAACATTGACTATCATGTTAAGCTGTACATGAGCAGTATACAAAAATTCTCGAGGCATTAAGCCAAAAATATCAGATCTATATTAAACCATCTACTGACTCCTAGGACCTGAGAGTACAGAGACGACACATAGGACTTTCTATATATACAAGACCTAACAGACAATGTCTCCACCTGAGGATCACTGTTGTCCCTGATGTTGTTGCTGCTGTTGTTGCTGTTCACCCACTGAAGGGTTTCTTCGTCCTCGGCGTCTACCTAAAAAGTTGAATCCCACGGGGGTGAGACAATTGAATAATTATCCCAACGAGAGTTATAACTCTCTGCCAGAAGCATTGTTATTGCAAATAATGGAATAACACTGAGCAGTAATATTATAATTATTCAACAGCAGGCAAATTCATTGAATATCTAAGTAGAGCAGTATTCTCTAAGCAATCATTTCAATTATAACTTGACTGAATAAGAAGCCATTTAATCAGTAAGGAATATGAAGAACATGTATATTACTGGTCCAATTAGGACTAATTAAACAATGCATCATCAATCATTGTTTCTCGTAGTTCAACCTAAGTAATTATGCTACACGACTGATTGCATTTTACAAACATACTTATCCCTGAGGAGGTGAGATATACCGCTCATACTCTAACCGACCATTACAAAATCGCAATCAGTACCATACATAGGTCGTCAGAAGAGCCAGATTTCTATGACCTCATCTTCCTCAGTCAGTGTGGGGATCATCATGCAGGACATCTTATGTCTCTGCCATAATAGCTATCCAGGGTATATAGGCACTTCTCTATTAGAGTTACAGTGGCATGTTGTACTCTCTTCGCAATCGAGGGATTTCTTGTTTATCTCACATCGATTCGGCATTAACAACATCATCGGGAGATTAGTGATACATCATCCCGACATATACATATAATGAAGGATTGAGAGATTTGATGTTTATCTCACATCAATTCCTCCATTAGGACGTAAGGATATTCGCGTCCATAACCCCCACATACTCAAAAGTATGCTCTCTAGGAGTTCCCTTAGGAAAATCTGTTTCACCATCATCTAACTTTTGAAGATGATGGATCTATGGTCAGGGCTCTACATGATATCATTATACTTGATTATTTAAGTACATTATGGCATTCTTTTAGCATCAGGCATGTTTTCAAACATAAACCATTCAAACAATTGCTGTAAAGAAAGAGTACTATTTGTATCAAGTTCAATTCACCTCTTGTTAATATTGGGATCTCAATCCCTAACCATCTCATCATTGTAATTCAGGAATATGGGTATTCAAACCCTTATATCATTAGAACACTTGTTACCAAGTATCATACTGCCATCATGTCATTTGACAGTATAAACAAGATAATAACAATGCTGATATTTCATATGGCTCATATAGCCTATCAATCTCTTATGTTACCTCTTCCCTAGGCAACATAACATATCATTGCTTACAAACTTATTAAGTACTTTCGATAAGAAAAGCTTCATAGCTCATACCTGGCTATGTTCAATATTCCATAAAACCTACATAATTAGTACAGATGGATACAAACACATCTATTTTAGATCAACATAATGCAAAACATTAATAACATCACTATTTAAGGGTTGCACCACTATGCCCTTGCCAGGGTTAGGGTTTCCCTTTTTATTTCAATTAGGGTTAATGACTTATCATTGCAATACTCAGTCATAGAGCTTATGTTATACAACATAACCCAAAATTAGGGTTTACTATTCACAATACATCCCATTACTCTAGATTAGGGTTTACTAATCACATTGCATCACATTACCCTAGATTAGGGTTTACTATTCACATTGCATTACATTACCCTAGATTAGGGTTTACTATTCACATTGCATTACATTACCCTAGATTAGGGTTTACTATTCACATTATGAATTATGATCATACTTTCATCATATATTAGGGATATTTCCATTACTACCCTCAAATTAGGGTTAGAATTCATTAACCATCATAATTAGGGTTTCATGGTATCACTAACATGGATCATACCCTAAATAGGCATTCCTTCATATTGAGAGTCCATTACTTGATTACATAAGAAATCTTTTCTCGCTCATCCCTTATATGAGTTGATGCTTTCATCACCCTTGATTAGGCTAAGTCAACTCAACATTGAGATCATGGCTATGCCATTACTATTGTGATCATTAAAGCTCACTCATTCAAAGAGTACTTAATCACTCTATCCCATCAAGGATACCTTTATTATAATCACCATTGATTATAACATGCACTAATCAACTAATCACTGGGTCCTTTAATCACTTTAAGTATCCATGAGGTTTAGGTTAATCAATCACCAAACCATCTTGACCCTTAGAATCTCAAACGATCTTGACCTACATGGTCCTCAAACGGTTTTGCACACTAAACTTCCAAATGGTCTAACACCATTTGGACCTTCATGCGGTCTTGGTCTGCCCTTGAGATCGTTTGGTAAAGTAGACCTCCAAAACCGTTTGCTAAAGTAGAGGTGAAGACCGTTTAGTCAAGTTTGACTTTGAAACTGCATGGATGCAACCGGCCTTGAAACTGCATGAGACCAAACGGTCTGGGATCGTTTGGTCCCAAACGGTCTTGAGACCATTTGGTCCCAAACAGTCTTGAGACTGTTTGCACTCAAACGGTCTTGAGACCGTTTGGACCAAACCACCTCAAAACCGCAAGGACCAAAAAGTGTTTCTACCACTTCAATTGAATTAGGGTTTCCAATGTTGAACTTCTCAATCGATCATGCACATGTTAGCCAATCATCAATTGTGTTAATTAGGTCAACCCTCAACTGATTTGACACTCAAGTGACCCTCAATTGATCATCAATTAGGGCTTGGATCAATTGGATTAGGGTTTGAAATCGATGACCCTTCAACATACTTCAATGTGAGTCTAATTGATTTGAAATCATTGAACCATCATTCACTTTGTTCATGATCTTACCCTAAACGGTCTTGGGATCATTTGGATGACATCCAAATGGTCTTGAGACCGTTTTCCCATTATTTTATCAAAAACAAAGTCATTCAATTAGGGTTTGGATCCTAGGTTTAGTCACCAATTCAGCAATTGATTACTCATCAACTTGATATCATTGGATCCTTATTTGGTCAACCATGCTTAACCCTAGACCTCCAAACGGTCTTGGGTGATCACCAAACGGTCTTGAGACCGTTTGGGTGATCCCCAAATGGTTTTGAAACCGTTTGGGTCACTCAACCCAAACTTCAACATAATTCAATTATTAAAATCAGCAATTAACCCGATTAGGGTTTTGATGATTGTTGGACCTTCAATTGGTGAACCTCTTGGAATTAATTGATGATTTTTGGTAGGTAATTAGTCTACATCATTCTCAACAATCCTCCAAATGGCCAACGCCTCCAAACGGTCTTGGACCGTTTGCTTCTATGCGGTCTAGAGAAACCGTTTGCATTGAAACGGTTTGAAACCGTTTGCTCCCAAACGGTTTGGGAAACCGTTTGAGCAAGGTTGGGAGACCATTTGCTAAAGTAGATTTTGGATAAACATAGAGATTAACGTCATCATCTTCTATCTCTGTTCAACCAAGAACATGGGCTGTTCTTCATAGAAATGATAGCAAAAACACACAAAGGTATCTAAAGAAGAAGTATAAGCAACGATTTTAGGAAAGAAGGATGCATTAACAAAGATTAAGGGTTAGAGTTATAAAACCCACCTCTAGGACTGATCCAGAGCTCCAAGCTCTGTAACTGTAATGGTGGATGAAGCTCCAGTGGTTGTCCTAGCTTCGTTCTTCAAGTTTTGGATGGAGAAGATGGCTAGAAAAGGAAAACGTGTGAAGGAAACTATGAATCCAACCTTGTTTTAGGGTTTTCCCCCAAGAATCCGAGGTAGGGGATGACCAAGGCTCACCTACAGGTTGATCATTCTCCCTCTGCTCTAGATCTCTTCCTTGGTCTATCTAAGAAAGGTGATGAGAAGAGGAAACTAAGGATACAGTTGTTATGTGTTTTTGGGAAGGATATACATAATAGATTTGTATATGGGTTTTTAGGGAAAAAGGAAAAAGAGAATTATTTCCTTTTATCTCTCAAGTATATCCACCAAGTCCTCCTCCACTTCTTGGATATGTGGCCACCTTATAAAACCTTGTAAGACTTCTAAAATATCCAAGGTTTAAAGGAAAAGAGACCAAACATCTTAATAAGTTGTATATTAATATCCATCCTTATTGGATATTGCTTAATATATTATTAGTGTGAGTAGTTTCCACTCTTACCATGATATTTTTGGTTCCCAAGCATGACACAAGCTCGTCCATATTAACACAAACACATCCTCCAACTTTTGGTTGAAGGGCTTCATAATTAATATATTTCTTTTTGCATTAAGTTGTTTTAAAGAGCCTTTTGTGCTTAAATCTTGATTATTCCAATATCAAGATTCTCCCTCCTCCATGATCATTCAAATGAGGCATCCCTCTTATTTTATTTTCTATTCTTGATGCCAAGAAACATGAGAGATCCTCTATAGGGTATATTTTACATGTTGGACCCTAGGTTTTGGGTAAATTGCACTTTACACCAAAACTAGGTTTTAAAGCACAAGGATTGCTCTACAAGCTATATCTTGGTACCCAAGCTTGTGGAATCCATATCACTACATCATAATCATTCTCATGATGTCTCAACATCATAAGAACATCTTATCATGTGCAAATTGCAAATAAACCCCTCAACTTGGGTAATTTGCACTTTAGTCCATTATTAACAAAACAATGTTTCAACATTATGCAAAAAGGACTGAAATTGAAATATAGGTTCCTAAAAAGGCTTAATTATATTTTAAGAAGTACACGCAAGTATCTAATCACTTATTTAAGCAAAACACCTAGGGTTAGTACATAACCCATGTCAGGGATGTTACAGATATTCTAGGCATATTAAGATCGATATACTTTTTTTATCACATTTGTAGACAAGAACATGCTAATAAAATATATGTGTGTTCATTGCCAGATAATGAATTTTTTTTCCAACATTTGGATGTATTCACCAAAAGATGTGAATACACCCAAACAATAGGCATATTCCTATTAATAATGTGCTATTTTACTAATTAGTTCGAAAGTGGTACGATTTTGATTACTATTTTAGAGAGTGTTATTTGACTTTATTCTATTTTTATCACAATCTTTTTACTTGCATGTGATTTTTATAATTCTATTTATGATCACGATGAAATGTTTGTGACATTTTACTATTTATAATAATAAGATGAATAAGTATATTCTAAGAGTTGTATAAGTTTGTTTACCCACTATACACTCGTTCTTTCCAAGTCCATCATAGACTCCTACATACTAAGTCCCTTACTTTTCACTGATACCCCTAGGGCTAGCAAAGCAAGATCCGACCCGAACTTGAAATTTTTAATCGAGTTAGGGTCTATGGTTTTTCGACCTGACTCGAAATTGACCTGAACCAGAAGAACTCACAATTAATTTGAAGTTAGATCCGGATTTGGACTTTGACCCGAATTGACCCAATATTCAAATAAAATTACAAATACTAAAATTTCAGACACCCAATGGCGTATTAAATTAATAATTCATCACTCGTGAAGTTTATTTTCACAATTCTGTATAGTTTATTGTTTGTATGATTTATTAATTATTTATAAATTTGTGCTGATAACTCTCGAGCACACTACAATAATCTTTATATGTGTTTCTCAATCACATTTTTAGTTTCTTTATGATGAAATTTGTTGATTACATTTGGTAGTTATTAATGATTAGACATATCACATAATTTTACAAAATTGTTCTCTCGATATTTTGATTTGCGGGTTAGATTCAAAAGATCCAAAAATATTTACAGATCGAATTAGTGTCAAGGGTTTTGAGCCGATAATCTATCTTTTACAAATTTAAAGTTCCAAAAAGTATTGACTCGAAATGATTCGCAATAAAACCCGGTCAACTGAAAAGATTGCCACCCCTAGATACCCCTACTAACCTAATATCATTTGCTGGTGATTGATAGATAATGTCAATTCACATTAGTCGGGTGTGGGCGTTAAATTTGCGTTGAGTTACTGGTAGTGCGAGTCTCGTGCGTGCTAGTTAAAGGACCTAATTTCAAACGGTTGAACAAAAGTGTACCTAAATTTGAGCTTATGAGTTGCGCGTCGACTCACCTATTGATAATGTGTCCAATAAAAAAATGCCTCTTAACATTAAGAACCAAAAAAGATAAACGAATACATTATTTTTACCTCAAATTGAGTACAACAAAGCAATCAAATCCTATGCTTGACATTAAACATAATGGATTATTTTTTGGCTGACTTTTATATCAAATTGAAAGAAAAAGATTATATACAATTATCACGTTTGATGTCAAATAGGAAAATTGAAAGACATAGCTACTATAATTAGTATAGTTACTATAAAAGCAATTACATTTTGATGTAAAATAAGAAAAATAATGATACAGCTATTGTAGTTAGTATAATTATTATAAAAAGGAACAACATGACTTTTGTCATTTGACATTACATATTCTTAATATAAAAAGTATGTGATTATGTATTGTGTAAAATAAAATTAAGAGATTAAAATTATTGTAATAGAATATAAAAAATACTTAAGAGACACACTACCTATTCATTATAATTAATCATATTAAAGAACACCATTATGTTGTTTCTTTTAATGTAAACTAATAAAGATACGAGTGATGTACACGGATAACATATAGTTCAGCTCTTTGATAAATATATGGCGTTTCTCAATACACATACATGTATCATACTTATTACAATATTTATTCTTATTAAACTAAATCACCCGTGGGTGGCCACAAGGTCCATAGGTTACACTCAAGGCCTACTAACAAAGATGTGGATATGACTTTATATCATTCGAAGTGGACGACAAGTTTCATCACTCAAAATCCAATTTAACCGGTTAGACTTGTAGGTTATTTGTGGATTTTGACCAAATTTGACAAGTCAATATAAAAGGAAAGCAGACAAAAGTTCCCTACCGGACCATGTTTCAAAAAGAAAAACCGGGCTGACTATTGCGGGAGTAAATTTTAACCCATTATCTGTGCCCACATCAATGCTCACAATATGAGGTCCCTTGACTTGTGGGACCATGACAGAGTATACTGTTTAGTTTTACTGGGAACATTGTCTTGGACACAGGATTTAAACCTGACTACTACATTAACGATCCAAGAAATGACGAAACGGGATCATATTTTTCTGCAGGGGAGGCATGTCCCACAAGTCTGACCTAGAAGATGATGCACGAACAATCTAGGTGTGTTTCACAGAACGAGATGCACGAGAACATTCCCCCGACAGTTCGCGAAGGCGCGTGGACTTTTGTGTGAAAATGATGTAGCTGCTACCTTAGACGTCTGCTCATATTTGCCAAGCATAGACTAGTTCGAACCTAAAAGACGTCGGGATACCAACCATATTTATATAGCTTCTGGTTACTTTCTATCCGGTTCTCTACTCTTTGCATGGCCAACATTGAATTAGAACACGTGATTTATACAATTATACTTATATACGGTTGGCAGTTTGAGATAATAGGACTCAAGAGGAATTTCGATTGACACGTTACCTTCCTTCCACTGGTTTGTTTACATCGCCAGCATTGACAATGACAACTACATAAAAGCAACGTCGGGCACGATTCCCGACTCAAAGTCTCTACCTTTGCTAGGACAACTGGCATGGCATGGTACATAAGGTAGGTGGTTGCGTATAGATGGACACGGGAGAAAGGAAAGCGAAACGTGGTTTCAACCCAACAGACGGAGAGATGGATTAATTGGTAAGCCAAAAAGAGATAAAACTTGCACTAAATAGACATTATTGCTTTCTCACCCTATTTAATCGTTTGAGTTCAAATCGAACTGGGCAAAGTGGAATGAGGTGATTGAACCTGTGGAATAGGGTGAGTACGTAGTAAACAAGAGGAAAGACACGAGGTCGTAAAGGAATAAGTGATTAAATAAAATCCAAGTTGAATCAACTTTTCCCCCCTTTTCTCTTTAAACCAACGATGCAATAAATTAGATATATAACATCCCACAAAAAAAACGTTTATTAACATTATATTTCTCAGAGTAGTGATACACACACCATGAAACAAACTCAGAAACAAACCCGATTAAGAGCGGTATGAAAATCTTCTAACAACCATTAATGATCTAATATTTTTGTCTACTAACAAGTATATTTTATGTACATATGTGTATATTTTTTTGCACTCCTTTTTGTGTAAACGTGTTCACAAAAATTATGGTATAGGCCATCAACTCAATAATAGCCCAACAACATTCTTCAACATTTCAATATTTTGGGTATTGGTTTGTGGTCATTTTTGTTCTATCTGCATAAATATTTTGTGCTCTACCTTTCATATAAATGTGTATTGTGGGAACATATTGGAAGACCCCTAACCTAGTTATACCCTAATTTTCTTTGATTATCATAATTGAATGCTTCATTAAGAGAGCGTCTTAATTTAATCCTCGTTATACCTTATTTTCCATGATTGTATGTTTTCTTGCTTAATTGTAAGTATGAGGACTTGATTGCAATTTATGTGAAAAATATATTAGATCTTGTTTTACTCCATGCATGTATCTTGTATGATGTGGTTTGAACGCTTTTCAACCTTGGTAGAGTTGTGTCACCTCCTTCAGTTATAACATTAACTCTAGCCTTAGTCTAGTGGTGGAGGGTAGGGAGCCTCAATGGTTGAATCTAGACCTAGATGGGTCTAAGATTGAGGAGCCCTGATGGCCTGCCTCAAACCCTAGACCTCTATGGGTTGGATGTTGAGCAGTTTGATGGATCATGGAGTGGTGACATCGATGGGTTTTGAAGTGGCGATCTCCATGGGTCTTGGAGTAGTTTCTTGAGTGTTCAAGTTGATGTGCAACTCAATGGGTGAGGTTGATGGGCACCTCTATGGGTGACGTTGGAACCTGGATTGATGAGAAAGAAATGAGGTTCAATGGTTTGGAGATCATGAACCGTAATGAGTTGACGTTGAGGTTTACCTCGATGGGTCATGCAGTTGGATATTGGTAGTGGAAGTCGAATAGTACCACCATGGGTGGGGTTGAAGGGAGATTTTATGGGTCCAGAGATGTTGTAACTTGATGGATCAGATCCTTAATGGGTGACTGTCATGGGATGGGAGAGGATGATCCTAGATGGATTTTCTTTGCACATGATTCAGTGGGTTCACTTATAAGGGTTGTTTTGAATTTATTTACCACAATTGCCTACAAATACCCACCCCATCGACCCCATGACCCATTTGAAAGCCAAGCGATTTTAGAAAACATGGAGAGGATCTAAAGTGGTTGATTGGAGATCCAAGGACCTTGATGTCTTGTAAGGTTGCAAGTCCATGAAAGTTTGAAGATCTAGCTTCTTTTTTTGGATCCAAAACAAGATCACCTTATTTTAACCATAGATCATGTATTGTCTCTTCTTAATCTTTTCTCTTCTTTATGTTCTTCCATTCTTATCCTTCCTTTGGCTGAAATTCATGATTATCCATGGTGGTTATTGCCCTAAATAGCTAAAGATCCCTCATTTTCTCTCTTTTTAACATAGTTGTGTACATATCTTGATTGGAGAAGCTTTTGTGGGTTGTTTGGAGGTGATTTGAATCATTTTATGTGGTGTCTGTTGGTATGTATGCCTAGAGAGCCAGTCATATGATGATTGTAATGTGACATCATGTACATAATTTGATTAATAATAAAGGAAATCCTGACTAATTTGTTCAATTATGAAATGATTATATAACATCATAGATTTCTAAAGAATGATGTGACTTGATGAAATATGTTTTTAGGCTAAGGAACAAAATAATGAGATCATATGTACGATAAAAATATATACATTCTTGTTATATCCCTACTCAGATATTATTGTGGAAGTAAAATTGACAACAATAATACATTAGACTAGAATATTTGTTGAATGAGGATAGAGTCTCATTACTCATAATATTGGATATCAAGTCAAACACATAGGTACTTGTTAGAGAACAATGTATTGGATAGACCCACCTTGAGAGTGATACATGGAACCATTGACTGATAGTCATAATTAACTCTCAAATTGATAGTGGTGATTGTCGTTCTTAGATATGAAGTCTCTAGACTCATCACATGTCATTTGATGAACTTTGACACCATTCAACATGACTTTGAATAAGGGTTTCTATAAAGATGGTGCTCGAGTATGTTGTGGCACATGGGCATTGAAAGTGAGTGATGTAGATAAGATTTGTCCCTCATACCTGAATTCATGTCCTGGCCACTTGATAAGGGATACTAAGAAACACATGGCCATGTTCATGTGAGTCAATATGTGATATTGAGCTCACGTGCATCTTAATAGTTTGTTCTAGTTCAAGAAACATATATTGAGTACTAAGAGGATGATAAGTCTATGCCTCACATCAATCTAGATATCTGAGATAAAGGAACTATACAGTCACAGTAACACTGATCAAATATGTAGGTTGAAGTTGTTCTCCAACTTTTCAATTACTTGGGCATCAATGATGTGTTGCTAGATACCACTCATTGCTTGTAATGTTATAATCTGGTTGCACATATTCATCGCCAATGTAATTTAGAACTATAGGGTCACACACATAGGATGCACTTGAAAGTGGAGTTTAATCAGGGACAAGATTCAATTAAGTTACAAAAGTGTTTAGGTAAACAAAGGGAATAATATTGGTTGATAGTCAACCGACCAGAGTGTCCAATTGATCGATTGATGTGCTTGTCAACTGAGTGGAGTGTCTAGTCGATTGATTGGATTGTGCTGACTCTGACCAATGGAACCAGTTAGTCAACCGATTGAAATGTTTAATCGACCAACTGATCAATGTTTCCAATAGATAGTCAGAGTAGCCAACTGACATATAGCGATGTCTAATCGATCGACTGGATCAAATGGGCAACTTTGAATGAATCAAACTATTTAATGTTGGTTGAAATGAAACATATTAATCATTACAATTAAACTAGTGCTATTGCAC
Source organism: Alisma plantago-aquatica (assembly GCA_963693085.1). NCBI lineage: Eukaryota > Viridiplantae > Streptophyta > Magnoliopsida > Alismatales > Alismataceae > Alisma > Alisma plantago-aquatica. Next base: position 643,847,693 of record OY856415.1, read on the forward strand.
CACTGACCACCAACCAGTCAATCGACTGACTGTGCGTGGCTTCCCAACCATGAGATTTGACCCTTTGTCTCCCTAGGGTTTCTGAAACCCTGACCTAGTCACCCCTATTTAAAGGGGGATAGCCAAGTCTCTTAATATACTTACACTTGACTTCTCAGAATTGTGGTAATGTGAGAGCCCAAGTAATCTTACCCGTGAAAGGGAGAGATAGTAAGGGATAAGAAGTCAACACTAGCACGTTGAGAAATGAAGGGGAAACTCCTTCCCATTGACTCAAGAAGAGTGAGGTAGAGTTAGTGGTCTGTGTGTACTACATAGAGGCGTTGAAGCTTTTGTTTAGACACTAGTAGGAGTCTGCCAATTACAATTTGTGTGTGCTACACTAAGGGGACATCGTCTGTGTGATGATTAAAAAGGAAGCACATCTTTGTGTAAGGATATTTGCTGGACTTATTCTAGGACAAGGCACATCTTTCACCCTCTTTCCAAATACATCTTTATTGATGTAATCTGCTAGTTAGGAAATATGGACAATTTTTTTTTCACTTCCACTTTTTACTCTGTCTCCATATTTCCCAATAGTGGTATCAGAGCCATGTTAATTTACAAAGCAACATGATTTAAACCTAAAGTATATGATCAAATTAAGTTTTATCATTTATTTTGTTTGCTACGATGCGAGCACTGAATGGTTAATATGCATATCTGATTAAATACCACATCCTCTAAGAAATGTCCCGTAGATCCTATATATATGATATACATACATGTATATCATATATATATGCGATTAATACACAACACTCTAAATTTTTTTTGATGGTGGATGTATGTGTGGTTATGGCCAAAACCCCTTGGATGCTTGTTCATGGTTGAATGGTTTATTTCCTGCCTTAATAAATTTAGTTTGTGTACTGAGCCTTCCTCTCTCTTTTCCAAATGTAGTTAATGCTTAACCCTAAATGGTTCCCTTGGATGTAACTTGAGGTATTCACTTTTCATAATGTAATAAATAAAAAGGATTATCATTACTTTTCTTTTGGCAAGAAAAAGTGTTCTGACCATGTGAGTCGACTGATTGGAAGTTGAGTCACTCGACGAGAGTATTGGAGGAGCCAGACAACCAGAGGTGCCATTCAACCAACTAAAGACCCAATTTATCGACTAGAATAAGAGCCAATCATTCAATTGTAGGCCCAAGAGAATGAATGGAGGAGTGCAACCATCCACTTGAGCCACGACCTAGTCGACCAACTGAAGAAGACCTATTGACCAACAAGCAGACCAACCAATCTACTGGATGAGTCTAGTCGAGTGATCGGTCTGTTTCCAACACAATTGTTTTTTCTATATAGGTTGATAAATGTGATGTTTGACCTTAGGTGGATATAATATCTTTGTGTCTCTAATGAATTGCATTAGAGTGGTTAGAACCATCACTCTTATTTTGTGATTGTATGTTTCATTTGTGGATATAGTATGTATATGATACATATTATAAGTATGTGGTGATTGGATATGTATATGTATTTATAAATAAAACCCCTCAATCAAATATTAAGTCTTAGATGATTTCCATAAGAAGAATACATGACAAGCTTGATCACCGAAGAGTGGGGACTCCAAAGCATGGTACACCATGTATCTCATGTAAGTGTGATGGTATATATGTACACATGCCAAAGGAGGGTTCAGTTCTATCATGTTGTCTTTTGGTCCAGGCTTAACTAGGTGACCTTAATAGGAGTAAATGCCAAGAAGCATACAGATGGACTGTGATAAGGAGTTGTGTATACCATTTATCCAAGAATTGTATTCGATGCAGTTAGAAAATGTTGCCTACCATAATAATTGGTTATGGATGCCAATGTTGGTTGGGTAATAACTTAATGCATTATGGATTTTGGCTCACTAGAATATTGTATAATGCAATATTTGGAATTGATGGTGAGGAGGACCATTAATTTGATCAAAATAGTGGGAGAGGATATTAATTGAAGGCCTAATACTTTTCCAATCAAATCAAATCAAGAATGCTTTGACAAATGAAAATTTTCCTTTGTAGACACAAAAAGATAACACCTATTCATTTCATCGGTCCTTGGGACAGGAAAAATGAACGAGAAAAACTTCCATGACTGGTTCAGGGCATTGAGAATTATTCTCGACCTCCTATATTTTGACCAGGGATGTCAATGATGCTATCGAGCATCAACATTGATGGAATTGAGGTCATCTGTCGATACTTGATATTTTTTGAAAATTGGAGGTCGATTGGCATATCAATCGACTGGTCAAAATTGTCCTCAGACACAAAGTTTGTGTATCGATATGCCCCCTAGGAAAACATGCTATAGAGTGATAGAATTCAAAACCTGGAAAGGGATTCAAGAAAAGTATCAAAATCCTACAAATTAACATAAAACCCTAAGTTGATCAAAACAAAGATAGTCTTGAGGAAAACTAAGCTATATGAATTCTAAACTTGACTAATAATGTAGCTAAAACTGGAATGAATATGCATTCATTAGACATGCTTTACAAACCCATCATTTACACTAAACCACATACCATCTAAACAAGTTCAAAAGACACCATATGAGACATGGGATGGAAAATGTCTCGATGTGTCTTTTATGAAGATTTGGGGATGTGAAGCTTATGTGAGAAAACAATTTCAGAAAAGCTTGGACCCAAATTAGACAAATTTATTTTGTTGGATATCCTAAGGAAACCAAGGGGTATTACTTTTATATTCCATCCAATAACAAAGTGTTTGTTTCCAAGACTATGCTATTCCTTGAAAGGAATTTATTTCCAAAGGAAATAGTGGGAGAAAAGTAGAACTCAAAGAAGTTTGACACCAGTAAGAAAACATTGAACCTATAGAGGTACAGAAGGAACAATGAGAGTCACAAACTATTACAGAATCTCAAGTTCCTTATGTAACATAAGAACCTCGTAGATCTATGTTATAACCTAATTTTCACTTATATTTTACTTAGTTGAAATGAAATTATTTGAATAAAAGGGACATGTTGGAAATTTGGTGCGCTTTGTTTTAAAAAGTTTGATTTTTTTTACAAATTTTCTTTTTCTATGAATTTCATGATTGCTATTGATTTTAGTAGTCCAATAATGAATATAAGGAAAAAGGAAAAAGGAAGAAGGAACATCCAATATTTATAAAAAATAATGGATAAATAATAAAGTACTCTTAGAATCATGTGGAATTCCCTAGAAAAGTGGTGTGAAAGGCCACAAATAGTTGGGTTTCATTTTCATATGGCACCTAAAAATAATGTTAATCAAAATATGAGATATGGAAAAGGTAGAAAGAGAAAATAATCACTAGTACAACAATGATGTATAACGTCACATTTGATGTCGTCGGTTGGTGCACAAAAACCGACACCAATTGTCTAAGACGTCAGCTTATAAAGACAACTGACACCTATATGTGAAGACCGGCTGATTTACAAAAGACACAGGTATCGCTTTTTTTTTTTAACGTCAGTTTTTAATAAAAAAAATGACATCCAAAATCACCTGCGAAATACAAATTTTTAGCAAAAAAATTTGCCCCCAAAAAATTTAAATTCGGCATCGGTTGTGTAAAATACGACGACGCATGTTCCGCGCCAAGCCCCACGAAAGTTTTTATCCCCTCATTTGTCGCCAGTTTTTGTTAAAGAACTGGCGATTAAATATCCTTCGTGAGGCAAAATTCATTCCCTTATTTATCCTTAGTTTTGGAGGAATAACTGACGCGGATGTGTAGCACCCACGTGAGCTAGACTCTTCCCCTTTGTTGTTTAGTTCCCGATCTTCTCCTACATAGCTAGGTCTGGTGAGTTTTGTGCCACCTCCTCTTCTCTACTCACCACCTCTGCATGCCGCCACAACGAGCTCGAAGCTGCTCGCCGCCTCCGCGCGCCACCATGACGAGATTGAAGCTGCTCGCCGCCTCCGCGCGCCACCATGACGAGCTTGAAGCTGCTCGCCGCCTCTGTGTGCTGCCACGACGAGCTTGAAGCTAGTTGCTCATGCCGGAGCTGCTGCTACTGTTCAGTCTTCGGCTGCCACCACCTGCTCCCATCACCGCCACCACCTGCTCTAGGTGGAGCGAGGAGCCTTCCTTTAGCTGCCTTCATCTACTCCAGTTACTATCACCGACCACCGCCTGCACCTCCTCTGCTTCACCTCCAGCGCCGACCACCTTCACCTCCATCCCGGCCACCTCCACGTCCAGGCGCCGCCACCATAGCCTGCTCAATCCACTAGTACAATGAGTGGTTTAATCAGTACTAGATTTAAACTAAGGGTTAATAATGCCACCATATAGTTCGTTACTATTGATTAGGGTTAATGATGCATTAATGAACTTAATTAATTAGATTTTCCTTAGTTTCTCTAAGATTGTGTAGTTGATTAATATTGAATTAGGGTTTAATAATGAATGAATAAACACAAATTGGAAGAATGAATTGAATTAATTGATGAGGATGATGATGAGGATGAGGATCATGATGATGTTGATGATGATGATGATGATGATGAGGATGTTGATGGTGGGGATGATGATTATGATGATGATGATGATGATGATCTCATCATCATCCTCATCTTCCTCCTCCTCCTCCTCCTCATCCTCATCATCATCATCATAATCATCATCATCATCATCATCATCATCATCATCATCATCATCATCATCATCATCATCATCATCATCATCATCATCATCATCATCATCATGATGTGATGAATAATATTGAGGATACTATAATCAACCACCAAGATTTAGTTATGTGAATCCAAATCTTTTGTTCAATTAGTATCATATTTTTTTTCCTTTTTCCCAATTATTATTTTGTCACAATAATACTCAATGTCGCTTACTCTAACGTGCTTTTATTGCATGCATGTTTGGGGGTGCGATGCCCGCATGTATAAAGCAACTTCTAGAATAGATCCCTATGAAGGTCAACTGAAGGAATAGATCGAGGTTGATAAGCTACTCACATGGTGGGGTGCCATCTATGATAGGAGATCCTAAACAGTATAGATAATCTTATGTGTGTCTTCAATAATGTCTAATCATGTATGTCTTAGTTAGTTTCAGTTTAAGAACTCACTTATGAACAATGTATAAATTAAGTTTAATATCTATGCATGGTTATTGTTTACTTTATTTGCAATAGTTATTATGATTGTGACATCCCTTTGTGTGAAAATACCCCGTGCGTGTTATGGAAAACATGGGAGTTGCTTCCATTGTTATATGTATGCTTAATAGGGGTGTTACAAAATGGTATCAGAGCAAATAAGTAGATGGTCACCATGTAGAAATCACATCCACATGTTCAAAGCCGTAGGTATAGAATATTAAGTTCAAGATATGGGAAACCAAAGTAGGGTCTAGTCAGAAGACACAAGTTAGATAAGGGTTAGGGTTATGTGTCTAGATGTTTTAGATTTTTGTGTTAACTTTGAATTACTACATAGCATTCTCTCTCTTCTTCCCATGTGTTTGTGGTATGGGACACATGCTCATGGGGTTTTGTAGAGAGAATGTTATGTAGAAAATCGTACTTGTCTCATCCTCTCAAGTGCATGTGGTATGGGACATGTGCATGAGGGAGGTGTTGAGACAAGAGTTGACATTAAAGTTTGAGACATATAGACATCTAAACATAATTAATTACATAATAAGACCAAATATGCATACAAGGGGTAGATAATTTGATAGGGATACGAAAGAAAATGATGCACATGCTACTAAACAATGTTCTCTTCTATTTTATGATTATGTGTTCATATGGAACATCATGTGTTATTTCTATGCTTATGAATTATGAAATTATGAAAAATCATGTCTACGTATAAGAAATCATGTTAAGTTGATAATTGTCCTCTCCATCATGTTATGTGAGCCTTCATTGGCATTATGTGAGCCTTAATTGGCCTTATGAGCTCTGTGGGAGCATTATGTGAGCCTTAACCGGACTTATGTGAGCCTTAATCGGCCTTATGTGAGCCTTAATTGGCCTTATGTGAGCCTTAATTGGCCTTATGTGAGCCTTAATTGACCTTATGTGAGCCTTAATCGGCCTTATGTGAGCCTTAATTGGCCTTATGTGAGCCTAAACCGGCCTTATGAGAAGTGTGGGTGCAATCTAGGAGAGGGACTATATCAACTCAAGTAAGAATCCATCATATAATGAAATCAAATCAAGTCAAGTTAATCAAGTTCTCATGTAATTATGTTCACTATGAGTAAATCATGTCTTAAGTGTGCTTATGAGTCAGTAAGGTTTAGTTTTTAAGGTATATTAGCAATTTATGCACTTGTTCGTTCTACTAGTCATGTTATATATAATGCAAAGGTTATCTATGGGAATACCATATCATGATTATGCTTAGTGTTGGATTATGAAATATTATGATGGGTATTGAGTTAATGTACATATATGTGAAATCCTGAGGTGCGTAGCACCTTAATACGACATGAAAATTTCTAAAAGGTGGGTAGGTTGTAACAACCCTCAAAATTCAATATCAAAATTTCTTAATAAAGATGGAACCCTTAGCTGAAAGAATACACCTTTCATTTGTTGAGTTAAGTTGAGACTGCTCAATCAGTATGCTAAAAGGAGTTAATACAACACCAATATATCAAGTGGACCTTGATTTGAATAATTTACATAATGGCTCAATACTTATTCATATCAATGTCATTTAATGCACAAATACCTAACCCTAACTATGCAATGGTGACTAGTTGAGATTGAATGATAGTTTGGACCCACATACATCTATAATTTATCCCACTTTTTAATATATGAGTAGATAATAGAATAATAGAGATTCCATCGAATTTTGGTAATGCAATGCCTTTTCAGAAATTATAAATGTGATAAATACCTTAAGTAGATAATGATGTAAAACACATGTTTCCCTATCTCATTTTTGAAATATAATTGGATAATTAGATTCCTCATGGTCGAATTAGCTTTTATACCAAATTTGGTTTAATTTGGATAATCCTAGATGCCCCAAATGTGATTAGGAAGAAATTAGTAGATAATGTGATTTATTTGAGTAATCAACTTAATAATACATGTGATTATCACGATTTGACCAAAGTTTTGGATTTTCAGCTGTCATCGTTGCTTAAGTGAACCGGGCTCTCTGTGAGCCGTCAGATTAAAATCCAAGGGCACTTCCTTCGTCCCCTACCTCTCGCTTTGTCTGCGCGGAAGAGGGAACAGAACCCTAAACTCTTTGCCTGATGATAGACCCTCTCTCCTCAACAGTTTCAATTTATCTCAACACCAACAAGATCAGGAGATCATTGCGAGTCTCTTAAGCTCTAATTTGACTCCTATAAGCATCTATCGAGAAAACGCTCAAAACCCCCCATTTTCCAGTTCACACGATAGCCAAACCCACCTCACTCCTTGCATAGAAACACCCCAGTGGATCCCTAGAGAATGAAGAGACGCCATCCGACTCATTTTCGGTTTCAATTTCTGTTGAAGCCGTCTATGGAGGCACCACATATCTGAGCTTCACCCAGGTGGCCGACGATCTTGAGCGAGTGGCTCAGTTCCTTGCAGTTCAATTAAACCTCTAGTAAGCATCTTCACGTTCATGTTTAGTTGTTCTTCACGTCATTAGCCCTCGCGTTTCACCCTAGTGTTGTACCCACGAGACCATTTTTCAGTCAGTAGTGCCCTCCTTCCGACCAGGCCATACGGCTGCTCGGTAAAGGAAAAACCTTTCTCCAGGCACAGTAGACCACCATGAAGCCACACTAGATACTAGTTCTTGCCTTACGTTGCTAGAGCATTGTTTCCCATGATTGAACTCTAAGGCCATGTTTTCAGTAAACCACAGATTCCCCTTAGAGTTTCATTGACTTTTATGCATCCCTATACACCCTGTCGGATTCGTATCAACCCTATGAACTTGTTTACTGGCTTTTATGTGCTTTTCTCTTGGTGTTTGAGTTTTTGGACCTCCACCTGCTTCTCTAGCCTTACCGTTCATGGCTGCAAGTGTTTTTAGTGACCCCGACCATCACAGGGTCAGTGCAAGGGCACATTCTGTCCAGAATATCCCAAGGAATCACTTCCATTGATTAGTATCACAAGATTTTTCCCTCTGATCAAGGTTCACCAATGCGATTCAACAAGGATCCAACTGCTGCGTTATCCAGTTCTCCAGATTCATAGAAAATGATTGCAATAGCTATTTTTCATCTTTGCCCTTGTCAACTTGATTGAGACATCACACATGCATGGGTAATTAAGGAATGTGGTCCTTGTTTTGTGTGTTTTTGTTTTTATCAGTAGGACTCGACAAGGTGGAAGGCCTTGATTTGTCCATCTAGGTAGTGGCCCAATGAATGATATTTGATTGGATTAATCGATTTCATGAATGTCACACCTATGGTTTCTTTGCTTCTGATTGGTCAGATCTTTATAAATTCATAGCATATGCTACAAAGCTTGGACGCAGATGAACTTTATCTGAATTTTGCTTAGTTTTTTGAGATCTTGAGGCTGGACAACGTTCCAGTTCCTATTTTGTTTTGCTTTTCATAAAACATCAGACTTAGTGTAATTAGGATTTAACAAGCCATGAAACCCTAGAAATGAAGTTATGGATTATTCATTAATGGATGATTATTGAAGTAACAGGGTGATTAGGGTTCCATTAACCCAAAAAAAACAACTAAGATCTCCCCTATGAGAGAGGTAAGCGGATTCATGCACTTTGAGTATTTAATATGAGTTTTCAATCGCTTTATGTTTATTGAATCATGAGAATCAAGTTAAACAATGTGCATAGCCATGCACTTCAATTGGGATACTTCTTGCTATAACGTTATTATATGATTCTTATGCTTTCAAGTTCTATCTCCAAGAATTCATGTTATGATTATGGAAATCCAATTAAAGTTAATTATGTTAAGTTAATGACGAATCATGTAATAGGTCATATTATTTTGTCCTCATCATGTTGATCCTACATGCCTTATGAGCACCATTGGTGCAATAATATCGAGGATACTATAATCAACAACCAAGATTTAGTTATGTGAATCCAAATCTATTGTTCAATTAGTATCATGTTTTTTTTCCTTTTTCCCAATTATTATTTTGTCACAATAATACTCAATGCCGCTTACTCTAACGTGCTTTTATTGCATGCATGGTTGGGGGTGCGATGCCCGTAGGTATAAAGCAACTTCCAGAATAGATCCCTATGAAGGTCAACTGAAGGAATAGATCGAGGTTGATACGAAACTCGCATGGTGGGGTGCCATCTACGATAGGAGATCCTAAACAGTATAGATAATCTCATGTGTGTCTTCAATAATGTCTAATCATGTATGTCTAAGTTAGTTTCAATTCAAGAACTCACTTATGAACAATGTATAAATTAAGTTTAATATCTATGCATGGTTATTATTTACTTTATTTGCAACGGTTATTATGATTGTGACATCCCTTTGAGAAAAAATACCCCGTGTTATGGAAAACATGGGAGTTGCTTCCATTTTTATATGTATGCTTAATAGGGGTGTTACACACTTCCTGTTTGTTCTCTAAGTACATATGTAGGTGGGTACTTGCCCATCTACATTAGTGTACCTGGAGAACTGTGAGGGAATGCTGCCAAAATATTCTTAAAAACCAAAACACAATATACACTTACTAGTGAGATTAGGTGTTCAAGATGGGATAGATACACATTGACTACTAAACCATAACCCAAATTTGTAAACCCTAATCTTTAAATCTATAAACCCTAAACCCTAAGTGATAAACCCAAATCTTTAGATACTAATATTTAAACCCTAATTTTTAGATCCTAATTTCCAAATACCTAATTCAATACTCATTTTCTCTATGATTATAGAATGGATCGATCATTGATGTCCATTTCAAATCACTAGCCAAAGTTTATTATGGTCTTGACCAATTTATAAGATTCAAGAAGGAATAAAGGAAATAACCTAGAGATAGGACATTTATTAGGAATGTACCAATTTTTTCAAGATAAGATATCCTTTAGCTAGCACAATGTGGTTTGCTAGAGAGCATAATAGGGCATTTTTTAGGTGGTTTGAAGATAAAGTCTTCTATCAACTATCTCAAACACAAATAATGTTGCTGAAAATATCAATTTGCTCGCGTTTAAACCAAAAATGAGTGTTCTGTCTTTTGAAGGGTTTGACATAAATGGATTCTCACATTACACAAAATGTCAATATGATAAGAGTGTCATCCAAAATAGTAGGGTCAACCTTCAAGTGTCTTCATTCTATTTTCTAGTGTCGATGGATAATAGTCCACATGAAGCTAAAATGTAATATTATGGTGTTATTGATGACATATGGGAGTTTGACTACATAGATGTGAGAATTCCCATCTTTAGGTTAATTAGGTTGATAACTCCAAAGGAGTTGTAGCGGATGATTTGGGTGTCACATTAGTGAATTTTGAAAAGATTGGAAAGAAGAGTGAACCATTCATGATGGCATCACAGGAGAAGCAAGTATTCTACATCGATAGTCCTATAAATGAAAAATGGTATGACATTATTTTTGGGAAAAGGCAATTCATTGCATATCATATAGATGAAGAAGAGTACTATGACAAGTATGATGACTCTAGTCCATTCTCAGTTGGCTTGTCAACACCAAATGTTGAAGCTAAAATTGACTTATATTTGTGTGGATATCACACAAAAGGAATATTAATTGATCAAAGATCCAACCAAATATAGAGGGCATGTATTTTATTTTTAAATGCTAGTTGTGCATTTTGCATTCTTTATTACAGTTATATACGTTTCATATGCGACATGTATATACAAAGATGATGTGGGTACTAGGGATTTTATTATAAGCAGATGATGTGGTCATTTTCACACATGCCATGACTGGCTCACTCTTGACTGTTAATGTTATTTTCACATCTTACAAGGTCGTCTAGGAAAATGGTCAACAAGGAGAAGTTGGGTTTCTTATGTGACAATGATGATGCAACAATTGTGCATGGAATTTTCACAGTCTACAAATCATTCACTTGGGGCAGACTTTCAACTATTTAGGTGTTCTTATAGTGAAAGGTCAATCAAAGCTCCTATATTATGACATCATTTTGGAAAATATTAAATAGAAAGTTGCATTATGGAAAGTGAATCTGTTATCCTTTTCTACTCATATGATTGTCATTGAGCACACTCTTTCTTTCATTAGTATATATTATATGGCGGCTATCGATGTCTTAAGTGGAGTTATCAAGAAGATTAATAGTATGCTATCAATATTTCTTTGGAGTGCCAAAGATAATACTTCAAGCAGAGCATGGGTTTCTTGGGACAGAGTATCTAGACTATTGGAGTAAGGAGTTTTGGGGTTTACTTTATTGTGAGTCACTGCAAAAGCCTTTTGATATAATGAATGTTGGGAAATATTTACAGGTATCCATTTTTGCAGGCGCAAATATAAAAGAACATATACTAATCATAGAGGCACATATCCACCCCATATTAAAATGCATACTATTTGCATCACCATACTAGAAGAAGATATAGAGGAACTTTCCAGAGGTGTTATCTAGGTGTTCATAGATTGTGGGAAGAGAAGACCTATCTTTTAGGCATTACAATTGATGTTCCATCAACATGAGCCAGTTCATGAAGGATCCTGCCGATGTCTCTAGTTATTTCAGAGTGGACAATTTCTAGATAGACGACTAATGATGTGATTGTATTGCTCTCTTATAGATCATGTCAGATTAGGGACTGATGATGATTCTCGACTCATGTCCTTATATTTATGATATTGATGATATCTCTTCCCGGAATCTGATAAGAAATGGAAAGTTAATGATCAGATCAGCCATGGTGGTCATTATTGACTTGGGAACCCAATTATCATCCAAACCTTGGTTTTAGTGCAAGCTTGCTATCTTCGATTGGGAGCGGTTCTGCATGATGATGTAGTTATCTTAGCACCATGATACTATGTATCAATTAATTTAGTTTTATGAGGAAACACACCCTATTTCATCTTTTTGAGGTTGGCTTTTCACTTTTTTGGTATCTTTCATCATCTGACATATCTAGAAAGTTATATGTGTTGCCAGATTTGAAGGACGCAGGTATGGTCTAGATACCATGTTGAAATCAATATTATTTGTCATTAATAGGCAGATATCAAAATAGTGTTTTAAAAAGATATAGGTTCCATCTTTTTATAATGGATTGGTTGGACACGGAATCAGCATCCCAGAAACTAGATTGAAACACATATACATGCATGGATGCTTTCTGTCAATCATTCCTTTTGGTTTTCATAAGGGGACTTTGCATGGTTTTGTATCAAGAGGGGATGAACTACATATTATAAGTGACATCTATAAATTCTTGTTGATCATGATGCCTACATGAGGAGGGAAGGATGAATAAGATGTCCTTCTAACTTTTAAAAATATATGCAACATGTATATTTTACATTCTTTATCACTTATATTTCATTCTTTGACTATTTTAAGATGGCATCTGACCGTGAGGATGAGCACCATGATGATTTTTACTGTGATAATGAGCACCATGATGGTGTAAGTTGTGTTGTATTATTACATAAAAGTGCATTTTATATTCTCTATCACGATTATTATATAGATGCACATTTTACATTCTTTATCACTTATATGTGTTTCTTGACAGTTTTAGGATGACAATCCTAAGGATGTGGACCTTGAGGGTCTTGCTAACTTTGTAGAGGAACAAAATGATCATGCACGTAGAAGAGGCACCAACTTGATGAAAAAGTTAGTAGCACAAAGGGTAAAGAACTGAAGCTGGCCATTGACTTTGATGATGCAGGAAATCCTATTGGGAATAATCACAATACTTACATGCAATATCTAGGGGTTCTTACACACAACAAAGAGGATATAACATAAAATCTTTGCATAAAGTTGATCCTTCAAAAAAGGACTACATATGGAAGGAATTATGTGTGAGATTTTGTGCTTTTTTTTTTTTACAATTCTAATTTTCTAAATATGCCATTATGTATATCAAGTCTTGTAGAATATCTTTGAGCTAGATGAAAAATTGCATCATAAAGCATTGATGCAAATTGTGGGGGGATGTTAAGGAATTATAGGAAAAGTATGAGAAGAGAGTACATAATGAGAAACAAGAAGAAGAAACTGCAATTGATAAATGGGCCTATCTTGACCCAAAGGTGTGGGAAGCATTTGTTGCTTCAAAACAAACAAATGGATTCAAGTTTTAAAGCCTCCTTTATTTGGACATGTTATTCTTAATGACTAATAAGATGAATCAATATATTGCATAATTAACACATGTTTGGATTAACTAGGCTTTACATGATTCTAAAAAAGAAAGGCATGCAAAGAATGTGCACAACCAGAACTTAGGTCCAGATGGATACAACATGCAGAAGAAAAAGAGACTGGAAGAGTCTTCTTATGAGGAGCCTACTCCTAGGTTTGTTGAGTCTTCTACTAGTCCTACACCTTTACTTCGCCACAAGGAGTGGATAGCTGCAAGGACAAATCGGTATGGAGAAATACCCAACCCTGCAACCACCGAGGTGGCTGTAGAAATGGTAAATTTTAACTTTGCACGCTATATGTTCATTTTTTCCCTTGATTACCAATTGTTATGTTTCACTTACCAATTACTACTTATGATGATTATAGGGATCTCTACAAGCAAAGAAAAGATGGCAAGTTCATCCTTGAGGGTCAAAGGGATAAAACGATAGTTTCTCTATGTACTCTAGAGCATCCTAGCCATGTTAGGACCACTGGGACTGGTGTAGGTATAAGAACCTTTTTTGGGTTATTAGAGAATCACAAACTACTAAGAAAGGAGTCTAGTCACAAGAGAAAGTGTAAAACAAGATTGCAAAGGGAATAGAGGACACAATGAGACAATATTATGCTTCTCATTCTCTAACTCCTTAGGTAGTACATGTGCGTCCCCACTCTTCATATGAGGCGGACCCCCTACAATAGAGGTGGTTGGAAATAATCCCATCAAATCACCATCTCGCATGCCCAATGAAAGTATTTTTGTGATATAGGAATCTTTTAGGTAAATTTATAATATGTTTGTGTTTAGTTGTATATAACACTATATGTACAAGTTTGAAGGGGTTAAGTTCATGTCATAGTTTACTAGAATATCAATATGATGTTGTATTGGGTGAGGCTTACCCACCCCTTCTAGATGACATGATTCATGTCATCAAATGCTTGTCGATGAGGTTTGTGTGTCTGTCAGGCTTGTCTACTCATCTTGGAAACATACACCACTTCCATATACCCACCCCAACCATGAGATGATAGGTGATTTAGAAGGCAGTGTGGTTGCGTGGCCCAAAGAGGAAGTTGTCTACACATGAAGTATGCTAAATATCCATTTTGTTTGTATTTGTGATTCTATTTTACTTGAGTATATAATTGAAAATTGATATGAGAATATATATATATATATATATATATATAATTTAAAAATGACTAAGGTGTACGGTGCCTCTGGTACACTCGAGTGTATTCTAGCCTGACTCCGGTACAGATTACGCCGTACACCTCAATGGTGTTTGACTATCTAGACCTTTTCTTTCCAAAATCCAATCCATTGATCTTAATGGTTACAATAATAATAGACCACATACAAAATTTGAGCTCATTTGGATGAGTTTAAGTCACTCATCCAAGGACAACAAAATCGACTCACAAAACTAATTTGAAATGCATGATTCTTGCCTCCTTTAGATGCATGACCAATAAGTATCAAAATGAGCTAAAATTTATTATTTAATATGTTCTTAAGATATTTAAGAATATCAATAGTTTATAATTTTCAAAAAGTTACTACATCTTTAAAAATGACTGAGGTGTACGGTGCCTCCGGTACACTCAATTGTACACTAGCCTGACTCTCTCTCTCTCTCTCTCTCTCTCTCTATATATATATATATATATATATATATATATATATATATATATATATATATATATATATATATATATATATATATATATATATATAGACACACACACATACACATGTCATAGAACCTAAAAAAACCCCTACAATTCATCCTCCACTTCCTCCTCTAGATATTCAATTACCTACTTGGATTGCAAAGTACCTATTCGAGTCACTAGGCCCAAGGTGTAGGGGTTTGAAAATAGCTAAGCAACTTAGAAGAAGGGTCGTCTATGACAATCCATATTAGGGAGGACGTTGCAGGTCAAGCTCACGATACTAGTGTATGTGTTCAAGATGTTGTTGTGATATTTACTTATTCTTTGTTGAATATAACTATGATATAACTTTGGATATGATGAGATCTTATGGCCAAATACATCAGTCTATATATGTGAAAATATATGTTGATATGTTTTATTATATATTAATGCATACATATACATTTTGCAGCCACTTATATAGGGTGTGGATAGTTCACACTAACCAATGTCGAATTTTTAGTTCCATCATTGATTAGCCGTGTAGATAAACACCAAAAATCTGTTAGTATTTACTGCTCTACCTCCTTTAAATATTTTTTAATGCCACAAAGAGCATGAGTATAGCTCCTTTAAATGTTGGGTAAGTTTTGAGAACTTCACTTATAATTTTTTACTTATAAATTACATTTCATTGTGGATTTTGAGTTTCCTTTTCTTTGATTTTTTCCCCTCAACAATACTCATTGGCTGTTGTTGGTAATTGCCCCTAAGATGATAACTATGTAATATCTAGATCCTTTAGGCAAGGAAGTAGACAGTGGGGGAACACAATGAATAAGGCATTATTTATGTGAGTAAATTTGTATATCTGTCGACATATATTAATGTTTGCACCATTAATTATGTGATTAATTACTAATACAATTAAATGTGTTACATTAACTTATATGTCTGTATAAGAATTCAAAAAGGCCGAAAGAAATGTAAATAAGAAAGATTAATTATTAACTTGGAAGAATGTTTTGGTAGTCTTCTGACTCCAATGCATATATATGACAACTATGCTTACTTTTATTTATGAACATTTTGCATAACTGTAGATTTATAGTGCCCTATACAAGACAATGGTTGGACATGCAATTACCATATGATGCAGTATATGGACCTGATTGTTAGACATTCGACACTAGACATTCATTGTATAGAAAAGGTAATCAATATAGTCTTGATCACCATAAGTAAATAGTCTCATATGATAATATAAAAAAATCAAATCAAACTCTTGAATTTTGTCATTCTCTTTGTAGATGTTTGATACGATAGATCCCCACATAAAAGAAGAGATAGATGAGATGCTGGAAGAGTGGGCACAATCCTTCATTAAGGAAGTTGACTTTGAATATTATTGGGATAATGTATGGGTTTTCTAAAACTAATGTCATTTATTTTTATATACATGTAGTGGTTATGACTTTCGAAAACTTTAAGTTTGATGCAAATGAATTGTTGGTTTATGTGAATGAAGTGTGTATATATGCATACATGTGAATGAATGTGAAGATGAATGAATACAATGAGAATTTCATTTATACATGTCTTGAGAATGGGATTGGTAATGGATACTATATGTGTGTTTTCTAAATTGTCTATGTGCATGACAATGGAGTTAAGTGTTCAAGAGAATGTAATTGGAGAATGGAAATGTATGTGGGTGGATGAATTGTGTGTAAGTGTTTGTTATTATAGATTTTATAGGTGTGCTGGCATGTTGTTAAGATGAATACATGATGGAACCTGTAGGTCTAAGGATCTATAGTTTTCACATCCTTGTGAATAGCCAGACAGTAGGTCGACAAACCTTCTATATAAAAAAACATAACTGTGGCATTGGCTGTTACATAAAAAACCAATGTTGTAGGTTTTCGTCATTGGTTTCTTTAGAAAATAGACACTATAGACCAACCGAGTCATGCATTTTCTCCTTAAACCGATGAATCAACTACTCTAAAATGGCCATGTTGGGAAGCACAGTTGTGCTACCAACTGGCTTGTAGTGTAGGTTGTTCTAAAAAAATCAACATTGTACATCTAAAATGATCATGCTATGCAACATGGTTGTACTACGATTGACTTGTGGCCTTGGTTTTTCTAAAATAATCGACATTGTCCAT
Organism: Alisma plantago-aquatica; assembly: GCA_963693085.1. Lineage (NCBI taxonomy): Eukaryota > Viridiplantae > Streptophyta > Magnoliopsida > Alismatales > Alismataceae > Alisma > Alisma plantago-aquatica. The sequence goes on from OY856415.1 coordinate 643,864,905, forward strand.
CTATGGTGTTAGTTGTTTAAGCATAATTGAAGAAACATCTACCCTTATACATTAAAATTTTACCTAATAAGGAAGTACAACAACGGTTATAATGATTGGACCGATGACACAATTGGGGTAGAATTGGTTGTCTTCCTAGAACTGACGATACAAAGAAATTCCACAACTCTTTATCACTCTAAGTTGTCTGTTGTGTCTTCAGTTTCCATTTTCATTGCAACCGTCACTCTCTCTATTTCATTTGTTTGGTTGTTCCTAGAAAACCAACATAGAAGGTCCATAGTTGTAGTGTTTCCCACTTAGGTGTCCATAACATAGTGAGAGTGTCGGTTGAGATTTGAAAGTTTCCTTGTATGGAAAAGAATATAGTGCTTGAATCTATAACTCTAAAGCGGGATAAAATTAAGGAGAAATGATTCTGTAGATGATGCTTAGCTGTGTGAAATATTTCGTGTGAATCCGAAAGTAGTGCTTAACATGTATATATGTATATGTGCAATTTTATGATGAGTATATTATCCAAATAGGAAATTAAGGTATGGGTCACATATTATAAGAGGATAAATCAGATATGAGTAGGATTTTAGACAATAAGATGTTGGATGATGGATGAGAAGAATGGGAATCTAAGGTAACTTTAGATTAACCTACAAGTTTATCAAAAATAAAATCATGAGAAAACTAGTGAAGCCTAATTAAGAATTTTTTACAATGATGAATAAGATGAAATTCAAGGTTTTGTAAGAATTTATGAGTAGTAAATATATGATCTTATAAAATAACTCATTAGTATAATGTAAATTCTACAAAGAAACATTAAGAAGTCATGGCCTAGCAATTGGCTATGATGGTGATTGATAGGTGTAGGATCCAAATGTCTTAGAAGGAAGGCTTATTGGGAAATGAGATTTTCCAACCATAGAACAAAGTCAAGATGGATATGATCAAGAGGAAAGGTGGGAAAAAGTAGAGTTTATCTATGTAATGAAATGATGTCTATAGTCTCTAATAAGTCAATGGTTAACGGGAAGAAGAGAATGGATCCGTGCATGGAAGTGGACATTGATGGAATGAGTTTTAGGAACACATAATTTGATCTCCTTAATGATAGAAACCCTAAACACTAAGTATGATGGGAACAGTAATCACCTAATAATGATGATAATAATTATTAACTATCTTTAATGCTTGGATGAAAAGCATGAGAATAATGAAAGAGACATAAGAAAAAAATGAAGAAGGACTATAGAGAATGATAATATTATTAGTCCTTAAATGGATATTCATGAATCATTGATACAAAATTAGTGATGTATAAGGATCTAGAACTCAAATTTCAAGTGCAAGGGTTCTACGTGAAGGCTTATGAATACCTTCATGATAATAATTCACTACTAATAAATAGTATACAAAAGTCTTATTTAAAAGCTATGGGTAGAGAGAAGTTATGCTAACACCAACACCATATGGGATGGACCAGTTGATATGAAGGGTTCAGGGTATATCTTCATGAGATGTTAGACAAGGGGTTCATACAACCAAACCCGTCCCTTTGGGGTTCTCCCATTTTGTTTGTGAAGAAGAAGGATGGATCTATGAGGTTGTACACATATTACATGTATCTTGATAGGGTGAAAATGAAGAATAAGTATATATTTCTAAGGATAGGTGACCTATTTTATCATTTGAAGGTTCTAAAATGTCCTCAATGATAGATATGAGACTTGAGTACTATAAAATTTAGGCTTAAGGAGGATGAGATACTTTAGACAACTTAAAGATTATGTTATGACTGCATCTGAGCTTAATTGGTAAACTAGGGTTTACCTGGATGATTATATGCTTAATTGGATTGATCATTGCTTAAATATAATTAATGATGATAATTAAATTATGATGTTTTAAACCTAATAAGAATGTTAAGTGTTCTATTGTTTGAGAAATTAGGGTTTGAGAAATATAAACCCTAGTTGGCTGAAATTAGGGTTTTGATGGTACATGAGTATGGAATTTGATCAGGATAGCTATGTGGTAAATGATTTTTCATATTTTCTAAAAATTTTGTACTTAATTCAATTTTGGATATGATATGGAAAACTCAATAATTCATATTGGAGAAAATTTTTAGAATATTTTAGTGTTCTTCGAATGTGGTTCTCGGTCGAACTATACTTTGACCAAAATGCTGAGAGAGTGCTTTTTAGTAGTGTAGTGTTTTATTTTTAGTTATTTATTGATAACAGAAAATGATCTAAAATTTTAACTCGAAATCTAAAACTCAATCATAAACATGTAAAATTTTCATATTTTTTGGATGCGATTAGACCTTATCAGTAGATGAATTACAGTATCTGACATTTCTTTGGAATTCTAGATAGTAGTGCACTGTTCGATTTTTAATTATTTAATGGAAGCTTGGAATGATCTTAAATTTTAACCTAAGCTTTGTAACTCAATTATACACAATATTATAAATTATAATAATTTTTGGATAAGTTTTGATCTCTAAAATACATGAATTCACAGAAACCTTTTTATGACAGAAAATATGATAAAATAAGAAAAAGTTTAGTGAGGGGTCAATGTGCAATTAACCCAAGTAGCTCAATTGATCTATATGGTCAACCTAACACACAAGGATCTCTCATAATTTGTGATTCAATCTAGAGAAACGAAATCCTAGAGAGAGAGAGAGTTAGGGTTTGAGAGGAGAAATTGATGGAGATGCTGACCTAGGGTTTTGCGGTCTGAGGAATGATGAAATCATGTAAGTTTAGATTCTTTAGATATAGTTTCATGGTGAATCTTCTATCACATGTCAAAATTCCGTCCCTCCTCTCATTCGATCTAAAATGGTCTCAAAACTTCCCTTTTTCTCACTCTTTCTTCATAATCCCTCATTTTTAGGGTTTCCGAGTTGAAAGGAAGAAGAATTGGGTGAGTTGCTAGGGATTTGATATGGATTCGAGATTTTCAGATATGGGATATGTTTTTAAGGTTTTTTCACACCTTAGGGTGAGTGGGAACTTCCTTTAAATAGTATATTGCACAAAAATTGGTTAAATCAACCATAATCTTTAATTACTTAATATGCGACTACAAACCTTGAATTGTCTATTTGTTCTAAGTTGTTGAAAAATGATATGAAACGGATTCTTCCTCTATTTGGATGAATTTCAGATGATAAAATCATACTATAAATGTATACAATACATCCTAATGATAATTCCCTAAGTATTCACAGAGGTTATAAGAGTAAACTGAAATATAGGGAATTTGTCCATGGACAAAATTGTTGTATAATTAAATGGAGAAATTTGTTTATCTGGATTCCCTTGGTTATGAATGATTGTTTATCTAAATTCATAGTACATATATGTCAGATACTATCTTGGATTTCGTTTAAAGTGAATAGTGTTTGTTTGATATCTCAGTAAAGAGGGTGAAACCCTAGATGCGAGGAAAGTTGGATATTTGTGAATAGATGTCGTGAAATACATTTGAAGGGATTTTTTTGACATGATAGACTTTATTTATTCAATGTTATTATTGATGCATGATATCCTAGTGAATGGCATGGAAACCCAAATTCAACTCAGTTCCAAGGTTTCATACATATATTGATTTTATATAATTTGTTGATAGTAGTCTTTATTCAATGAATTTTTATGTTGCATGAAATATTTATGGGAGCCATGTGAATAAGTTGTTTCCTAGTGAGAGGTGACAAGATGTGTGATGGCCTTGTGAGCCATGAGAATACTTGTACAACCAGTGAAATGAATACCTTGGTCTAAGGACCTAGAGGTAATGGTTACCTGTTACAGAGGTAGCAATGCTATGTGATGATCTAAGGGTTTGAATACCCAGATCTAGTAATCATGATAATTATGTGAAGGGATGAGAATTCCCAATAATGTGATAAGGGATTGAGATCCCAAGTATCATGTGTTTTAAAGATTTGAAAAGTATGTGATAGATGTATTACACCTTTCTTTGTAGCATTTGTGGTGATTAAATGAAACCCTAAGGGTAGGGTGTTCAATGAATCAAGTATTGTGATATCAATGTTCTCAGTTATTATTAATAATTCTTGTCATGATAAGTAATTAACTCTTAATTGAGTTATGAGATTCACAACTCAAGATTTGGGTTGATATGCACGATCCTAGTGTGTATGTGCCAAGTGGACATGAAATCTGTTTATTTAAGAATTTTAGTCTGCCTGCATGTATACTATGTTGATTACTTAGTATATTACAGTGTTTTGAATATACTACTCTGCCAAGTTTAGAATGATATACATGTTGTATTATAACTTCAAATAAGTAGACGCGACACCGTAGAGATACTAGAGTCAAGTATAAGTAAGAGAAGGGTAAAATGTAGAAAGAGCTTTCTAGGAATAATAAAATAATAGACTTAGGAGCCCTGAACACCGTAGAACCCCTATGTGAGGTCTGTGCCTTAGGGGTGAAATGATCTAACCCTGGAAGCGTCCAATATACGGGGGTTAGAATGTGCTATCAGGTGGCACGGGGGACGAAGCCCTAGTGGGAGTCTCCTTAAATTATAGTTTGCAATGTCCAATATCAACCAGAAGTCCTGGTGGCACTAGAGTATAGAAAAGCCAAGAGGTAGCTTGACTCTCTACCTGTGTGCTCAGGTTAGAGGAGGAGTCCAGTTTAGGCCAGAGAGCCATTTCCCTGTTGCATACCAGGAGAGTAGTCAAACTTAGCATTTCTCGGGTGTGTCCGCTAAGTCTTGTATGGTGTGATCATAGTGCACTACGAGTCTTCATATGTAGAGTACACTGCATATGATTAGGGCATAATAAAATGAATGAGAGGTCAAACAAGTGCGTATAGTTATTCAATTATTCTTTGTATCTTTCTGAATTATTAGTTCTCTTTATGATCAATCAAGCATTTCATATATTGATTCACTCTTATAAATATTTAGAGTATCCTGCTATATTTATGATTGTCAATTATTAGACTCTTTAAAGCTTACTGCTATTATAATTGATATCAATTTCTCAAAAGTATATCTATAATTATATCAGTGTTTTAGACTATTTCTTTGAAGTACTCATTCACTGAGCGAGTAGGCTCACCCCTCTCCTCACAATTTTTAGGGAAATCACATGGACTTGAAGAAGATATCATTACATCAGAGTAGGTCTGCCACAAGAGTTAAGTCTGAGTATAGTTAAGTTCAGTCGGTCCTTGTCACTCTAGGTCCTTGTAAAGAAATAAGAGAGAGTTGTAAATGATGTTTTGTATGTTCGTTTCCTTAATGAGAGAGAATGCAAATGATTGTCGTGTCGTATGTACATGAAAGTGTGAGAAACATAATTAATGTATGGATGTGTATCATTAATGCTGAGATAACATTAGAAAAATAAGAGTTTAATTCTCTTGTAAAGTTAGTTTATGTGGTTCAATGCGAATAAAAAAAGAGTTTGAAAAAGAAGAAAAAGTTAAGGGTGATCTTTGTATTACGTTAAATCCTCAATTTATACCCTAATCTAATGATTAGTGGTAATTATGAGATTGGGGTATAACAACTTTGGTATTAGAGCTTAGGCTGAGTTGTCAGGGACCATTAAGTTAGTCAGTTAGAGTCATAAGTGTGGCAGATAGGAGATGTTATGATGTTAGCTCTGGGGATTTGAGTATTTGGATATCTTAGCCCTGTATCTGAGTACTTGGATCAACCAGTATCAAGCTACTATGTCTATTCTTTCATGTATACCCTGGCCAGGTATACAGTGGAAGGATGGGCTAGAGAGGAACCCTAGAAATATTAGGCTTAGAAAGAAGATAAGTAACATGAATTAAGATCATAAATATAAAACGAGATAGAACTTTTTTTTCATATTGTTGTTTTATTGAAGATGAATAGAAATGTTCTTATATGTTTGAATTCAGATATTTAGTATTTTGAAATATATATGGGTCTTTAAGATTTATTGTACACTATGCAGTTGTAGCATTTATTGTTTAAATTATTTGTATCAAGTAGACTAGAAATAGTCTTTGAATGAACTTTCCTAAGTGGATATTCTTTCTACATGTTTGAGATTAATAGGAGTTGGCTAATCTTAAGTGGCTCTTGGCTTCAGGACTGCGGGTTCGGCCTGGTCCGGCTAGCAGGATGCATTATTGGGATCTAATGACTCATGTTAGTAACATAACCAGAGTAAATTCTGGATAGATTAGATCCAAATTCTAGTGTGAATGTATATACTCTAAGATTTTGAAGTATAAGGGAAAGACTGGGATAACTAAGAATCAGTTGGAACTGATATCTGAGATCCAACTGTAGGGCCTCATATGAGAAACCCTTAATTGGGAATAAAGGAACACGACATAAGGTTCAGATTAAGTTTAATTATTAGTATTATATGAACTCTAAATATGAAATATGGAAAAGATATGAGAAAAGTATGTAAGGGGCCAAGATAGTAAGAATCAATCATGAGGAATGGATTATATAACTGAGTATAATGCTTTTATGTACTCCAAAGCAAAGGGAAAATAGAAGAAAAGAGCTAAGTATACAATAAGTACATAGAAGTGAAGAGTCTTTAGAAGAGTTAAAGTGAAAATAACTAGATGAGCATGTAAATCATAACACTAGGATAAGAAACTTAGTTGAAACAAAGAGAAATGTTGGAAATAATGAGTTTGATTAAGGAATGAGGGTTATGATATAATTGAGAGCATGGAATGTATACCTTTATTAATAAGTTTAATACATTCATCCTTACTACCTTTGGATTCTAAGTCTCTATAGAACAACAAACTAGTTTCTAAAAGAAGAACAAAAGTGTAGCTAAATAAATGAATAAGTCATACAAAGGTAGACTATATTCAGGAAGGAAAAAAAAACTTGATTGAAAGAGAAACTATGTTTCACCCATGCATGAGCCATTTGATTTAAAATGAAGGATATGTAATGCATTAAACATGAGTTGAAACTAGTAGAGAGATTATGGATTTTGGAAAGATGATATGTAATGTATATATGATCATACACCTAAAAGAAGCAACATGATCATAAAAGAAAAGTAGAAGTTAAAGATGATATGTGGAATAGCAGTATATGGTAAGGGGATTATGGAAAGTAATGAAAAGGTTTGAAACATGGCAGAGTAGTATAGATTATAAAAGAAATAGGTTGTGAGATTGAAGAAAGTGCTAATTAGTCAACTATCCTTGTTGATAATTAATTAAACCTACATATGAGAAATGTATTAATGAATGTTTGAAGACCCATCAAATGACTTGCCAATTGACTTCAAAAATCATTAATTCTCGACAACTCCATCAACCTTCAAAGTAAAAGACCCATCGACCTACCTAGTCGACATCCAAGAGCTTGACATTCAAGACCATTGATGGCCCATTGACTCCCTTAGTCGACAGTCAGATTCATCAATGACCAAGGTTGATGACCCATCGACCTCTCTTCGTCTACAAGAAGACAACCATCAGTCTACAACTGATAGGATAGAAGCCATCAATCGATGGCCATTAATCAAGCAGGCCTTAGACCATCAAGGTCGATGACCCATCGAACTCCAAGATAGATGAGCGGAAGCCCAAGAATCAAGAACCATATGTCGAAAACTGATGCTCAACATCGATGGGAATCACAATTGGTCGAGGACCACGACCCTATAAATAGGACCCAAGGACAACACTTCAAGGCATCTCAAATTTTGGAGATGAACAAGCTGAAAGGCTGACGTTAAGATCAGAGATGAAGTCTAAGAGACCATGAACCTATCTAGTCCCATCAACCTAGCCAGAACATCAAACTCTAGACTTGGATACTTCCATCGACCTCCACTCATAACAACCATCAATCTCTTTCTCTAGGTGATTGATCTCTTTCTGGAGCCATTGTTCATCCAACGACTTTAGTTGCAAGTCAAGTTAGTACCTGGAAGAGAGAGAAGGAAGTTTTCATCTCACACAAACTCCAAGCTACTTCTTCTACCATCAACCATGATTGTATCCTATTCCTCTTCTGTGATATTAATCTTTCCATGTTGAGGGAGTAGTCTTTTCATTGGGGTGTTACAAATGGCCCACTACCCTTTTATTACAATTTTATTCATATTCTAATACTTGTATGAACTCATTTAATTCATAGCTAATTGTTTACCACATGTCTTGTGGAGTGGATCACCCACTTTATGTGATTTATTATAGTCTTATATTGTGAAAACTTCAACATTTAAGATTTCAATATTGATTAGCTTTGGTTGATGACCTGATGAGAACTTCTATTGAGAAGTCTCTAGAGTAGTAGATATAGGATCTATAAGTAACGAGCCATAAAGATTACAAGGATATGTACTCATGCAAGTTTCCAACACTAAAAGGGGAAACTTGCATAACTCTAATTATATCTTCATATGTGTTTGGATTTGAATGAAAGTGCTTATTTGAGTAGTGGTGGTGAAACTTAGTTTCACCCTAGTGTTTCCATCCATTGATAACTAGAACTTTAATTTAGCTCATTTTCAATTCCTACAAATTTAGTTAACGAAACCAACTCAAACTTTTTGATAAATACTATTTCTTGATAGGTTTCTTTGATCAAATAATTATTAAATAAGTTGTCCTTTGGGATTCGATCCTTAACTGTACTACAACAAGATTCGTCCGCTTGTGGGTGGCATAATTAAACTTCTGTTTTGTAAACTCTAGGAATTTTGTTCCTAGTGAATTTGTAGTGCGATAATATCCACATCAAATTTTGGCGCAGTTGCCGAAAACAATGGAATTTTCATTCTTTTTAACTCAATTGGATTAGTTAGAAATTTTCTTTTTCAATTAATATTATTGCATATCATCTTGAATCACAATTATCTTTAAACCATCTGAACTTGGTATCTCTCATTTTTTCAGTGATAATTCTTATACATGTGATACTACACTAGTGTTGATTTGTTCACCCCCATTGACCCAGAGATTGAAATAACCTATCATAGGATGCTTCGAGAAGAAAGAGCCAGGTTGAATGACAAGGAGGCCAACCGTAGGGTGCAAGCAGCCCTAAATGCACAAAGAGAGAGGCAAATGGCCAAAGCCAAAGCCTCTACACAAGAAGAGAAGCACAACACTGTAGAAGTAGAGTGATAGAGAGAAGTATGAGAGTACTCCATTCCCAAAGCAGCAAATGTATGAAACCCTATTGTCCAACCAACCTTCCAAGCTCAAAACTTTGAAATCAAGACAGATTGGATAATGATGATGCAAAACAACTATTTTGCTAGACTCATTGGTGAGAACGCCCACGATCATTTAGAAAAGTTCATAGAACTATGTGGGCCAAGTAACCAAGATAGAGTGTCAGAGGAGGCAATGAAGCTGAGACTATTCTATTACTCCCTCAATGACAAGGATAGGGTGTGGTGCAACTCCTTAGGTGATTGTAGCATCAGAACTTGGGAGGAACTTTAGAACCAATTTCTTGAGGAGTTCTTTCCGCCCTCACTCACTTATCAAATCATAGGGGGAATAACCTCCTTCAATTTGTACATGTCAAAAACTCTCTTTGAAGCCTGGGGATGATTCAAAGAGTTATCACACAAATTTCCTCATCAAGGCATCCCCCCTTCACAACTTCTTGAGTACTACTATATAGGAGTGGATAATGACATCAAGAAGTTCCTTGATGCCACCACTAGTGAAGACTTCATGCAGAAAAGCTTTGATGACGTGTGGAAGGTTGTAAGAAGGGGAGTAGAGAACCTAGCCAATTGGAGTTCATCCTACAAGGGAGGCATCCTCAAGGTGGAAATGGTAGAAGACAAATATGAACTAAATGCAATTGTTGAATCTTTGAAAATGCTCACCGTTAAGACTGACAACCTTAAGTATACCCTTTTATATAGTGGGCAAAGAGGCCAATCCTCCTTAAAACCCAAGGCAGACCCAAAAGTTTGCCAAGTTTGTAGTGCAGAAGGTCACACGAGCTTGCAGTGTAACCATCTCTATATAGCCTATTTGAGCATGCACCAACCTCAGTTTGATACTACTCTAGTCATTGAAGAAGTTAATACTATATACTTCATTCCAGGACAAGGCTACTACAACCCCAGTAGGCCCAAAAACTGTCTAGATTTCCATTATGGAAATCTAGATGGAGCTAGAAATGCACAATAACTCCTGTAGGGACCCAATCAAAATCAAGTTCAATGTCCTCTTGGTTTCCAACAATAGTAGAATTATCACCAGAATAACTATAATCCTGGTCAGCACCATAATAACTTCAACCAAGGTAACAACTACAATATTTGGCAGCAACCCTACAATCAGTAGGGACAACTCCTCCTAGGTCAAGGCAACCAAAAGAACTTGCCAAACCCCAATGATCAAAGTTGCCTGGAATAAATTGAGAGGATGTTAGAAGCCCAACAAGCATAGAAGAAAGTGAACCAACAAGCCCAACAATCACAATAGGAAGCAAACCAACAAGCCCAACAAGCCTACATAAAGTCATTAGAAGCCCATGTTACTCAGATTGCAGCAATGATAAGACCTCCCACGGGCTTCTTTGCTGGCCAACCTGAGAAGAACCCCAAGCATCAACCAGAGCAACTAAAGGAAGTGAGCGCACACTCCCGATGCTTGCTTCTAGAACCTCCATCCCCAACCATCAATAGTGATAGGTTGATTCTTAAAGATGATGAAGATCAAGAAGTCACTCCAATGGCTATACCAATAGCCCTTCCAGCAGAACCAATTGTTGATCCTCCAATGACAAATAACATGCTAAATCCTAAGATAACACCAAAATATACACCAACCTCCCCCCTCCATGCTTGTAGTTCCCATCTACAAACCTTGAGTCCCCTACCTGAGTCGTCTAGCTCAGACACGACTAGACTCAAGATTCATGAAGTTCATCGAAGCAATGAAAAAAATACATGTTGACATCCCCTTCCTTGACACTCTTGCCGAAATGCCTTCATGGACAAAGTTATTAAAGACCCTCCTCACTGACAAGTACTTAATAGATGAGGTTTAGACCGTGAACCTAGCATAGACAACATCAGGCATTGTTCTAAGAAAGATGCCAGAGAAATTAAAATATCTTGGATCTTTTGCTATTTCTTGTTTTGTTGGGGACACTACATGCTTTAAGGGCCTCATTTATATTGGGGAAAATATCTCTATCATGCCATATAGCTTCTACAAGAGACTAGGATTCACAATAGACATCCTTCCTACTGGAATCATGATTCAAATTGTTGACTCTTCCATGACTACCCCCATGGGTATCATAGAAGACATCCCTATTCATGTAGGTCCCAAATCATATTTCCCATGTTACTTTGTCATCATGGACATCAAGTAAGACCAACATTACCCTCTTATCTTTGGTCATCCTTTCCTTGCAAGCGCTCACACACTCATTGATGTTGAAGTAGGTATCTTGACATTAAGGCTTGGGACAGACACTATCGACTTCAAAGTCCTCGAGAGTCTCATGCACCCCTTCTTTCAGGAGCAATGCTATTTAATAGATTGTGTCAACAAAATGGCACAACCACAACAGGACGATCCTACTTCTGAAGACCCTCTAGAGACTGCACTCATTAACACCAACACTCACAAATTGAATGATGAACAAGTGGAGAAAATTTTCCTTCTCTTAAACTCTTTTAAAGAAAATATTGAGGCCGGGTTTGAAGAACTTAAATCTACCTCCATTGTTGAGCAAGAAGACAAAAAATCTACTACACTAGAGATGAAGCCTCTACACAAGGGGCTAAAATATATTTTCCTAGATGAGAAGAAAGTCTACCCAGTCATAATCAATGTAGATCTCATAGAAACCCAAGAAGACAAGATGTTGACCAAATGAAGGAAGAGGCAGAAGGCACTAGGTTACAAAATGGCTTACTTAACAGGGGTAATCCAACTCTCTACACGCATAGAATCAACATAGTTGACAACTATAATACCTCTATCGAGCCTCAATGCAAGATGAATCTGATTCTAAAGGAGGTCGTGCTAAAAGAAATGATCAAGCTTTTGACTTCTGGATTCATTTATCCGATCTCTGATTCACCTTGGGTGAGTCTTGTGTAGGTTGTGCCAAAGAAGGGAGGCACTATAGCTATTCTGAATTAAAATAATGAGATTATTCCCACACACACTATGCTCGAGTGGCACATATGTTGGGTTTTGTGGAGAAAACATGCACGGCGGAAGAAAAAAAAAATTCCACTCAACCCAAAAGAGGATCTCATCGACAACAGTGTATTCGGAAGAAGTGTTTGTGGGATATATCTTATCACAGAGCAAGTCCGGCGATGTCCCGCTGTACAAAGGTGTGCAACAATGCTTGTCTACACGGACGAAACTTCTCTCCCATTCGCTGTCGTAGGAAGATCCAGCGGTGCTCCTTTCATGCGATGATGTGCGCCGCTCGTAACGCGCACGGATGATCGTCGCTATCCTCCGAACGTAGGCGTCTCAGCGTCTGTGTCTCTACTTCATCCACGGGGATGGACTGGAACTCCACGTCGCGCTTCCTAAGCCGGCGGGAAGGAGTCGTGTCTATGCAGAGGTGTGCTAGCGGCGCGTTGCTCTCCTTCCTCCCCTAAGGACGGTGACAGCTAGGGTTTACATATGTGAGCGTAAACTGAAAAGCCTCTCTCGATATCTTATATAGATATCGACCATCAATCCTCCTTTAAATAGGATATGAAGGGAAGTAGGGTTTCCTAAACCCATCGGTAAACAGAAACGTTGCGTTAATTAAATGCTCGTGGATTAATTAGAATATTCTGGAATTCATTAATTAACCAAATAATCACATTAATTGATTAATAAATATCTGACTCCATGCAATCACTTGGGATGGCTCTATGGGCATATATACCAACAGACTCCCACTTACACTTAGAGCCAGTCACTCCAATATTATTCTAATCGATTACATAAACATTTTAGTAATCAATGTGATTCAGAGCAATTCCAATCAAATCCATAATTATACTCCTATTCCAACACATCCTATGTGTGTGACCCAGTAGGCTCCAAATTACATTGGCAGTGATATCCATAATCATATTATGATTTCACAAGCAATGATTGGTATCTAGAAAGACTTCATTGCCTCCCAAGTAATTGGAGAAGTTGGAGAGCAACTTAACCTATCATTCATGACTGGTGTTATAGTGATTGTATAGTTCCTTTGTCGCTGATATCCGGATTGAACTCGAGTCATGTAATTGTTATCCTCTTCAACATTCAATCCATGTTCCTTGAACTAGAGCAAACTATTTGAGATATATGTAAGCTCAATATCACATATTGACTCACATCAACATGGCCATGCATTTCTTTGTCTCGCTTATCAAGTGGCCGGAATATCAAACTCCCATAGGAAGGACAAATTCCATCTACATCACTCACAGTCATCCTCATGTGTCACAGTACACCCAAGAACCATCTTTATGGCAATCCTTATTCAGGACCACAGTGGATGATGTCAAAGTACACTGAACGACATGTGATAAGTGTAGTGACTTCAGGTCTAAGAACCACAATCACCACCATCATTATGAGATGTGACTCTAACTACCAATCATGGTATCCATGTGTCACTCTCAAGGTGGGTATATCTAATACAATGTTCTCTAACAAGTATCTATGTATTTGGTTTGATATCTCCATATCGTGGATAATGAGATTCTTCCATCAACCAACATACATTCTAATCTTATGTGTTATTGATGTCTATGGATATTTCCACAATAATAACCGATTAGGGATAAAACAAGAATACATACTCTTAGCATACATATGATCTCACTATTCAGGTCATCAACCTGAAGACATATGTCATTGAGTATATTATTCTATAGACATCTATAAGTTTTATGGTCATCTCACAATATAAAACACAAACATATAGATTGGAAACTTGCCTTTATTGATATGATCAATGTAGTATTACAAATCGTTTACATAGTATCCCATTACAATCATCAAATGATAGTCTCTATGGGCATACATACCAACAGATTCCCACTTGCACTTATACCTAATCACTCATGAATCTCAATCCAAGTGATCGAACATGTCCGTCATGTTTCTGTTGTGAAAGTGCTTTTGTGAGCGGGTCAGCTACATTGCTTTCTGTAGGTACTCTGCAAATCTTCACATCTCCTCATTGTATGATCTCTCGTATGATATGGAACCGCCGTAGAATATGTTTGGAACATTGGTGCGATCTTGGTTCTTTAGCTTGTGCAATTGCTCCATTGTTGTCGCAAAACAACTCAATTGCATCACCAGTGCTTGGAACCACTCCAAGTTTAGAAATGAACTTCTTGATCCACACAACTTCCTTTGAAGCATTATATGCGGCAATATATTCTGCCTCTGTTGTAGAATCCACAACCGTCTCTTGCTTGGAACTCTTCTAGCTCACAACTCCGTTGTTCAGGAAAAACACAAATCCAGATTGCGATCTGTAGTCATCTTTGTCAGTTTGGAAGCTAGCATCGGTGTAACCCTTTACCACGAGCTCTTCCTCACCACCGTATACCAAGAATTGATCCTTAGTCCTTCTCAAGTACTTTAGGATGTTCTTTAGGGCTGTCCAAGGACATTCACCTGGATCTGACTGATATCGGTTCGTCATGCTCAAAGCATACGACACATCAGGATGAGTACATAACATTGCGTACATGATAGATCCAATTGTTGATGCATATGGAATCTTACTCATGCGTGCCCGTTCATCACATGAACTAGGACACTGGGCTTTTGAGATTATAACCCCATGGGACATGGGCAAGTTACCTCTCTTAGAACCCTCCATGCTAAACCTCTTTAGCACCTTGTCAATGTATGTGCTCTGGATTAGGCCTAGAAGCCTTCTAGATCTATCTCTATAGATCTTGATCCCTAGTATATAGGATGCTTCACCTAAATCCTTCATAGAGAAGGTCTTCCTTAGCCAACCTTTTACTGTCTGAAGAGTAGGGATGTCATTTCCCATCAATAGTATGTCATCCACATACAATATGAGAAATACAATTGTGCTCCCACTAACCCTTTTGTAAACACAAGGTTCATCTTCATTTTGACTAAAGCCAAACTTTTGACTACTTCATCAAAATGTAGATTCCACCTCTGAGATGCTTGCTTCAATCCATAGATTGACCTTTGTAGCTTACAGACTTTATTGGCTTCCTTTGGATCTATAAAACCTTCAGGTTGTTTCATGTACATATCCTGGAGTAAATTCCCATTAAGGATTGTTGTTTTAAAATCCATCTGCCAAATCTCATAGTCATGATAAGCTGCAATGGCAAGCATGATCCTGATGGATTTAACCATGGCAACTGGTGAGAAGGTCTCGTCATAATAAACACCTTGAATTTGACAGAATCCTTTCACAACCAATCTACCTTTATAGGTTTGTACATTTCCATCCATGTCAGTCTTCTTCTTGAAGACCCACTTGCACACTATGGGTTTTACCCCTTCGGGTGGATCCACCAAGGTCCATACCTTGTTCTTATACATGGATTCCATCTCAGATCTCATGGCTTCGAGCCATTTCTCATATTTTGGTCCTTTAGTAGCTTCTAGATAGGAAGTTGGCTCATCTTCTATGCCCAATTCGTCACTGTCTTGAGTCATGAGAAATCCAAATCTCTCAGGCTCAAGTCGTGTCCTACTAGACCTATGAGGTTCTTGTGTTACATTTGGAACTTGAAATTCCACAACAACTTGTGAGTCTTCGTGTTCCTTATGTACCTCCTCAGGTTCTCTTCTTTCTTGTTGGTCTCGAACTTCTTTGAGCTCTACATTCCTCCCACTAATTCCTTTGGAAATAAATTTCTTTTCAAGAAATACAGCAGTCCTAGCAAAAAACACTTTGTTTTCAGTTGGTGTGTAGAAGTAGTATCCCCGAGTTTGCTTGGGGTATCCAACAAAATAGCATTTTTCTGATTTGGGTCCAAGCTTTTCAGGAAATTGTTTCCTAACATAAGCTTTACATCCCCAAATCTTTAACATAGACAAATTGGGATGATTCCCATTCCATATCTCATATGGTGTCGTTTGAACCGATTTGGAAGGTACACGGTTAAGTGTAAACGCTGCAGTTTCAAGAGCATATCCCCAAAACGATATTGGAAGTTTGGCTGAACTCATCATTGATCGTACCATGTATAATAATGTATGATTCCTTCTTTCTGACACACCATTATGTTGTGGTGTACCAGGTGGTGTCCATTGTGATACAATACCACAGTCTCTTAGAAGGTCCTCAAACTCTTGGCTTAAGTATTCACCACCTCGATCTGAACGGAGTGCTTTAATACTCTTACCAAGTTGCTTATCTACTTTATTCATGAAAGTCTTGAACATTTCAAGAGTTTCTGACTTGTGTTTCATAAGATATACATAGCCATACCTACTGAGGTCATCAGTGAAGGTAATGAAGTATTGATAGCCTCCTCTAGCATTTGATTTAAAAGGTACACACACATCAGTATGTATGAGCCCTAGCAGATCACTAGCACTCTCACTGTGTCCAGTGAAAGTAGTCTTGGTCATCTTCCCTAATAAACATGCCTCACATGTCTCCAATGATTCAAAATCAAAAGAATCTAGATAACCATCCTTATGGAGTCTAGATATGCGCTTCTCATTTATGTGCCCAAGACAACAATGCCATAAGAATGTTTTGTTTGAGTTATTAAGTTTTAACCTTTTAGTATTTACATTGTATATGCTAGTCTCAAGTTCTAACAAGTAGATACCATAAGACATAGGGGCATTGCCATAAAAGATCTTATCTTTAGAAATATAAATAATTCCATTCTTAATGTGAAATTCAAATCCACTCTTGTCCATACAAGATACAGAAATAATATTTCTATTAATGGCAGGTACATAATAGCAATTCTCTAATTCTATTACAAGGCCCGTAGGCAAAAATAAACTAATAACTCCAACTATTGTGGCAGCAACTCTTGCTCCATTAGCGACCCACATCTCGGCTTGGCCCTTTCGCAAAGGCTTACTTCTTATCAGATCCTGCATATTAGAACATATGTGAGATCCACATCTGGTATCCAGTACCCATGATGAAGAAGTATTTAAGTTTATCTCAATAATGTATATACCTGAAGTGGAGATCTCTATCCCCTGCTTCTTCTTCCTCAGTTCCTCCAGGTATAGAGGATAGTTTCTTTTCCAATGTCCAGGCTGGTGACAATGGTGACAACTACCTTCTTTGGAGATCCCACCTTTAGCTTTGAGCACGGATGACTTTGGCTTCTGCCTGGCTTTAGAACTTTTCTTAGCCTTGCCTTTTCCTTTTGACTTTCCCTTTGTATTACTGATCATCATCACAGACTTGGGCTTGTCTTTCTTCATCTGTGCTTCAGCTGTCCTCAACATGCCCAACAATTATGACAACGGCTTGTCAAAATTGTTCATGTTATAGTTCATGATAAAATGATTATATGATTTAGGAAACGATTGTAGAATCACATAAGTGGCCAACTCATGACCTAGGGGAAAACCCAGCTTGGATAAGCTTTCCACGTACCCAATTAAAGTGAGTATATGGGTGCCAACTGAGTCCCCCTCTTTCATCTTGCTCCTAAACAAAGCCTTTGAGACATCATATCTCTCCTGTCTTATTTGATGTTGATACATGTTCTTGAGATGTGTTACCATCTCCATGACATACATGTTCTCATTCTGCTCTTGCAACTCATAGTTCATTAAGCACAACATCAGACACTTGACATCCACGACATCATCGAGGTGCTTCTTGTAAGCATCCTTTTCAGCCTTGGGCGCATTTACGGCGGGTTCCGCTGGCTCTGGTGTTTTAAGGACATAGAGATTACGCTCATGCGTGAGAATAATTCTCAGCGTCCTAAACCAGTTTTGAAAGTTGGTTCCAGTAAGTTTGTCCTTTCTCAAGGACTGCTAGCAACGAGAAAGTGTGAGTGTTGTTTGCCATTTGATTGCTACAAAAGAAAAGTTTGCATTTAGTCCAAAACATTTTGACTTGTAAAGATTTGATAAACGAGATTAATTAGGCCTTTAATTAATTATTATCCCACTATTTTATTCAAATTGATAGCCCTCAATATCAACTCAGAATATTGCAACGCACAACCGTCTAGTGAGCCAAGACCCAAAATAATTGGATCAATGCCCAACCAACGCTGGCGTCAAAGACCAAAAACTAAGGTAGGCAACTTTTGCCAATTGCATCATATGCAACTCTTGGATAGATGATCATGCACAACTCCTTGCCATGATGCATCTGTGTGCCTCTAGGTACTTGATCCTATTAAGGTTCCCTAGTTAAGTCCAACCCATAAGCCAACACGATGAGTGTGCACCATGCGGAGGCAGACCCACACACCCACCATCACACTTCCACAAGATAGATAGTGTACCACGCGGAGGCGTGCCCACACATAGTCGATCAAGCTTTTCATGTGTGTTGCTTTATGGAAGGCAACTAAAACTTAATATTATTAATTGAGGGATTTTATTAATACATATACATATCCAAACACCACATACTTATAGTACATATCATATACTACTATATCCACAACCACAAATGATAGACATGTAATCACAAACACAAATACATCGGTTATGGCCATACTATTGCAATCCTTTGAAGAAACAAAGGATTACGGTCCACCTATGGTCTTATGCATCTCATGCAACACCTGTGAATCAACCTGTAACCCTGTAATGATCAACATTACAATGAACAACTTCATGGATGCTTCGTGAGGTTGGAACATCAAGTTGCTTCTTGGAATTGGATCTTCTTGTTACTTCTCCATGGACGCTCCTTGGATTTGGATCTTTAGGTTGCTTTTAGAATTAGATCTTCATGGTGCTTCTCCATGGACACTCCTTGGAGTTGGATCTTCAAGTGGCCTCCTTACATCAAGTTTACAAAAAATAAAACTAATCCTATCTCTATTACATCATATGAGTACAAATATAAAAGGAAAGAATTAGTTACACTTTGAAATAAGAGATGAGGCTTGGCATGCAATCCGAATACTTTATACAAAGGATCTATATGTAACCATTATACATCCATAACATTCACAAACAAACATATCCACAAGATCGACATCCACATTCATTCACAACATTCACAAAAGGGGATATTAGGCCATAACCGTGCATGCATTCACCACATAAAACAAATTTTAAAGGAGACATGTATGCTATCATAGGTATATCTACATATATGTATATACATATTAAAATTGCAGTACTTTTAATGCGGGACATTCCCCATTAAATAATTTTTTGACTCCCACGCAGACTATGCGGGGTACACAGGGGCAGCGCCCCTGTGTGGGGAGGCCGCCCCTCGCGGGGTCTCAGGGGCAGAGCCCCTGAAAGGTCTATGGAATTTTACTTCCATGCATATAGGAAAATAAATATTTTCCATAGTCAACCCCGTCCAAAACGTCAAAAACAGAAGCCTGCGGCGTATGTGGAATTAGGTTTAGATTTGCACATTAGCAAGTTTAATTCGCATCATATGCAACATAAAAATAGTATACAGTGATTCGATCATATCGAAATGAATCCAAATACGCTGTAGATCGACGCTGCTCTGATACCACTGTTGGGTTTTGTGGAGAAAACATGCGCGGTGGAAGCAACAAAAAAATTCCACTCAACCCAAAATAGGATCTCATCGACAACAGCGTATTCGTAAGGAGTGTTTGCGGGATATACCTTATCATGGAGCAAGTCTGGCGATGTCCCGCTGCACAAAGGTGTGCAACGATGCTTGTCTACATGAACGGAACTTCTCTCCCATTCGCTATCGCAAGAAGATCCGGTGGCGCTCCTTATATACGATGATGTACGCCGCTCGTAACGCGCACGGATGATCGTCGATGTCCTCCGAATGCAGGCGTCTTAGCGTCTGCGTCTCTACTTTGTCCACGGGGATGAACTGGAACTCCATGTCGCGCTTCCTAAGCCGGCGGGAAGGAGTCGTGTCTGTGCGATGACATGCTAGCGACACGTTGCTCTCCTTCCTCTCCTAAGGACGGTGACGGCTAGGGTTTACGTACGTGAGCATAAACTGAAAAGCCTCTCTCAATATCTTATATAGATATCGACCGTCAATCCTCCTTTAAATAGGATACGAAGGGAAGTAGGGTTTCCTAAATCCATCGACAAATAGAAACATTGTGTTAATTAAATGCTTGTGGATTAATTAGAATATTCTGGAATTCATTAATTAACTAAATAATTGCATTAATTTATTAATAAATATCTGACTCCATGCAATCGTTTGGGATGGCTCTATGGGTATATATACCAACAACATATGCATAGACTATCACAATCTCAACAATGCAACTTGAAAGGACCGCTTCCCACTTCCCTTCCTTGATCAATTTCTAGAGAGGCTTGCTCACAAATAGTTCTTTTGTTACCTAGATGGGTAATCTGGTTTCTACCCGATTCCCATTCATTTGAGCGATCAAGAAAACATGATATTCACATGTCCTTTTGGTAGTATTCCTTCCACTAGATGCCCTTTATACTGTGCTATGCACCTTCTACCTTCCATCATCTTCTCTGACCTTACTAAAACTATAATCGAGATCCTCATGGACGAATTATTAGTGTATGGAGATTCTTTTCAATCATGTCTACATCATCTTTTCCCGGTTTTAGACCATTGTGAAGAGCACATCTAGTGCTTAATTGGGAAAAATTCCACTTCACGGTGAAGGAAGGCATTGTTCTAGAGCATCATGTTAGCTCTAGAGGCATTGATGTTGATAAAGTATAGATTGAAGTAATATCAAAGCTATCTCCTTTGACCACTTTCAAATAAGTTCAAGCATTTTTAGGGCATGTTGGGTTCTATAAAAGGTTTAGTCATAATTTCAGTAAGATCACCAAGCCTTTGACAAATATTCTTTAGAAGGATGTGGATTTCAACTTCAACTCTGATTGCATTAAAACCATCAATAGCTTGAATGAAGCTCTCATCTCAACCCTTATCCTTCATCCCCCATATTGGTCTCTCCCCTTTAAAATCATGCACGATACAATGATTACATAGTAGGCACAATACTGGGGCAGTGTGTCAGCAAAATTCATCATGTCATCTACTACACATGCAAAACACTGGATGACACCTAGAAAAACTATACAACTACAGAGAAATTGCTTCTTGCCATTGTCTATGCCTTCGACAAATCCTTCTACTACATAATAGGCTCATAGGTGATATTATAGTTGGGAAATATGGTAGCAGAGTAGGAAACACAAATTTAACTACCATATTCCTCTTTACAGTAATAGATCATGTCAACAACTATATAATGGGAAGGATGGTTTCGAGAATATACCTAGTCCTGGATCAAGTCCAACAACAATCTCCTCATCATAGTATGCACCTTTCTTCAAGTCACACTCGAACAACATCTACAATAGTTTCTGGTTGATCACCACAGACAACATATTGATGTTTTCCTCCTAGCGTGAAAAGCTCCTCGCCTCTAGAGTAGTCCTGACTGACCACCATGAACTCTTGTCATTCTATAGGAATAGACAAGAAGGAGTTGTCCCTTCTCATTGGTGTGCTAGCACCAACTTTCTCTCCCCAATTTTTCTCCATTGCTATCCCTCCCTTTATCAGGTAGGACTTGCTTGGGTTCTCTCAGTTACCACAATCAGAGAAGATAACAATTGTGACAGGCAATTGATGTCTCTGAGAAGCCCCCAATGCCCCTCTATTTATAGGAGGGTTATGGCCAGGGTTCGTAGTCTGAGTGGGAGTGGAAGTGGAAGGGATTTAATTTCATGAATTTTCACACCCTGCAAGTTGTGAATCAATCGGTTCATAGGAAAACCAATTGGTTGGCATGAGAGCCTATTGGTCCAACCTTTTAACTGATTATTTTGTCATGTTTCCCAATCACAATTGTATTGACAATTATTATTCCATTAATGCACAACATGACATCAGCAATAATTCTTGATGCAATTGAATTAAATCCATGAACCATGTGGTTCATCACATGAACCGATCGTTTGACAACCTTGAGCCGATTGGTTCACTCAGTGAACTGGTCAGTTCATGCCATAAATCATCCAAAATTCAGCCAATGCAATTTCTAATCAACCTGACTCTCCAACTGGTCGATTCAACACTTGAACCAGTCAGTTCAAATTTTAGTGAGTCAATTATTGTTTAAATTGAATACCTAAACACTTTAGTAATCAAGTTAGACATCATTCATGAGCAAACTCCTATTCAAAGTGTATCCTCTGTGTGTGACCCTATAAGTTCCAAGTTATGTTGGAAGTGAATGTCCATAAATAGTTTTTGACAACATGAGCAATGAGCATTATCTAGCAACACATCATTGCTACCCAAGTAAATGGAAAGTTGGTGAACAAATTCAACCTACAATCTTTCATTGGTGGTATAGTGTTTGTACAGTTCCTTTATCATTGATATCCAGAAAGAACTTGAGGCATGGAATAGTCATCCCATTCAACATTTAGTTTTTGTTCCCTGAGCTAGAGCAGTTTGAGATATATGTAAGCTCAATATTTCATATTGACTCACATGTGCATGGCCATGCATTTCTTAGTCTCGCTTATCAATTGGCCATGATATCATACTCCTATAGGAGGGACAATTCCCATCTATGTCACTCATAGTAATTCCCATGTGTCATAGTACATCCAATCCCCTTTATGGAAACCCTTATTCAATGTCGCGATGGATGATGCCAAAGTACACTGAATGACATGTGATGAGTGTTGTGATTTCAGGTCTAAGAACCTCAATCACCACGAACACTATAAGAGATGATCCTGACTACCAATTATGGTTACCATGTATCACTCTTATGGTAGGCATGTTCGATACATTGTTCTCTAACAAATATCTATGTGTTTGGTTTGATATCACATATCATGAATGATGAGATTTTGTCATCAATGAACATACACTCTAATATTATGTGTTATTGTTGTCAATTAACCTTCCATAATAACAACCGACTAGGGACATGTCAAGAATGTATATACTCTTGAAATCTGTATGATCTCATTGTTTAGGTCATCAACTCAAATATATAGGTCACTCAGTAACATCATTCTTTAGACATTTATAATGTTATATTATTATCTCATAACTGAATATGAAAGAATAAATTTGAAGATTGCCTTTATTAATTAAATCATTTATAAGATATGCCATTATAATCATCATATGATTGGTTCTATGGGCATACAAACCAACAAGTATACATTGATCATGCCACTATAATAAACTGTCGTTCTGTAACAACCCGTCTCCCTGGACTGTCGCTCGGGCGATTAGGTTTCAGGCATAGACGTCCACCCCCCTTAGATTAGGGTTCTCCCTTGTAGGTTCAAGTGTGGCGTTTTGTGCTTTGGGTATCGTCTCCGATATGGCAACGGAACTGGCGGCGGGATATGCAGGACTTAGGCTAACGGAGGAGGAAGAGGAACCAATTGATGTCCAACCGACTGGCAACGGTGAGGAAGAAGGGGATCATACAGAGTTGGCACTGGTGGGGAGGTTGCTGACGAACCAGACCTTCAACTTTAGGGCGATGGAAAGAACATTGTCGCAAGCATGGAGCCTGCGAGAAATGGTGGAATTCAAGCAATTAGAGGGCGAGGCATTTCTGATGCAGTTCACGCACTGGCGGGACAAGCAACGGGTCATCGAGGCCCCCCCGTGGAACTTTGATGGCTGACTGCTACTCTTCAAGGAGGTGGACAAGGAGGATCAACCTAGAAGACTGATCATAAATCAATCTCCCTTCTGGGTGCGCTTATATGGCGTTCCGCTGGGGTATAGGGCGGAGTCGACTATCCGGGAAATCATTGGACGAATAGGAGAAGTCATCTTGACGGATAGAGACGGTTTGGGATGGAACTCCTCCCTGAGGGTCTGGGTGCTACTGGACATCACTAAGCCATTTAAGAGGACGCTGTGTCTAAGGGTTTAGAGCAGTGTCATGGTGGATGCGGAGATCAAATATGAATGCCTATCAACCTTTTGCTTCATCTGCGGAAAGCTCGGACACGTTAATCGGGACTGTCATGAATATGATGAAGACGACGGGCACCAGCACCAGTGGGGAGCCTGGATGAGGGCTTCACCATGGAAGCAAAGGAGACATCAGGGTGATAAGGAGGGGGAAAAGGGGTGGCGAGGCAGAAACTCACCTTCAAGGCGAGTGCGGGTATGGGAGCGTCAAGTAAGAAGGAGGACGAAAGGGATAGCACCAGCGTAGCGGAAGGGGAAGGTGAGTGGGGGAGACACCTCCGAGTAGGGGAGGTTGCAGCGGACCGGTGGGAGGGTGGGCGAAGGAGTGGCTCTAGCAGGGAGCGGGAGAGGGACATGCGGGGAAGTTCCAGAGGAGGGCGGGAGCCTGGTCTTGCCGAGCACGATCATGGGTCGCCGGAGGAGGGGTGCGTGGAGGGAAGGGAGGGTGAAGCTTCGTCGAAAGGACACCATCCGGTGCAGAGGACGGAGCAGGACGGTCGATGGTCAAAAGAGGAGAAGACAACGATATGATTATCGAGGGCGAAACTCATGAAGATCCAAGGTGAAGTCTAGATTGAAGAGGAGGCTCCGGACGGGGGTTGGTTGAGTTAGAGGAAGTCAGTGGGTTTACGACATGAAGCAAGGATCGCTTCCATCGACAGCAATGGCCAGAAGCTGACAATGCTGAGTGGCCCGAGATGCAGCTAGGCGATCAATGTTGGAGAAGCGGGTCATCCATGATGCATGCACGGGAGACATCAGAGAACCACAGGAAGAAGAAAGTCTGTAATGTCGATCAAGATAACAGCGCACAACATGAAATAATACAGAAGGAAGCAGGCACCACGACGCTGAATAAGGGAGAAAAGAGAGTGATTACTCAAGCACAAAGGAAAGTGGAAGCGGGAGCAAAAATGAAGCAGGGTATTAAACCAAGTTAGGGGAAAAAGAAACACCATCCATGGGTGTACAAGATGAGAAGGGGGCAAGGTTGGGTATCCCAGAAGAGGAGGTAGTATGGGAGCAAGCAATGGGGAAAAGGGACAGAGGCGTGGATGTGTGTGATATGGACCTTGACGATCAGCAACCACAAGCAGCGGGAGAGAAAAGATCCAGGAGAACCAGTGATAGTTTAGTAGGCAGATAAGGGGTCAGTATGACTCAAGTAGCGGAGATTGGCGGAGTCCAATCCCATGAAGAACAATGAAAATCTTCAGCTGGAACTGTCAGGGTTTGGGCGACCCTGACACGTGCAAGGCTCTCCGGTCATGGGTCTGGAGAGAGCGCCCAAACATAGTTTTCATTATGGAAACTATGATTCCTGAAAGGAAGTTGGAAGATGTCAAAAGGTGGAGTGGTTTTTCTAAGGGCTTGTGTATATCAAGCATAGGGAGAGTAGGAGGTATCGAGTTCTGGTGGAAGGATACTAAGGTCAAGATCCTTAGCTACTCGAACAAGCACGTGTCTGCTGTGGTCAAGGACAAGGTCAATGGCACTAGATGGAGAGCGGTGGGGATCTATGGGCGGGTGGATCAGCCAAGCAAAACCAAAACATGGGAACTCATGAGGAGGTTAAAAAATGAGACAGAGGATCTGGTCATTTTCTTTGGGGATTTCAATGAAATTGTGTCAAATACTGAGAACAAAGGGGGACCTCCTAAAGATGAAAAGTTTATGCAAAACTTTAGAGATTTCATATATGATTGCGAGATGATAGATGTGGGCTTTGAAGGAAATCTTTACACATGGAGAAGGGGACTGACTGAAAGAACTCTGGTACAAGAGAGGATTGATAGATTCCTACATGATCTAGAATGGAGAAACAACTACAATTTTTGTAAGGTTTTCCATCTACCCATTTATGAATCAGATCATGCACCTATTATCTTAAAGATGGACAATAGTGACGGTAGGAAAAGGAAGGGCCACTTTTCCTTTGAACCCATGTGGGTGGGTGAAGAGGGATGTGCAAATACAATCAAGGAGGCATGGGACTCTATACAAGGGGATGATCTGATGACAAAACTTTCGATATGTAAAGATAACCTTAAAGTCTGGGCTGCGGAAAAGTTTGGTGAAAGACGAAGAAAGATAAACGAACTGGAAAGCGACTTGAAGAGACTGCAATATTTTCCCCCTGACCAACATAACCTTGAAAGGGCGGAGGAGAAATCAAAGGAGCTTCAATACTGGTTACAAAAGAACGATGAATACTGGGCTGCCTGGGCACGGGTTCAAGAGCTAAAAGAGGGAGATCGCAATACCGCATACTTTCATCAAAAAGCAAGAAACAGGAGGTGGAGGAATCAGATCAATGAATTGGAAGATGGATAAGGAGTTATGAAATCGAAGGAGGGGGAGATCAAGGATATTATCTTGAATTACTTTGCACAGTTGTTCCAGTCCAGCGATCCAACGGGCTTCGAGGAGGCAACAAAGGGACTACGGGAAATGATTATGGGATCACAACGGGAAGAGCTCGAGAAGGACATTGTTGATGAGGAAATCTGGTTAGCGCTGAAGCAGATGCACTTTAACAAAGTACCTGGACCGGATGGAATGAAGGCTATGTTTTATCAAAAATATTGGGGTATTGCGGGAAAGGATGTAGCGAGCTATATTAAAGGATGGTGGAAAGGGGAAAATAGTTTAAAGGCTGCAAATGATACTCTAGTTGTGCTCATCTCGAAGACTGAAAAGCCAAAAATAGTGGGAGAGTTCAGACCCATTAGTCTTTGCAATGTGGTGTATAAGATAGCCTCCAAGGTGTTGACAAACCGCTTAAAGCCTCTCATGAATATCATTGTGTCTGAAAATCAAAGTGCCTTTGTCCCTGGGAGATTGATCATGGACAATGCCCTTATAACATATGAACTTTTCCATGCCATGAAGAGAGATAAGGGAAAGAAAAAAGGCAGCCTCGCTCTGAAGTTGGACATGTCCAAAGCTTATGACAGGGTGGAGTGGAACTTCTTGACTTTTGTTATGGAGAAGTTGGGGTTTGGGAGGAAGTGGATAAGTAGAGTCCAAGACTGCATTACGTCTGTCCAGCACACCTTTTCCATCAATGGAGACTGGACCAAAAGCATAAAGCCTACACACGGACTTCACCAGGGTGACCCCCTCTCCCCCTATCTTTTCATTTTATGCGCTGAAGCTTTCTGTTCTTTACTTTCCACTGCCGCCCGCGACAACCTCATACACGGCATAAAGCCGATTAGGGGAGCGCCATGTGTCTCACATCTTTTCTTTGCAGATGATAGTATTCTTTTTGCAAGAGCAACCAATGCAGAGTGCCTGAAAATAGATGAAATAATCAGCCAGTATGAACAGCCATTCAGTCAGAAGATAAATTTTACTAAGACAGTGGTTGTCTTTAGTAAAGGGATTGAGGCCACGAAACGTGTAAAGCTACGAAGTCTTTTGGGCGTTAAAGAGGTGGACCGTCATGCTCGATGCTTAGGCCTCCCCACAGCAATGGGAAGGTCTAAGAAGCAGGTTTTCAGCTTCATTAATGATAGAATATGGAGGAAACTACAGGGCTGGTCAGAAAAGTTGCTGTCTAAGCCTGGGAGGGAGGTCATCATCAAAGCGGTAGCATAGGATATTCCCACATATGTCATGAGCATTTTTCAGTTCCCAACAGGCACCATAGAGGAGATCCATAGAATGATATCCAGATTTTGGTGGGGAGCAAAGGATAAGGAGCGGAAAATTTCATGGATGAGCTGGGACAGATTGCGCAAACCAAAAAGGCAGGGGGGACTTGGTTTTAGAGATTTCAACATATTTAACCAAGCTATCTTGGCACGACAGCTTTGGCGGATGGCAAACCACCTGGAGGCCCTTGTAACTAAAGTGTTAAAAGCTAGATATTTCCCCAGAATGACTATTTGGGAAGCCAGGAGGGGATATGATCCTAGCTACACATGGAGGAGTCTATGAGGGGCTAAGGGCCTACTAAAAGAAGGAATGAAATAGAGAGTGGGAAACGAGATAGATGTCAATATTTGGCATGATAATTGGCTGCCTAAGGAGGATGATACACTTTCTTGTTTCAAAGATGAGAACAGCCCAGATTACAGCAAAGTCAGAGAACTCATGACGGAGGATGGATGTCAATGGGATGAGGTTAAAGTGAAGGAGTGTTTCGCGGATATCTACGTTAGGAGGATATGTGCTATACATCTCAGTCTCAGGAGTCCCAGTGATACATGGATGTGGTGGCCTTCAAAGAATGGGGAGTACTCAGTACGTTCAACATACTGGTTGGGGATGGTAGGGAAAGAGGAAACGAGAAACTACAACTCCCAATAAGGTGACAAGTTGCGGAGAATGATATGGCAAGGCGGGTGGAGTCCCAAAACAGCCCATTTCTTATAGAGGATATGCACGGGGGGACTAGCAACAAGCGGTTGTCTTTTTGATAGACACTACATAGAAGACAACTCATGCATACTATGTAAGTCAGAGAAGGAAACTATACCCCACATGCTCTTCAGGTGCCCGAATGCCACAGAAGTATGGGACCAGACACCTAAAGATGTGCAAGATTGGGTGGAGGACATAAAATATGCGGACATAACCGAGTTCATGGGGGCTGCTCTGGAAAGGTCATCCCAACAAGAGGTGAATGTTATGATTGTTGCAATGTGGGTGATTTGGAGGGGCAGGTGTCTGAGGTTTTTCCAAAGCGGGGAAGTACACAGTGGATATTTGTTCCGCTGTGCCTTGGTAATGACTCGGGCAGACAATTTGTAGCGACTCCAAAGGGGAGGAGAGGCCGAGCAGGCTGGAAACGAACATCAACAAAGGGACACCGAGGGCTGTGGTATGGCTGAAAATAGGGTGCTGCAAGGGTGGGTGACGCCGGATGGGGGAAGAATTAAAATAAATGTGGATGGCTCTTGTGGGGATGATGGGGGGTGAGGATAGGTTGGGTGGCGATAGATGAAGAGGGCAGGTTGGTGGGAGTGGTAGGTGAGAAAGTGAGCTCTGGAACGGAAGTCACCATGGCAGAAGTGCTAGCTGTGCGGGCAGCACTCGTATGGGCAAGAAAGGAGGGGTTTGATCAAGTGGAGGTGGAGACCGACTCCATGGAGGTTATCCTAACATGCTCAAAGAAGACACAGAGGAGAGATTACCTAGGAATCATTGCCGAAGACATTTCCTTTTTACAACAATTGTTTTTATTTTGTAGTTTGAGTCATGTGTGTCGTAGGAGTAATTTGGCAGCCCATGAGGCAGCCAGCTATGCCCGTAGGGGCCAAGTAGATAGTATCCTTTATGCTCATAATTTCCCTTTGAACTTTGTAAGGCTTGTAAACCTCGATTTAGAAAGTTATTAGATAACGGGGAGCCCCAATCATAGGGTTTCCCGTCTTTCCCTAAAAAAAATCATGCCACTATAAGAAACTTGTTTTCAAAGAAAGATGTGAAACCCAAATTGACAAATGGATCTTGATGCTACAAGAGTTTGACATTGAGATCAAAGACAAGAAGTGGATAGAAAATGTGGTTGTTTATCATCTCAGCTGATTGCATATTCAATATGCTTACATAGTCCCTATCAATGACTCCTTACCCAATGAACACTTGTTGAAAATATCTACATTCACATAGTGGTGTGCATATTTTTTCAACTAGCTAAATGTAGGAGTCCTTCATCTAGACTACACAAGCAGTGATAAAAAGAAATTCATATCATACATTCATCACTACTCTTGGGATGAGCCCTACCTGTTTTGCTTCTAGAGAGATGTTGTAACATATCAAATCTACTGAATCTTGGATTAAATTGATATTTAACCCATTTTCAATATTTTATTTCCTTCATATCCTTTTTTTCCTTTTTCCTAAATTTTCCTATCTTTTCTATCCTCTTTGTCCTCAATGTTGAAATTGATCAATACTTAATGTTGTGAACTATATTTCCCACATTCATTTCAATGAATGAGTTTTTGCACAAATATATCAACTAGAGTGTTAATTAGAGTCCAATAATGCAATATGACCATTTATGAGAGATAATTAATGGGTTATGTTAATTTAGAGTTTTTATGGCTTTTTGGGATAATAAATAAGAATTAATGTTGAATTGAGTTAGTTAATGAGATAATAACCATTTTCCTCTCTCTCTCTCCTCCTAAATGTTATTAAAGCAATAAAAAGGAGAATAGGAGGTGTGACATGACTCTTGAATGATTTTATAATATCCATCTCGAAATTCTATTTAAGGATTTTCTAAGAAATATCTTTTCATATTAATTCACCCTTTAAGATACATTAATATATACATTAATGGCCAATATGGTGATTAAGGGACAAAGATTGTGCAAAACGAAAATCTAATTGCATAGCATTAATTCTAGGCATTAATATTAGCCTATGGTGCAAATTTGAGATCATTTGACCCATGTCTGACTGTCCAAATTGATTTTATAAGAATTTATTATAGTGTGACGAAGGTTTTCAATTCAATTTCATTAATGTGATGTGTAACACTAAAGTCTGGTTATTTTTTGCTGTCACATGCTACCTTTGTTAATTTCATCACATGTGCATCACACAACGACCCACATTCCATCATTCATGAACCATTACCCGGTCAGATGGCTTTGGCCTTATCGTCTAGATCCAGAAATTTCGCGGGTGGGAGCAGACTCTCGATGCCCTAAAAATCCAATCCTCTCTCTCGCCACAGTTAACCATCTTGTTCTGTTTCTTCTCCATTCAATTCACCTCTCTCTCCCATTTCATCCAAACCCTCACTCATATGCACAAACACATCGTGTGAAATGCCTAATGACCAACTAGAATCTCTCACCCAACCAACTCGTCTAGGCCAAATGTCGCCACCCCACATATAAGTACCTATGCCAATGGCATCGCCAAAGCACCAACAATTAAACCCTACCCTCAATTTGGCCAGATCTTCTCCCTACATCCACCAACATAGTGATCTATTCCCTAACCTAGCGACGCTCCTCCCAGACTAACGACGAGACCAGTAGTGAAATTGACCACGCAGGTGAGTTTGTCACCTCCAATACTTCATTTTATGACCTTCAGTTTGTCATTCGATCGAGTATTGTAGAAATGTCCAAATCGAGCTCCACTGACTCCCAACCATGGAGGGTGCGAGGGAAGGGGAAGAATCCCTGAGCTAAAATCTCTAATCCACCCCCTGGTCACCTTCTTTCCTTGATTTCTCACCCAAGGGTATTTACATCCTTTTGGCTGGTTTAATTCTGTGAATAACCAAGGTCAAATGGGAATTGACCCATGATCTAGCCGCGTGTGATTGGGCTAGGTCACACGGGCTTGACTCCCTTTTCTTTTCTTTTCTTTTTCAGGTAATTTCTCACCCAATTGTCTTTTTCTTGCCTTATGATTGGTCAAATATTTAGAAATTTGTAGTAAATCGACATTTTATCAGAAAAATACAAATAAATAGTCATTGGAAAGATTTTTTCATATAGAATCTGACTTTATGGTTTTTAAACATTTCTTTGCATCCCTATTTTGATGTTTATTATAAAAACCATTTTAATTCTATAAAAATCCTTAAAATATGTAACTAATTAATTTTAACTCCAAATTTAAGAAATAAATATGTTTTCTTAATTAGGAGAATCCAAGTAATCGATTGGTCTAAGTTTTGAGTCCTAAATTGATGGTTTTCATAGGAGGCCAAAGTTAGGGTTTCTCACATAATATGCTTTATAAACTGTAATCCATGTGTTTAAACTTGTATCTTGGACAAAAGTGACATTAGACACATTTAATTGATGAAAGGTCTTCTCTAGGAATCTCAAGTAAGGTATGTGTATGTGCAACCCTATTTATATATGAGTTTGAACACTTGTCTATAGTTGGGCATTTTGATATCGATCCCTAATCTTTCTAATGAGGCATAGGCTTAGCCTTTGATTCCTTCTATTGCCTTCTTTTGCCACATTAATTTCACTACTTGTTTGGGTTTTATACCCCATGCCATGTCACTATTAATTTTTTGTTCAATATTGCCATTTTTTATTGAGCTTGATAACTTGATGACTTATTAGCTATTGTAGTGGACCTCTATACTAGCCACCAATAGTGGGCATGTGTAAATTCGTCCAGGGGAATGTGATAATTCTCCCCATTTTATATATATTCGAGTGCTTGGGAATGTGTTATTTATCCCTCACCTAGAGGTTGAGGTTGGTAGGTGCCTCATCCCAACGTTAGATAATATAGTCATACTTTTATTCATGCATACTTCAATATGTGATGTTATATCGACTAATCTCTTTTATGCGCCTCATACTTTTGACATTTCTTTAGCATAGTGCAATCCTTACTCCATGTTTACTTTTTTATATACTTTATTTGTACTTATTTCTTTATTTGAGACATACCTTTATTCTCCTCTTACTGGGTGATCCCAACCACCCATGTTTAGGATCAGATGAGCAACAGGAGCATGGAGAACCAACCTAAGACTAGGAAAAGGAGTTCATCCTTCCCTGATAGACTATTTGTTTAAGTTATTTTATTGGAGACATATTGATGTAATTGAGTTTCCCTCTACTTATATCCTTTATTTGTAAAAAGCATTTACACCCTTATTGAGAAAATTTTGATGTACTCTTTATTAAATTGAATATAGTCAAAATTTCAACTTCCACTGCTATTCATTGGATTTTATTTACCATTTTTTAGTAGATAGGTGATCTCACTTCTTTACATCATGGTATCAGAGCCAATGGCAGTCAGAGTCTTGACTATTTCAATTTCTCTCCTTAGTTAGAACCCCTTACCTCATATAGTTTTCCTTTTGGTTAACATAGCCTATGGTGAAAGGTTGATTTAGGACCACAAGAATTTCATATTAGAAATATCTTTAGTCAACTTTTAGGTGATTAGCCTATTAGGTAGTTACTAGGACATACGTTGAAAGCAAGGGTGCCTAGAAAGGGTCAGGGTCTGGGGGCTGGCAAAATTTTCCTCCACACCACTAACTTGGTTTACGAGGACTCCCAAATCCATGACACAGGCCTAGCCTGAGCTGATGCTAATTGTCCGAAATAGCACACCTTTAGGCAAATAACCTCAAGTTTGAGTATCCTTCGGAACCAAATATGATGATTTGGTTAGTCAAATAAAATCACCTTATATTCCATAAGTTCCTTATAGGAGCCTTAGACTTTCCATACTTGGAGTAGTTTACCCTCATACTAGACTTTGAAGTTTGGTAATAGTGATTAGTAAAACAATTTAAGTGTTAGATTTTATACATGGTTTTATAGACTCACTCTTATATCTCTAGTTTAGTTTGACTTGGTAGGTAAACCCTTTTAAGGGTTGGAGTAGTGGTAGTAGTAGTACCTTGATAGATTTTGTATTTTCTGATTTCGAGGATGAAATCCCTTTTTAGGGCGATGGAATCCTATAACATAGCAAAATCTAGCCACTTTGGAATTAGAAACCCTAAATCCATAGATAAGATATTAGTGAGCTTATATATGATTAGTATTGACCAAACAAATTATAATTATAATTTAACCTATTTTTTATATTAAGTCGTTTACTAAATTGTTCAAATGCTTAAACCCCAAAAAAACTTAATACGCATAATATGAGTAACTCACTAATTGTTAATACACAATGTTGACCATGTCACCCTAATGATATGATAAATGGAACTAACGCATGCTAAGAAAGCATAACATATAATGGTCATGTTGACCTAAACCCTAAAATGTAATCATATAACCTTAACATATATATATATATATGTATATATATATCCTTAATGCCTTCATGATACATTAGTGACATTAGGTGTCATCATCAATAATATAGCTTGATACATATAAATGGCATATAATCACCTAATTATAATTTAATAAAGTCATCAAGATATATAAGGCATATCACCTTGTTCTCTAATACACGCCTCATTAATCACCCAATCATAATTTGGTATATGAATCAATTCCTTGATATGGAATGTGTTCCACCTTATTCACTAATATACATATAATGACTCAAATATGATAAAGAGTAACTGGGTTTACATAAGCATGATTATTAAGTCTACAGTAATTCCAAATGCCTATTGTGGTGTTAAATATATAATTTATAATATGGAGTGTAAATAGGAGAAATGATTAATGATGACATTAATACGAGTTTCAAAGGTGATGTGACAAGGTGTAAGAAATTAATGTGACATTATTTAGACTTAATAATTGGTTGGAAAATATTATCTATTTCTTGTAAAATAATCTGTGACAATTCTATATGTTGGTAATTGAGGATAATGGATTCAAGTTATTAAGGATTGTGACCTAATACATTTATAACATTGAGATTACTTAGTAAACCCTAATTTTGCTTAAAATTATTAATGAGAAAATAATAAATGCATATGATGTGTACATAATGTTGATATATAATTCTTTTGACAACAATGTGAACATGTCATGACACAAGTAATAGACAAATAAGGATGATGTAATTTCACAATAAAGATAATGCTAGTAAGCCAAAATTGTTAAGTGTGTTATATTTGATAAAAAGTAATGTGTATAGTGGAAACCTTAGTGGAACCTAACTTATGAATATAGCATGTGAAGTACCATAGATTAGAAGTAACCATATAGTTGCTTAATGTTGTGGTGTTACGTACTCACCCTTCCCTCCTGTTGAGATTTCGGGGACAAAATCCTCTTTAAGGGGTGGAGTGTTGTAACATACTGAATCTTAGATTCAATTGCAATTTAACCCATTTTTAATATTTTGTTTCCTTCATATCCTTTTTTTCCTTTTTCCTAATTTTTCCTATCTTTTCTATCCTCTTTGTCCTCAATGTTGAAATTGATCAATACTTAATGATGTGAACTATATTTACCCACATTCATTTCAATGAATGGGTTTTTGCACAAATATCTAAACTAGAGTGTTAATTAGATTCTTATAATGCAAAATGACCATTTATGAGAGATAATTAGTGGATTATGTTAATTTAAAGTTTTATGGGTTTTTGGGATAAGAAATAAGTATTATTGTGGAATTGAGTTAGTTAATGAGATAATAATCCTTTTCCACTCTCTCCTCCTAAATGTTATTAAAGCAATAGAAAGGATAATATGAGGTGTGATATGAATCTTGAATGATTTTATAATATCCATCTCGAAATTCTATTTAAGGATTTGCTAAGAAATGTCTTTTCATATTAATTCAACCTTTAAAATACATTAATATATACATTAATGGAAAATATGGTGATTAAGGGACAAAGCTTTTACAAAATGAAAATCTAATTGCATAGAATTTATATAGGCATTAATATTTGCCTATGATCCAAATTTGAGGTCATTTGACCCATGTTTGACCATCCAAATCGTTTTTATAAGAATTTATTATAGCGTGACCAAGGTTTTCAATTCAATTTCATTAATGCGATGTGTAACGCTAAAGTCTCGTTGTTTTTTGTTGTCACGCACTACCTTTGTTAATTTCATCACATGTGCGCCATCCAACAGCCCACATTCCATAATCCGTGAACCATTACCCGATTTGATGACTCCGACCTTATCGTCTAGCTCCAACCGTTTCGCGGGTGGGAGCAAACTCACGATGCCCTAAAAATACAATCCTCTCTCTCACCATAGTTAACCATCTCATTATGTTTCTTCTCCATTCAATTCACCTCTCTCTCCCATTTCATATGAGCCCTCACTCATGCGCATAAACACACCAAGTGCAAAACGCCTAATGCCCAACTAGAAGCTCTCTCACGGCCAACTCATCTAGGACAAAGGTCACCACCCCACCTATAAATACCTATGCCAATGGCATCGCCAAATCACCAGCAATCAAACCCTACCCTCAATTTGGTTAAAGCTTCTCCCTACATCCAAAAACATAGAGATCTCCTCCCTGGCCTAGTGACGATACTCTAGGCTGATGACGAGACCAGCAGTGAAATTGACCACGTAGTTGAGTTTGTCACCTCTAGTTCTTCATTTTCCGACCTTCAGTTTGTCATTTGATCAGGTATTGTAGAAACGCTTGAATGGAGCTCCACCTTCTCATAGCCATGGTAGGCACGAGGGAAGGGGAAGAATCTGCAAGCTGAAATCTCCAATCCACCCCCCGCTCACCTTTTTTCCTTGATTTCTCACCCAAGGGAATTTATGTCCTTCCGCCTAGTTTAATTCCGCGACTGACCAAGGTCAAATGGGAACTGACCCGTGATTTGGCCACGCGTGATTGGGTCCGACTCCCTTTCCTTTTATTTTATTTTTGGTGTAATTTCTCACCAACGTGGCTTTTTCTTGCCTTGTGATTGGTCTGTTTTTAGAAATTCATAATAAATCAATACATTATCAGAAAAATACAAATAAATAGTCATTGAAAACCATTTTTTGTGTAGAATATGTATTTATGGCTTTTAAGCATTGATTTGCATCCCTATTTTGATGTTTATTATAAAAACCATTTTATATATAAAAAACCCTTAAAGTATGTAACTAATTCATTTTAACTCAAAATTTAAGAAATAAATGTGTTTTCTTAATTAGGAGAATCCAAGTAATTGATTAGTCCAACTTTTGAGTCCTAAATCGACGGTTTTAATAGAAGGTCAAAAATTAGGGTTTCTCACATAATATGCTTTATAAACCCTAATCTATGTGTATAAACTTGTATCTAGGACAAAAGTGGCATTGGACACATTTAATTGATGAAAGGTCTTCTCTGGGAATGTCAAGTGAGGTATGTGTATGTGCAACCCTATTTATATATGAGTTTGAACACTTTTCGTTCATTTGGGAATTTTGATATCCATCCCTAATCTTTCTAATGAGGCATATGCTTAGCCTTTGAGTCTTTCTATTGCCTTCTTTTGGCACATTTATTTCACTACTTGTTTGGGTTTTAGACCCCCAACCATGTCTCTATTAATTTGTTGTTTAATATTGCCATTTTAGTTATTGATCATGATAACTTGATGACTTATTAGCTATTGTAGTGTACCTATGTACTAGCCACCTATAGTGGGCATGTGTAAATTCATCCAGGGGAATGTGATAATTCTCCTCATTTTATATATATTTGGGTTCTTGGGAATGTGTTATTTCTCCCTCACCCAGAGGTTGAGGTTGGTAGGTTCCTCATCCCTAATTTATATAATATAGTCATACTTTTATCATGCATACTTCAATATGTGATGTTATTGGCAAGTAATCTCTTTTGTGTCTCATCTTTTGACATTTCTTTAGCATAGTGCAATCCTTATCCCATGTTTACTTTTTGTTATACTTTATTTGTCCTTATGTATTTATTTGACACATACCTTTATTCTCCTCTTGTTGGGAGATCCCAACCACCCAGGTTTAGGATCAGAGTGCGCAACAACAACATGGTTAACCAACCTAAGACTAGGAAAAGGAGTTCATCCTTCCCTTATGGACTATTTATTTAAGTTATTTTATTGGAGACATATTGATGCAGCTGAGTTTCCCTCTACTTAGATCTTTTATTTGTATAAATCATGTACACCCTTATTGGGAAAATTTTGGTGTACTCTTTATTAAATTGAATATAGTCAAGATTTCAACTTCCACTGCTATTCATTGGATTTTGTTTACCATTTTTAGTAGAGAGGTGATCTCACTTCTTTACCGATATCACTCAGGCCTAACGAGGGGCTACATGATCTCAAGGAAGACTGCATTCAAAGTGCTCCACTGTGGTTTCTTTTGGCCTTCAATCTTCAAAGACACTCATAGCTTTGTTAAATCATGTGATCAATGCCAAAAATCTAGAAATATCTCCAAGAGGGATGAAATGCCCCTCAATGGTTGGTAAAAACTAGAAATCTTTGATGTCTAGGGCGTGGACTACATGGGCCCTTCCCCTCTTTTTATAGCTTCTCCTACATACTTATCACAGTCGACTATGTTTCCCAGTGGGTTGAAGACCTCCCCACTATTTCTTGTGATTCCAATCCAGTCATAAAGATGTTCAAAGACTGTATCTTCTCGTGCTTTCGAGTTTTGTGCACCCTATTTCTGACAGAGGATCACACTTCTTTGAATGCAACTTCAGAACTCTCTTTCACAGATATGGTCTTTTCCATTGAGTGGCCACTCCATATCATCCTAAGAAGAGTGACATGTGGAGGTTTTTAATCTCCAAATACAACCATTCTTAAAAAGACAGTCAGTAAGACAAGGCAGGATTGGGCCCACAAATTGAATGACACTTTGTGGGCTTATCAGACCGCCTACAAGACTCCATAAAGAACTACACCTTTTCGTATGATTTATAGAAAGTCTTGTCATTTACTTGTGGAATTCAAACACAGAGCTGAATGGGCCATCAAGTAGATCAATTTTGACTTTCATGCAACAAATGAAACCTATTTTCTTCAACTACTAGAGCTTAAAGATTTATGCGTGACTGCAGATGAAAATGCACACATCTACAAAGAACGCACGAAGATGTGGCAAGATGGCCACATGAAGAGGAAAGATATACATGTTGGGGAGTATTACTACACAATTCCTACCTCCACCTTTTCCAGGAAAGCAAAATACTCAATGGTATGACCTGCTCCGCTCATCATCAAGCATATCTTCCCTCACAAAGTTGTATTGATCTGGAATGAGAAAACTAGAGAATTCAAAGTTAATGTTCACCATCTCAAACACTATTTCACAATGAATGATATGTAGGCCAACCAACATCTTCATCTCATCTGTCCAATATATCATGACTAAGTTTTAGGCATCGAGCGATTGACATCAAACAAAGGCATTTCTCTAGAGGCAACCCGAGTGTTACTTTCATGTCTAGTCATTTTCACATTTAGTTCATATTGCATTTAGTTAGTTTGTGCATTTCATGACAAGATCACTAGTTCTAACAATTCTCATTTTAGGTGAATGACTCTTGGTGAAGGGAGAGAAACCACAACATGTGGAACAACCAACAAATTCTTTCCCCTCCATCTCTGATTTAGTGTTTGCTAGAGGACAATAAAATATTTAAGTTTGAGTTGCTGGGTGGGTGGTGCGTATTCTACTTTTTACCCACACTATATGCTTATAGATTATGATCTTGTCATTGCATTCATCATGCATCACTTTTAGCTAACTTTTTTTTCAAAAAGTTATCTTCTAAAGTAAACAAAGCCAATATCTATTCGGCTTATATTCAAATTTCTAAAAATGATTCATCAGTATCTCCTCTTCATCTAAGAAATGCCAATAAAAAGATCGATTTTTGAAACTAACCAATGTCTAGAAATTATTCCTTGTGGCCTAAGAATCCAAAAATCATGTTTCCTTGGAAAAGTTGGTAATCTCAGAAGGAACTGAGAGGGATCAAACACATTGTTCTTCCTACTAACTAATGAAACAACTGCATAGAATTTCCACTTGTACCCTCTTTAAGTCATTATTTGAGCATAGTGGGATATGGAGAACAACTTAGTGCATTGAATTTGTATCAAGTTGCATGATGATCCAAGCTCTCTTCAACACTTCTTCCTCCATCTTCTTGCCTTCCATTCCACCAAAAAAAGCCACGAAAATCTGCCAAACTTTATGTTTGGGGTGGAACACCCCCCTTGTTCCCTCTCTATCAGTTTTTCCATTCCTCTCATAAATTTAATAGGGGCATACCACCAAGAAATGATGCCAAAGTGAACACAAAAAAATTCAATCAATGTAATTACAAAAATATAAAGTAAAAGATCTCGAGTTGAATAGAGGAGAGGTACCTTCTTCCATACCTCCATTCACTTTCTTTTCTACCCATTGGCGCTATGACTGCCTCCTATTTTTTCCATTATCATGACTTACACCAGTGTCAGATCAAGTGCATACATTTTGTTATGCGGGTCTCTCTAAACTCTCATGAAACTCCTTGACTTGCTTGATGTTGGGACAATGGTGAGGAAGTGTAGTTGGGAAATGAAATCATGATCAAAGATATAGAAAGATTTGTTATGTGATTTTAAGAAGTTGGATAGCTTGATCTTATTAGGTAGTAAGGAAAACAACATGATAGCAGGATGAGGCGAATTGATGAATCCTCCAAATTCATCCTCACAATCGCCATTTCTAGGAATTTTGTGCCTCATATCGACTGATCCACCCTTGTTTTGGCTTACTCTGAGTGTCTCCTCAGTTTCATGAAAATAGTGCTCTAATAGCTCTAATTACTAGTTTATTTGATCTTATCCTCCTTTACTCACTTTCCTTCTTCTCTGCAGATCATTCTCATCCATCCGATAACATACCTACATCTCCTCGCAGTTTGGCCATCCATCTGGTTTTACCCTTCATACAGTCTCAAGACCGCGTGAGGTCACACGGTCTTAAGACCATGTGAAGCCTCACAGTCTCAAGACCGTTTGGACACCAAGGAACAAGACCGTTTGGAGCCAAGACCATTTGGACTCAAGACCGTTTGGAGCCAAGACCATTTGGACCCAAGACTGCTTGGACCCAAGACCGTTTGGAAATGAAGACCGTTTGGATCCCGAAACTGTTAAGACTCCAGACTAGTTGGACAGCAAGACCATTTGGATGAAGACTGGTTGCCAAGACCATTTGGACCCAAGAACATTTGGGGCCAAGACCGTTTGGACCCAAGACCGTTTGGAGCCAAGACCATTTGGACCCAAGACCATTTGGAGCTAAGACCGTTTGTAGCCAAGACTGTTTGGACCTAAGACCATTTGGGGCCAAGACCGTTTGGACCCAAGACTGTTTAGAAATGAAGATCGTTTGGATCCCGAAACTGTTAAGACTCCAGACCAGTTGGATAGAAAGACCATTTGGATGAAGAACGGTTGCCAAGACCATTTGGACCAAGACCGTTTGGAGCCAAGACCGTTTGGACCCAAGTCCGTTTGGAGCCAAGACCGTTTGAAGTATTCTCACATCAAAAACATGAAGACCCCATCCAAGCCTATAAATAGGACCAATAGGGTCTTCATTTGGGCATCAGATCTAGGAGGCCGCAAGGCTGCTCCACTACTACCTCATTTCCACCAAGCTCTGCCTGGCCCTAATCGTACGTCTCTGGAGGTGCACACGAAGATCAAGGCAGCGAGAGACGGACTTCATCGACCAAGTTGGAGCAGTCCCGAAGACTGGGGCGATCTACATCGGGCTATCGCAGATCTACTCTTCAGTTCCGACGATGCTTGTTCTATCTTTCTTCTCTGTCTTTGTTGCTCCCTTAATGAGGAGCGAGTAGTGTAATTCACTGGGGCGCGGGGACTATCCCCGCTACCAATGCTTTTTAATATGTACCTAAATATGTTATCTTTCTGATTCAATGCTAATCGTTTCATTGCATGCTCAAATGTTGGCCGCTTTCTTGCATGATCTATTATCTTTTTTTGTGGATTGTCTACGTCTACTCTTAAGACTCGATTACCGGTTTAGCGTTGGTTCTTGGTGTGTGTATCCACCACATATCTGTTTTGGTATCTAGGAACGCTTTTCAAGGAGTGGAGTAAGCTCAACTCCATCGTTGTACTTTCATACTATGAAATGGAATCAGTTGATGTATGAAAGTACAATCTTGATAGGTCGAGGAACACACTCTGTGAAAGGAGTGATGCAAAGTAAGTTACCAATCATTTGGGGATGGCTGGCATTGCAACACTCCCACGTTTCTCATATCTATGTCCTCGAAAGAGGGATAGTCTATAAGGATACTAATCGAATTGATAATATCGCTCGCTTGTTAGTTTTCCGATGCACGTTTCACGAGGTTGAGTAAGATCTCCCTTCGGAGGGCACATATCTCCATTGACACATAGATATGTACCGGATGGGAACTAATCAACCTGTGAAGGATGTGTGCAATGTTCCTTGTTCGAGAGGGCATCAAAATTTGTACAACATCCATGTATCTTTCTTGCAAGTCTTGCTATGTTGGTGTAGGTACAATGCATGTGTAGTGGTGGTGAATATCCACATCACGCCAATGATCCATCATCCTATGATGATCTTAGATTTCAAACTTTAACTAGATTTCATACTTGCCTTTACTTTTGCATGTTCTAGATTAGTTTAGATTAATCCTATCAATCTCTTGGTTATAAATGATTAACTTAGATCGAGACAAGACGAGAAAAAGACATCCAGATTCTTTACATTGTCCTTTGGGTTTGATCCTAAATATGTACTATGATAAGGCTTCCACACTCTTGTGGGGTTGGAGCATTTATCTAGCACCATTTCTAGGTAAACCTAGAGGGTACATCAACTCCCTAGGATTTTTGGTGCACAATTAGAACTTTCACCAGAAGAGTAATCTACCGACATAAGTTTTAGCTCTATCAAAAAATGGCGCAGTTGCCGGGGACGACGGTGTAAGAATCATCTTTTTCGAATTATGTGTCAATTTAGGTTTCTCTAGGGTTTTTCATTTTCTTTTCAAAAACCTAAAAAAAGTGAAGGACTTAATCTTGCATATCTTCATGGATTTGAAGTGGTTGGGCAAGCTTGATAAACTCATTCTTTGATTTCAAGTACCAACTCTCTTCAAAATGAAGCAGTCGACACCACCAACCGTTAGATGTCAACTATGTGGTGACTATTCTCATGCCTCAATTTATTGCTTGAACGTCCTAGCTTACTACGTGATGGCTCTACATCAATTAATCGCAAATCGTATAGTTGGGAAACTCAAAGCAGCCTCTTCATACAACTATGGATATAACGCAAGTTATAATCCATATCACCCTAGAGGCTACTACAAAAAACCTAACTATGGCGGATTTCAAGGCGTAGACTGCAACGTAGGAAGGAACCTGGAAAACAATGCAAATCAATACTATGATGAGGAGAGCTATTATCAACATCAACCCAACGGGTGCAACAAAGAGCCTTATTATGGAGATCAACGTACGTTAATGGAAGAACTACGTGCCTTACAAACGTCAGTGGCTCAACAACTAGCCGATCAGACAGCCGCGACCAAGAAGTTGATGGCCAATCTTGATCAACTTATGCAATTTGTCAACGCTTCTGACCAACATGTAGAACAACCACCAATTTCAACTAAGCACATCCCTAGTCCACATGTTGA
Source organism: Alisma plantago-aquatica (assembly GCA_963693085.1). Taxonomy (NCBI): domain Eukaryota; kingdom Viridiplantae; phylum Streptophyta; class Magnoliopsida; order Alismatales; family Alismataceae; genus Alisma; species Alisma plantago-aquatica. The sequence goes on from OY856415.1 coordinate 643,908,150, forward strand.
TTATGAAATCATGTGGGATATGCCTTCCAATGATCTTCAAGCGTCAGTGTAGGGTGAGGAATCATCCTCAGAGCTAATAACTGAACTCAAAGATGATTTCTTCACAACATCATAAAAGAAAGAATCATTTTCCGAGCCAAGGTCTGACTTGGATAATGATTCTTGTACTATGCTCTTAGAAGAAAGATTGAGTAGCCAATATGGGGATTCTCTATAGTTAGGAGATCAATTGGAGATAAACTTCAACACTTACCTACCTTCTGACTTCATAGACCCAGATCCAACTATTGAGGAGCAATTAGAAATGATTGAATACTTAAATGACAAAATCTCTTCAACTTCAGTTGTCTCATCAATGAAGTCCATAGAAGAAGGGTTTATGTCAAAAGAACCCTACACTCCTTCACAGTCAGACTCCGAGGAATACATGACTGATTCAAATAAGGAGATATGTTTTATGCAAGAGACTCAACTAACTCCATTACTGGAACATGATCTGATTTGTCCTTATGAAGATATTTCTGATCATTCGGCTGGTCTAGAAACAAACTTCGAGGATGAGACTTATCAAGATCTTGATTCAAAAATGGATCATGCTACTATCACTGACCCTGATGATGAAAAAGAATCATGGGAGGAGGATGGGTCTCAAGATAATGAATCTATGACCGATCCTTTCCATGAGATGACGTTACCAGAACTACCACCTCTACAAGAAGTCCAGACGGAGCCAGTTCTCGAACAAGAGCATGACATTTCTATTGAATCTCCTTCTAGTCACTTGAATGAGTTGATAGTGCACTATGAAGAGAAATATAAACCATCTCTTAGTTTTAGAATGGATTATGATATTTCCGTAGACTCTTGTAATGACAAAAAGGACCCGTGAGAGGACATTGAGCCATAAACCTATCCTCTTATAGCAACTCATCCCTATGAAGAAGCTCCTCCTAAGCTACCACATATTCAAGAGAATGAGATACTTCCATTACCTACACAAGATTTCATTCTTCCCATAGTGACTTTTCCCAAGCACTTAATAGAATCGGAGGAGTACTATGAAGAAGTATTGGAACAACAACCTGACTCAGAAATGGAGTATTTTAGTCCCAATATCGAAGAAACGGAGTCATCGGGAGATTCTAGTCCTCAAAACATTATGTCATGGACTAATCCCTCCCATAAAGAGACATCATTGGAACCTCTACCCCGGAATCCCATGATTCCTTTACCCGAGCAAGAGTTCGTTCTACCAGTCGAATCCTCTTCTAGTTACTTGGATGAATTAAGGGTGTTCTACGAGGAAAATTCTGAACAAAATTTTGAAAAGAAGATTGACTCTCTTATCAATTTCAACATTGATAAAGATGACGATACTTCTCAAAATAACTCCTCTGATGAAGAAACGTCATCCTGGCTACCATATCCTACATAAGAAAAGCTAGGTGATGAAATGAAGCTTGAACCAGATCCGCCACCTGATCCAGGATAGGAGGAAGTTCAAGTGGCCAACCCTCAATCAACTGCTCTGGATTTTGAAGAAAGCACTTTTACTTTGAACTTCGAGGGCGAGCCACAACTGGAGGACACAAATAGGCATGATTTTGACTACCCTCCTAGTCCTCCAATCTCGACTGCTTATATTTCACCTCCCATGCTGATGGGGGAAGGTCTCTGGATTCTTCTGGATGGACAACGAGGTGAAAGAAATGTGCATCCAAGTCACCCAAAAGACCCGTTTGAGTTACCATGACCACCCTGTTAGCAGGTTGTTCGGGCCACTTCCTCACTCTCGGCACCGGCTATCATGAGACATCTTTTCCAGACCTTCTTCCAACTACGAGGACCGCCTGGTTAACACTACGCAACCCTTCCCCTCCATCTCAAACCTATTATTTGTTCAGAAACGGGAAAATTCATAAGTTCGAGGTGGGGGTGGGTGGTATGACTCTCACTCCACCCTGTACCTTTACTGCTTTTTGTTTTTCCATTCTAAGTTCTTTTTTGCAATTTTTCCGCTTTTTCATAATTTTTTTCAAATAAAGCCTCTATCTAGTTGGCTCTTGTTTTTCAAATTTGTGATCATCACCTCTTTTCGTTGTGAATTCCCGAGAAAAAGAATGCTTAAAACCTAGCCAATACATGTTTTCATCTTGTATAGTCTTTGAACTCTAATGGCATATCCTCAAATAGAAAAAGACGATATGCTTTAATAAGACTAAGATGGATCAAATGCATCACGCCTCTAACTGATTAATGAATCTGCTGTATGGAATTCTCATTGGATGTTTTATGATGTCACTATTTGAGTAGAGTGTGAAAAAAAAATCCGCCGTATGGAATCGCTAAGCAAGCTGCATCATGATCTGAACTCTCTTCTACACTTCTTCCTTCATTTTCATACCTCTCCACTCACCAATCATGCCATAACTCTAAGTTCGGTGTGGTAAACCACACCTTTTTCTAGTGTAAACTAGAACTTTGTTGAACTCTAAGTTCGGTGTGGTACACCACACCTCTTTTTCCACTACCACTTCTTCCATACCCCTCAATACATAACAGGGGTGTATCCCCTTCTCATTTTGATTCAAAGAGTATACGATGATGATTGTACATATACCAAGGTTGAGGAAAAATCTACCCCGATTCCAAAAAGAGACTCGGCAGCCCAAATATACAAAAATACAAAAATACCCTTTCTCCTAATCCAAGTGAGAATGAATAAAAGCCAGAGTGTGAATAAAAGCATGAGAGTTGTGCCCTAATTAAGGATAACCGACAAAGGTCTTGCCCAGCCGGTACATTAGCTACCCTCACAAAGGCAGATGTGTCGAGCCCGATAGTGAGACCCTAAGGCTCCAAAAATAACCCCTTACCTCCTCTCGAATAGGTAAGTTAGCCAAAAGCCTTAAGCCAACCTATACACACTTCTGAGTTACCTTTAGAAAAAAAAATCAGGTGTAAGGCTAAGTCAACCAAAGTTGTACACAAAACACTCAAAGTATCTTGATGAATCCACCAATAATAAGAATCTTGAATCGATTAGAGGAGAGACTTTTATCTTTTGATCACACCCCTATTCTTTCCTTATTCAACCTACTGGCACCGCAATTGCCTCCATTTCAACCATTCTCTTGAAAACACCAGCGATGGATCATATACATGTTTGATTGATTCTACGGGTCTTTTCAAAATCACATAAAACTTTTAAACATGACTGATACAGCAGAGAGTGAGAAGGAAATACTTCTGTAAAGTGAACTCAAAAACAAGGATATCATAAGATGTAATTAGTGATCTAAGGAAGCCTTGATACTGTATCAATCTGAGCCATGAATAAAATTATGATATGACATTAGGATGAGGCAATCACGAGATGAAGGATTTCATTGGCGATTGTTTTAAGTTTTCTATTCCTCGAGATGAGCAATGCTTAAGTTTGGTGTGCGTGATGAATCCTCCAGATTCATCCTCAGTCACTAATTGAAAGGATTTCTGACATTTTTGCCCTAATTTTGTTTTGCTTCATTTTTTTTCTCAGTTTTGTGAAAATTCTGACATTTGCACGAAGATGAGGAAATTACGAGACAAACGAGCTTTTTGGCGACTGTCTTGGACTTTTCCGTTCCTCGGGACGAGCAACGCTTAAGTTTGGTGTGGTGATGAATCCTCCAAATACATCCTCACAGTCGCCATTTTTAGGAATTTTGTGCCTCATATCGACTGATCCACCCTTGTTTTGGCTTACTCTGAGTGTCTCCTCAGTTTCATGAAAATAGTGCTCTAAGAGCTCTAATTACTAGTTTATATGATCTTATCCTCCTTTACTCACTTTCCTTCTTCTCTGCAGATCATTCTCATCCATCCAATAACATACCTACATCTCCTCGCGGTTTGACCATCCATCCGATTTTACCCTTCATAAGATCTCAAGACCACCTGAGGTCACACGGTCTCAAGACCGTGTGAAGCCTCACAGTCTCAAGACCGTTTGGACACCAAGTCACAAGTTCGTTTGGAGCCAAGACTATTTGGAGCCAAGACCGTTTGGACCCAAGACCGTTTGGAGCCAAGACTGTTTGGACCCAAGACCGTTTGGGGCCAAGAGCGCTTGGACCCAAGACCGTTTGGAAATGAAGACCGTTTGGATCTTGAAACCATTAAGACTCCAGACCGGTTGGACAGTAAGACCGTTTGGATGAAGACCGGTTGCCAAGACCGTTTGGACCCAAGAACCTTTGGAGCCAAGACCGTTTGGAGCTGAAACTGTTTGGGGCCAAGACCGTTTGGACCCAAGACCGTTTGGAGCCAAGACCATTTAGACCCAAGACCGTTTGGAGCCAAGACCATTTGGACCCAAGACCATTTGGAGCCAAGACCATTTGGACCCAAGATCGTTTGGGGCCAAGATCGTTTGGACCCAAGACCATTTGAAAATGAAGACCGTTTGGATCCCGAAACTGTTAAGACTCCAGACTGGTTGGACAGTAAGACCATTTGGATGAAGAACGGTTGCCAAGACCATTTGGACCAAGACCGTTTGGAGCCAAGACCGTTTGGACCCAAGACCGTTTGGAGCCAAGACCGTTTGACGTATTCTCACATCAAAAATGTGAAGACCCCATCCAAGCCTATAAATAGGACCAGCAGGGTCTTCATTTGGGCATCAGATCTAGGAGGCTGCAAGGATGCTCCACTGCTACCCATCTCCACCAAGCTATGCCTGGCCCTACTCGTACATCTCCGGAGGTGCACATGAAGATCAAGGCAGCGAGAGACAGACTTCATCGACCAAGTCGGAGCAGTCCCGAAGACTGGGGGATCTACACCGGGCTGTCACAGATCTACTCTTCTGCTCTGACAATGCTTGTTCTATCTTTCTTCTCTATCTTTTTTGCTCCCTCTATGAGGAGTGAGTAGTGTAATTCAATGCTAATCATTTCATTGCATGCTCGAATGTTGGCCGCTTTCTTGCAAGATCTATTGTCTTTTGTTTTGGATTGTCTACGTCTACTCTTGAGACTCGATTACCGATTTAACGTTGGTTCTTGATGTGTGTATCCACCACACATCTATTTCGATATCTAGGAACACTTTTCAAGGAGTGGAGTAAGCTCACCTCCATCATTGTACTTTCATACTATGAAATGGAATCAGTTGACGTATGAAAGTACAATCTTGATAGCTCTAGGAACACACTATGTGAAGGGAGTGATGCAAAGTAAGTGACCATTCGTTTGGGGATGGCTGACATTGCAACACTCCCACGTTTCTCTTAGCTATGTCCTCAAAAGAGGGATAGTCTATAAGGATACTAATCAAATTGATAATATCGCTCGCTTGTTAATTTTCCGATGCACGTTTCATGAGGTTGTGTAAGATCTCCCTTCGGAGGGCACATATCTCCATTGACACGTAGATATGTACCGAATGGGAGCTACTCAACCTGTGAAGGATGTGTGCAATGTTCCTTGTCTGAGAGGGCATCAACATTTGCACAACATCCATGTATCTTGCTTGCAGGTCTTGCTATGTTGGTACAAGTACAATGCATGTGTAGTGGTGGTGAATATCCGCATTACCCTAGTGATCCATCATCCTCTGATAATCTTAGATTTCAAACTTTAACTAGATTTCATACTTTCCTTTACTTTTGCATGTTCCAGATTAGTTTAGATTAATCCTATCAATCTCTTGGTTATAAATTATTAACTTAGATTGAGACGAGACGAGACAAAGACATCCAGATTCTTTACGTTGTCCTTTGGGTTTGATCCTAAATCTGTACTACAATAAGGCTTCCACACTCTTGTGGGGTTGGATCATTTATCTAGAACCAGTTCTAGGTAAACCTAGAGGGTACATTAACTCCCTAGGATTTTTGGTGCACAATTAGAACTTCCACCGGAAGAGTAATCTACCGACGTAAGTTCTAGCTCCATCACAAATCGCATGGGCCAAATGTATTAATTTGGTGATTGTTTTAGATTTTGTGTTACTCGGGGACGTGCAACGTTTAAGTTCGGGGTATTTTGAAGAATGCATATTCATCCCAGATTTAGATGTATTATTAATCTAGTTTAGCATGCAAATCTCTTGAATTTCACTAGAATAGCTTTGTTTCAATCTGCTTAGGATTTTATGATAATTTGTAGGAATTTGCACTTTTCTTGACTACCTTTGTAGGTTTTGAGTTCTATCACTCTAAAGTAATTTGCCTAGGGGGTCCCACTGACTTTTTGTTAGCATGAGTCGAGAGGAGGATGCCTCTCATGGGGTGTGGGGCAGCACCTTGAACTGAAATGGATTTTGAATACTTCCAAAAGGCTGACCAATGAACAAATTTTGTGTCTGAGGGAAAAATTGACCCATTGGCCGACTTGCAAATTGACCTTCAAAAATCATCAGTGCTCGATAGCTCCATCGACCTTCAAGGTCAATGACCCATCGACCCACCTTCTCGACATCTAAAATCTCGACATTCAATCCCATCAATGACCAAGGTCGATGACCCATCAACCCCCCAAGTTGAAACATAGAAGCTCAAAACATAGATTCATTGATGACTAAGTTCGATTACCCATTAACCTCTCTTCCTTGACATGAAGACAACCATCAGTCTACAACCAACAGGATAGAAGCCATTGATCAATGGACATTGATCAAGCAGGTTGTCGACCCTCAAGGTTGATGACACATCAAAATCTATGACTGATGACCAGAAGCCCAAGAGTTAATACCCATAGGTAGATAGACAATACTCAATGTCGATGCGAAGGACAAGTGGTTGATGGCCACAACCCTACAAATAGGCCCCAAATGCAACACTTCAAGGAATCTCAAAATTCAGAGACAAATAAGATGACAGACTGACGCTGAGATCAGAGCTAAAGTCTATGAGACCATTGACCTAGTTAGATCGTTTACCTCTAAACTTGGCTACTTCTATCAACCTCCACTCATTATCAACCATCAATATCCTTCTCCAAGGTGATCGATCTATTTCAGAAGTCGATGTTCATCCACCTACTGCAACTAAAAGTAAAGGTTAGTACCTAGAACAGAGAGAAGGAAGCAAGTTGTAGTCGCACACCATGCCGAGCTGCTTTTTCTACCATCATGACCATGATCCTATATTTTTCCTCGGCTAGTGATACTCATCTCACCATGTTGAGGGAGTAGTCTTTTCAGTGGGGTATGGGGATTAGCCACACTACTCATTTCTTGCAATTTTATCCAAATTTCAATTCTTTTATGAACTCATCTAATTCTAGCTAATCACTTACCAAACATCTTTTGGATTGATCGATCACTTTACATGATTTATTAATGTCTTATTCTGTGAGATCTTCAATGTTTAAGATTTGAATATCAATTAGTTTTTGTAATGACCACATTTGTGCTTAATTGGTAAACTAGGGTTTACCTGAATGATTACATGCTTGATTAGATTGAACATTGTTTAGACTTGATTAATGATAGTACATCAATTGTGATGTTTCAAACCTAAGAAGAAACTCTAACTATGATTTTAGTTTGAAGAATTAGGGTTTGAGAAATGTAAACCCTAATCAGAAAAAATTAGGGTTTTGATAGTACATGAATACGGAATTTAATCAGAATAGCAGTGTGGTAAATGATTTTTCATATTTTCTATTTTTTTTAATTGAATTTTGGATATCATATGGATAACTCAATCATTCATATTGGAGAAAAATTTCATAATATTTGAGCATTCTTTGAATGTGGTTCTCGGTCAAACTATACTTCGACCAAAATATTGACAGAGTGCTTTTCAATAGTGTAGTGTTTTATTTTTAGTTATTTATTGGTAACACCAAATGATATGAAATTTTAACTAGAGATCTGATACTCAATAGTAAACAACATGTAAAATTTTCATAATTTTTGGATACATTTATACCTTATCAGTAGATGAATTATAGTAATATTTTTATGACAGAAAATTCAGCTGAAATAAGAGAAAGTATAGTGAGGGGTCAATGTGCAATTGACCCAAGCAGCTCAATTTATCTATATGGTCAACCTAACACACAAGGATATCTCATAATTCGTGACTCAATCTAGAGAAATGAAATCCTAGAGAGAGAGGGAGAGTTAGGGTTTGAGAGGAGAAAGTGATGGAGATGCTGACCTAGGGTTTTACAGTCCGAGGAATGATGAAATCATGTAAGTTTAGATTCTTTGCATAGACCTTAATGGTGAATCTTCTCTCACATGTCAAGATTCCATCCCTCCTCTAATTTGATCCAAAATGGTATCAAAACTTCCCCTTTTCTCACTCTTTCTTCATAATCCCTCATTTTTAGGGTTTCCGAGTTGAAAGGAAGAAGAATCGGGTGAATTGCTAGGGATTTGATATGAGATCGAGATTTTCAGGGATGAGCTACGTTTTAAGGTGTTTTCACACCTTAGGGTGAGTAGGAACTTCCTTTAAATAGTATATTGCACGAAAATGGGTTAAATCATCCATAATCTTTAATTGCTTAGTATGCGACTACAAACCCTGAATTGTGTGTTTGATCTAAGTTGTTGCAAAATGATATGAAATGGATTATTCCTCTGTTTGGATGAATTTCAGATGATAAAATCATATTAGAAATGTATACAATACATCCTAATGAGAATTCCCTAAGTATTTGCTAAGGTTATAAGAGTAAACTGAAATATAGGGAATTTGTCTATGACTGAAATTGTTGTATAATTAAATAGAGAAATTTGTTTATCTGGATCCCCTTGGTTATGAATGATTGTTTATCTGAATTCATAGTACATATACGTCAGATACTATCTTGGATTTTGTTTAAGGTGAATACTGTTTGTTTGATATCTCAGTAAAGAGGGTGAAACCCTAGATGCGAGGAAAGTTGGATATTTGTGAATAGATATCGTGAAATCCATTTGAACGGATTTTCTTGACATGATAGACTTTATTTATTCAATTTTATTATTGATGCATGTTATCTCAGGGAATGGCATGGAAACCCAAATTCAGCGTAGTTCCAAGGTTTCATACATATATTGATTTTATATGATTTGTTGATAGTAGTCGTTATTCAGTGAATGTTTATGTCACATGAAATCCTTATGAGAGACATGTGATAAGTGAATGAGGTAAATGAAACCCTAAGGATAGGGTGTTCAATGAATCAAGTATTTTGATATCAATGTTCTCAGTATGAGATGTGGTGATGCACAACTCAAGATTTGGGTTGAGGTGCACATTTTCTAAGAAAGTACAAATAATTTACAGGTGCAAATGATGATTACTCGTATGTCAAGTAACTAACTCTTATCAGTGTATTAAGAAGTTCAATTGCATGATTCTAGTGTATAAAGTATCAAGTGAACATGTATTCTGTTATTTAAGAAATTGAGTCTGCCTACAGATGTAAAATGTTGATTTCTTAGTATATTATAGTGTTTTGAGTATATTGCTCTGCCAAGTTTAAAATGATATACATGTTGTGTTATAAACTTCAAATAAATAGACATTGTACCATAGAGATACCAGAGTCAAGTATAAGTAAGGGAAAAGATACAATATAGTAAGAGCTTTCCAAGAATAATAAAATAATAGACTTAAAAGCCCTGAACACCATAGATTCCCTATGAGAGGTCTGCGTCGTAGGGATGAAATGACCTAACCCTGGCAGTGTCCAATATATGGGGGTCAAAATGTACTAATAGGTGGTACGGGGGACAAATCCCTAGTGGAAGTCTCCTTAATATACATCATGTAGTGTCCAACATCAACCAGAGATCCTGGTGGCACTGGAGTACAATATAGCCAATAGGTGGCTTGACTCTCTGCCTGTGTGCCCAAGTTCGAGGAGGAGTCCAGTTTTTACAGCATAATAGGTGTGTTGAGGCCAGAGAGCCATTTTCCTGTTGCAGACTAGTGACATAGTCAGGCTTAGCATTCTCGGGTGTGTCATCTAAGTCTTGTACGGTGAGATTTTAGTTTGTTACGAGTCTTCATATGTAGAGTAAACTGCATATGATCAGGGCATAAGATAAAATATGTTCATATAGGTTTAAAGAGTTTCTTATAAGTAAGAAAGGCTAAGAAAAATTCGAGTACAATTTTCCAGCAATTATTCTTTGTATGTTTCTGAATTATTAGTTCTCTTTGAAATTAATCAAGCATGCTCATATATTGATTTTCTCCTATTGATATCTAGAGTATCTTACCATATTTATGATTGTCAATGATCAATCTCTTTAAATCTTACTGCTATTATAATTGATATCAGTTTCTCAAAGGTATACCTATAATTAAATCAGTGATTTAGACTATTTCTTTGAAGTACTCATTCACTGAGCGAGTAGGCTCACCCCTCTACTCACAATTTTTAGGGATATCACATGGACTTGAAGAAGGTCATTGCATCAGAGTAGATCTGCCACAAAAGTTAAGTCTAAGTATAGTTAAGTTCATTCAGTCCCTGTCACTCTAGGTCCTTGTATAGATGTGAGAGAGTTATAAATGATGTTTGTATCTTCGTTTCCTTAATAAGAGAGAATGCATTTGATTATCATGTCGTATGTACATGGAAGTGTGAGAAATGGAATGAATGTATGGATGTGTATCACTTATGTTGAGATCATATTAGAGTAATCAAGGTTTAATTCTCTTGTAAAGTTTGTTTATGTGATTCAATGCGAGAAAACAAAGAGTTTGAAAAAGAAGACAAAGTTAAGGGTGATCTTTGTATTACGATAAATCCTCAATATTATGCCCTAATCTCATGATTAATGGTAATTGTGAGATCGGTGTGTAACAACCTTGGTATCATAGCTTAGGCTGAGTTGTCAGGGACCATTAAGTTAGTAAGTTAGAGTCATAAGTCTGGCAGATAGGAGATGTTATGATGTTAGCTCTGGGGATTTGGGTATTTGGATATCATGGCTCGGTATCTGAGTACTTGGATCAACCAGTATCAAGCTACTATATCTATTTTTTCATGTATACCCTGGCCAGGTATACAGTGGAAGGATGGTCTAGAGAGGAACCCTAGAAATATTAGGGTTAGAAATAAGATAAGTAACATGAATTAAGAGAATAAATATAAAATGAGATAGAACTTTCATTTCATATTGTTGTTTTATTGGAGATGAACATAAAAGCTCTTATTTGTTTGAATTCAGATATTCAGTACTTTGAATTATATATGGGTCTTTAAGATTTGTTGTACACTAAGCAGTTGTAGTATTTATTGATTACATTCTTTGTATCAAGTAGACTAGAAATGATCTTTGAATGGCTTTCCTAAGTGGATAAGTTTTCTTCCACACATTTGAGATGAATAGGAGTTGAGTAATCCTGAGTATCTCTTGGCTTCAGGACTGTAGGTTCGGCCTGGTTTGGCTGGCAGGATGCATTACTGGGATCTAATGACTCCTATTTGTAACATAACAAGAGTAAATTTTGGATAGATTAGATCCAAATTCTAGTATGAATGTATATACTCTAAGATTTTGAAGTATAAGGGAAAGACTGGGATAACTAAGAATCAGTTGGAACTGATATCTAAGATCCAACTTTGGGGCCTCATATGAGAAACCCTTAATTGGGAATAAAGGAACACGACATAAGGTTCAGATTAAGTTTAATTATTAGTATTATATGAACTCTAAATATGAAATATTGAAAAGATATGAGAAAAGTATGTAAGGGGCCAAAATAGTAAGAATCAAGCATGAGGGATGGATTATATAACCGAGTACAATGTTTTTATGTACTCCAAAGCAAAGGGAAAATAGAAGAAAAGAGCTAAGTATACAATAAGTACATAGAAGTGAAGAGTCTTCAGAAGAGTTAAAGTGAAGAGAACTACATGAGCGTGTAAATAATAAAACTAGGATAATAAACTTAGTTGAAACAAAGAGAAATGTAGGAAATAATGAGCTTGATTAAGGAATGAGGGTTATGATATAATTGAGAGCATGGAATGTATACCTTTATTAATAATTTTAGTACATTCATTCTTATTGCCTTTGGATTCTAAGTCTCTATAGAACAACAAACTAGTTTCTAAAAGAAGAAAAAAAGTGTAGCTAAATAAATGAATAAGTCATACAAAGGTAGACTATATTCAGGAAGGAAAAACTTGATTGAAAGAGAAACTACGTTTCACCCATGCATGAGTTGTTTGATTTTAAATGAACGATATGTAATGTATTAAACATGAGTTGAATCTAGTAGAGAGATTATTGATTTAGAATTTCAACTTCACATTAGCAGAAGGATAAAAAGAAATATGTGCAACATGGTATACATGATCATACACATGAATAAGCAACATGATCATAATAGAAAATTAAAAGTTAAAGATGACAGGTGGAAGAGTACTATATGGTAAGAGGATTATGGAAAGTAAAGAAGGGTTTGAAACATAATGGAGTAATATAGATTATAAAAGAAAGAGGTTGCGTGATTCAAGAAAGTGCTAATTAGTTAAGTATCCTTGTTGATAATTAATAAAACCTACATATGAGAAATGTATTATTGTATGATTGAAGATAAGAATTCTAAGTATCAAAATCATCTTCTCTTTCATATCTTCCTTAATGAGAGCAATGTGGGAATGAAGTGATAACAAAATGAATCATATATGATGCATAACCACCGTGGTAGAGACATCTGAAATAAGAGAAAGTATTGTGAGGGGTCAATGTGCAATTGACCCAAGTAGCTCAATTGATCTATATGGTCAACCTAACACACAAGGAGATCTCATAATTCATGATTCAATCCAGAGAAACAAAATCCTAGAGAGAGAGGCAGAGTTAGGGTTTGAGAGGAGAAAGTGATGGAGATACTGACCTAGGGTTTTGCGTCCGAGGAATGATGAAATCATGTAAGTTTAGCTTCTTTGCATAGACTTTAATGGTGAATCTTCTCTCACATGTCAAGATTCCATCCCTCCTCTGATTTGATCCAAAATGGTATCAAAACTTCCCCTTTTCTCACTCTTTCTTCATAATCCCTCATTTTTAATTTCTGAGTTGAAAGGAAGAAGAATCGAGTGAATTGCTAGGGATTTGATATGATATCGAGATTTTCAGGGATGAGCTGTGTTTTTAAGTTGTTTTCACACCTTAGGGTGAGTGGGAACTTCCTTTAAACAGTATATTGCATGAAAATTGGTTAAATCATCCATAATCTTTAATTGCTTAGTATGCGACTACAAACCCTGAATTGTGTGTTTGATCTAAGTTGTTGCAAAATGATATGAAATGGATTCTTCCTCTGTTTGGATGAATTTCAGATGATAAAATCATATTATAAATGTATACAATACATCCTAATGAGAATTCCCTAAGTATTCGTAGAGGTTATAAGAGTAAACCGAAATATAGGGAATTTGTCTATGACTGAAATTGTTGTATAATTAAATATAAAAATTTGTTTATCTGGATACCTTTGGTTATGAATGATTATTTATCTGAATGCATAGTACATATATGTCAGATACTATCTTGTATTTCGTTTAAGGTGAATAGTGCTTCTTTGATATCTTAGTAAAGAGGGTGAAACCCTAGATGCGAGGAAAGTTGGATATTTGCGAATAGATATCGTGAAATCCATTTAAATGGATTTTCTTGACATGATAGACTTTATTTATTCAATTTATTATTGATGCATGTTATCTCAGTGAACGACATGGAAACCCAAATTCAGCTCAGTTCCAAGGTTTCATACATATATTGATTTTATATGATTTGTTGATAGTAGTCTTTATTCAGTGAATGTTTATGTCGCTTGAAATCCTTATGAGAGCCATGTGATAAGTGAATGAGGTAAATGAAACCCTAAGGATAGGGTGTTCAATGAATAAAGTATTTTGATATCAATGTTCTCAGTATGAGATGTGGTGATGCACAACTCAAGATTTGGGTTGAGGTGCACGTTTTCCAAGAAAGTACAAATAATTTAAGGTGCAAATGACAATTACTCGTATGTCAAGTAATTAACTCTTATCAGTGTATTAATAAGTTCAATTGCATGATTCTAGTGAATAAAGTATCAAGTGAACATGTATTCTTTTATTTAATAATTTTAGTCTGCCTGCATATATAAAATGTTGATTTCTCAGTCTATTACAATATTTTGAGTATATTGCTCTGCCAAGTTTAGAATGATATACATGTTGTGTTATAAACTTCAAATAAATAGACACGGTACCATAGAGATACCAGAGTCAAGTATAAGTAAGGGAAAAGATACAATATAGTAAGAGCTTTCCAAGAATAATAAAATAATAGACTTAAGAGCCCTGAACACTGTAGAATACCTATGAGAGGTCTGCGTCGTAGGGATGAAATGACCTAACCCTGGCAGTGTCCAGTATATAGGGGTTGGAACATACTAATAGGTAGTATGGGGGATGAAGCCCTAGTTGAAGTCTCCTTAATATACAACATGTAGTGTCCAACATCAACCAAAGATCCTTGTGGCACTAGAGTACAGTAAAGCCAATAGGTGGCTTGACTCTCTGCCTGTGTGCTCAGGTTAGAGGAGGAGTCTAGTTTTTACGACATAATAGGTGTGTCGAGGCCAGAGAGCCATTTTCCTATTGTAGACCAGTGACGTGGTCCATCTTAGCATTCCCAGATGTGTCAGCTAAGTCTTGTACAGTGAGATCATAGTTCGCTATGAGTCTTCATATGTTGAGTACACTGCAAATGATCAGGGCATAAGCTAAAATATGTTCATATAGGTTTAAAGAGTTTCTTATAAGTAAGAAAGGCTAATAAAGATTCGAGTACAATTTTCCAATAATTATTCTTTGTATGTTTCTAAATTATTAGTTCTCTTTGAAATTAATCAAGCATGCTCATATATTGATTTGCTCTTGTTGATATCTAGAGTAACCTGCCATATTTATGATTTTCAATGATCAATATCTTTAAAGCTTATTGCTGTTATAATTGATATCAGTTGCTCAAAAATATATCGGTAATTATATCAGTGATTTAGACTGTTTCTTTGAAGTACTCATTCACTAAGCGAGTAGGCTCACCCCTCTACTCACAATTTTTAGGGATATCACATGGATTTGAAGAAGGTCATTGCATCAGAGTAGATCTGCCACAAGAGTTAAGTCTGAGTATAGTTAAGTTCAGTCAGTCCCTGTCACATTAGGTCCTTGTATATATGTGAGAGAGTTGTAAATGATGTTTGTATCTTTGTTTCCTTCATAAGAAAGAATGCATTTGATTATCATGTCATATGTACATGGAAGTGTGAGAAACGAAATGAATGTATGGATGTGTATCATTAATGTTGAGATCATATTAGATTAATCAAGGTTTAATTCTCTTGTAAAGTTTGTTTATGTGATTCAAT
This sequence comes from Alisma plantago-aquatica, assembly GCA_963693085.1. Taxonomy (NCBI): domain Eukaryota; kingdom Viridiplantae; phylum Streptophyta; class Magnoliopsida; order Alismatales; family Alismataceae; genus Alisma; species Alisma plantago-aquatica. The sequence continues at coordinate 643,923,526 of OY856415.1, forward strand.
GCGAGAAAACAAAGAGTTTGAAAAAGAAGAAAAATTTAAGGGTGATCTTTGTATTACGATAAATCCTCAATTTTATGCCCTAATCTAATGATTAATGGTAATTGTGAGATCGGGGTGTAACCGTTTTGGTTGATTCCTTGACAAGAACTTATGACGGGAAGTCTCTAGAGTAGTGGATATAGAATATGTTAGTAATGAGATATCGAGCTTGCATGGGTATCTACTCATGGAAGTTTATAACACCAAAAGGGGAAACTTGCATAACTTCAATTATATCTGCATCGGTGTTTGGATTTGAATGAAAACACTGATTTAAGTAGTGGTAATGAAACTCAGTTCTACCCTAGTTTTTCCATCCATTGATAACTAGAACTTCAATCTATGTCTGTTTTTTTCTTGCAACTTTAGTTAACCAACTCAACTCAACTCAAACTTTGTGATAAATACTAGTTCCTGATAGGTTTCTTTGATCCAAGAATTCTTAAATATGTTATCCTTTGAGATTAGATCCCCAACTATACTGCAATAAGATCTATCTTCTTGTGGGTGGCATTATTGCACTTACACTTTGGTAAACTCTAGGAATTCTATTCCTAGTGAATTTGTAGTGCGATAATATCTACATCAATGTGCTAGAGAGTAGGTCAGTTTGTGTGCGGATTCAACACACACATGCTCTTTGATTATAGACAACTTTAGAATCAAGATGGGAACTACTTGGTGCATGATATAGAGTTGGAAGTGGTTTTATCTCTGAAGAAATTAATACAACATCTTTTTGGGGAGAAATGTCATATCTTCATGAATTATAAAAACCTTAAGACAATATTTTCACAATAGTAGTTGAACCTTAGGAAATAGAGATGGATATAGTTTACTAAGGAGTAAGATAGTATGATATTTATCACCTTGTAAAGGTGATTGTTGTGGCTTATGTGTTAGAAATAATGTTGTCTTTGTCTTCTACTATATAAAAGTTGTAGTTGTAAGAAGGATAATGTGCCTATTTTGTTGAGTTAAAAGACATGAAGATGTCTAAGAATATGAAGGTGAGTGAGGGGGAAATGGACGAAGAAACGAAAACATTTGACCCTTCAAATCCAGGCCCTGGAATGGTTCGATCAGTGTTGAGTTCAGTGAAAGCTTCTTCTGATAGAGTTTTAGTGGTGATGGATTCCCTAGATTGGTTGGGTCTATTTAAGAAGAACAATGTTGGTAGCTCGATTAGTTTGTACAAGAAAGAGGTCTGTATGGTGGAGGGGAAGCTAGTACATTTGAAATCTATTGTAGAAAGGAATATAGAAAGATGGAGTAAGCTGGTGGTTGGCTATGTTGTGGAGCTCAAACCACATTGGCCGTCACTCATTCGTCACCTTGCTCAGATATGGAGAGTCAAAGTTTCTATTGAAATCAAATCTCACGATAGGGGGTTCTTCATAGTAATGTTTTCTAACGATGAAGATTTGGCGAGGGTTGTTGATGGTGGCCCCTGGTTTGTCGCTGGGAAGCCGGTCATCATTAAGAAGTGGGAACGGGGTGAACCATTATAGAAGGTGAATTTAAGTGAGATTCCTATATGGCTAAAGGTTTAAAACTTGCCACTTGAATTATAGGATGTGGAAATGTACAACTACATCAGGTCTATTTTGGGGAGACCTCTTCGTCCTGATAAGTTGACCTTAAATTTCAAAAGGCTTGAGTATGCTAGGATTCAGGTGGTGGTCTCATCAGATTTCACTTATCCTAAGGTGCTTTAAATTATCAATGATGATAGATATACTAATACTATTGAATTTGAATATGAATGGGAGCCAAGCAAGTGTTCGATATGTGGTCTCTATGGGCATGAACCTTCTATATGTGAGGATCCGAGAAGTTTGGAAGGTAAAGCTCCCAAGAAGAAAATCATGAAGAGTTGGTTACCAAAGAAAGTAGAGGATGAGGAGGATGTTGATATCTTTATTGATTCTATGGATGGTATTCTAGAATCTAATCTAACTAATACATCTGAGCTTTCGGTCAATGAAGGGGGGATTTCTATAACTGCTTCTTCTTCGAGGAGATCTAAAGTTACTCCTAATCCTCCCCCTGAAATGGGATGAGGAGGATGTTGATATCTTTATTGATTCTATGGATGGTATTCTAGAATCGAATCTAACTAATACAGCTGAGCTTTCGGTCAATGAAGGGGGGAGTTATATAACTACTTCTTCTTTGAGGAGATCTGAAGAGGTAGTGCTTACTCCTAATCCTCCCCCTGAAATGGGATGGAAACTAGTAAGAAGAAATCAAGATCTATTCCTAAGGTTTCACCTAAAACCTCCTCAAGATCTTTACCTTAGTTGTTGAATAAATATTCTCCTCTTTCTAACAATGAAGGAACTGGGGAGAAGATGGATACATCTGCTATTAAGATGGAATAGGGGGTGTTTCTTCTTCCAAATGGTTGAAATCATGATTTTTTCTGGAATGTCAGAGGAGGATAAAATAATATTCCTCACATTTGGGATGAGGTAAAAAGGAATAAGGCTGACATCTAAATTGTTCTTGAATCTAGGTTGTAGAAAAATTTTGTTGTTGGTTTTGTTGAAAGTATTTGTCTAGGTGCTTTGTTCTTTGACGATTCAGAGAGTTTTGATTATACTCATATCTTGATTACTTGGGTTCATATTGATATTTACATGAATATGGTGATGAGTAATGAACAAATAATTCATTTTTAGGTCAGTAAAAACTTAATGAGTTTCCAGCTATCTACTGTCTATTGGGTGAATCTGGATGTTGATAGAGTTTTATTGTGGAGTTCTTTGACTGATATTCAAAGGCTCAATTATACTAACTGGTGTGTGTTAGGGGACTTCAATGCGGTTAGGTTGATGAAAGATAATATGGGTAAGCAACCTCCTTCCAACCAGAGCTTGAAATAGAGGGCCTTTAAAGGGGGCAGAGCTATGTTAGTTTTGGGCTAGGTTCATTCTGTGGAGTCTATGGTTGAAGGATTTAAAGGTTGGTTTTATTGATTACACTAATGGTGAACAAGAAAGCAAGTGAAGGAAAACAAACAAGATCAAAACCTAAGTTAACCATAAACAATTAATTCTAATGAGCAAGGAAAGATAAGCTAGGCAAGGAACAGAGCAAGCTACACTAAAGTAGGCAAGAAGAGGTCTACATTACACTAAGTTAGCAAACAAGGCAAAAGAGCAATGAAAGACCCAAACTAGAAAGATCAAAGCAAGAACAAGGCAACGAGCTAACGAAGCAAGTAAAGAGGTAACTATGCTAACACTAGCTAAGCAAGAAGGCAATTAATGTTTTCATGCAATAAAGGGAAATGTGGGCAGTTTGGGGGATGCACTTATAAAATAGGTTGAGGGTGATGTCATGTGAGCATTATGCTTTCATTTAGATTAACCAAACCAAAGGACAAGCTGGAGGCTAATGAATTTCCCTAAAATACTAACTGGCTATGGATAGGATATGTTAATGTAACGACATCGTCTCCCAGTAACCCCCAATTAAGGGAGACCAAGAGGTCAGAGCTGTTATCCCAATTTCCGGATCAAAGGTTCAACAAATAATCAATAACAATGATCAAATTCTACTAACTAAACTGAAAGGCCGTAATAAAATTTAACTTTGCATACCTTTTTCAAAAACTTGGATCTTTACTTTTATCCACATCTGGAGTATATTCTAGCTAATCCTCCTTTTTACTTTAATTCATATTCAATTTCACATATGCCACTTTACTGTTTGTTCTTTTCACTTGTACCTAAAATGTCGACAAACAAAATGTTGGTCAGCATAAAGCTGGTATGTGGGGGAAATAGTAATCGTGCAATTAGCTGTAACTACATATTACAATCAATTATGATTTAACAAATAACTTTACATTTTAAATATAACTGTGCGATCCATACATATCCTATCCTCTACACTGTCCCTGCAGTGGACTTGGATGCTACCTTCCTCATGGTAGATCCCCATTAAACCCCTCATGATCCTACTTAACAGGTGAATTAGTTTCTAGGGTTGAGTCACATGGCACTACCCATAGGTAGCCCACTCCTTAACTCATGGTGTGCTAGAGAGTCTCATGGCACTACACATGGGTAGCCCAATTTCTAACCCATGATAGTCTAGACCTTGCTCTAGGTTACCCTTTTTAGCATTTGTAAAGCCACAGAGGAGGAACCAGATCTAAGCCAGTTATATATACATATTTATAGTGATAATCATAGTCACTTTATAGTTGCATGAAATAAAGTCATCCAAGCAGTTATTTTAAGGAAACCGATAGAAACGTTCCGGAATCACCGTGTACTAAAGTGATTATCCATAAGTGTTACCACATACCTGTCAGGCTTATTTGAGACAGAATAATCCAATCAATCAAGAATTCCAAATAGGCAAGCAAGCACATAATGAGATCATGAAATATGCATACAATTTCTTATTATTGGTCATTCCATCAAGATCTATTAAACCTAGCTCGCTTCCTAGGGTTTCTAGTCCACTTTTAGGGTTTCCATTGCGATTAGGGTTTCACTTCATTTATACTATTACTTCATAAACCGTAATTATTTCATCTATTCTTTACAAAAGATATTAAGGTTATCCTTTAACAACATTTAACCTTAATTTTGGATTAAAGGCACAATTAGCCATCAATTAAGTCCATTAAGCCTCTTTTACATCAAAGCTACCATTTTTATCCTTTTAATACATGAAAAGATCATTATGCTCATTTATCATCAATTCATAGTTCATTATGGTCTAATTCATATATGAACTCTATTTGTCATTAATTCTACCTTTATCCATTAAAAAACCCTAATTTCCATATTAAGGGTATTTATTCACAATTAGGAACCTTTATACTCAAAATAGCTTAGAATCATCATATCTTATCTTTATTGACAATATTGAATAATTAAAGCCATTAAGAGTCAGATTTACTAATATTAGGGTTTCAAGGCCCATTAAAGCATATTTATGCTCATAAAACACTAAATTAAAACCAATTACGTGCAAAGATCATCATTTTTGTTCTTAATGTACCTTTTTACCATTAACATGTTAGTATCAACTTTAATCATCCATTAAACCCTACTAAATACCTTAATTATCTCAAAATAGGGTTTCTTAATCATTAAAGCATTAAAGTTGATAACTTCCACTACTTTTCGGATTTCAAGAGGAATTAGCCTCTAAAACCATTTTTAATGAATTCCTCTCATTTTTATGAGCAAAATACATATATTATATGTGCCAATCCGAGCTACCATAATTTAGATATGAATTTTGCAAGGATTACCTTTTTGGACCAATCAGAAGATGCCACGTTGCCTCTTTCATGCAACGTTGCTTGCATTGAAGAACGTAACGAAAAGTCAGAACTATCCTCGGTTAAGTTAAACATTTCTTTAGCCCGCAGAGGGCAAAACGGTCCAATGACCGGGCCATTTTCTTCAACTTGTGCAGCTCTTTAGCGTCGCCCTAGCCACGATCGGTGCGGCTTCTCCACCTCCATCCTAGACCCAAAGGCCATCGGCGACTTCTTCTCTGCCTACGACGCCCTCCACTACGTCCGCCCAAGCTTCCACCCTTGCCCCAGATAGCCGAGTGCATGGTCACTGGACCTGCGACCCACGGCCGTGCTGCAGACCCCTCTACAGTGCTACGCGAAGGTGGGAGCAAGGTGGTGATGGTCGTTCCCTCCATGGTTGTCATGGGAGCATCCTACTTCCTTCAAATCTACCTAATGGTCCCTCGTTGCTTCATGGTCGAGCTATTCCTTTATCTTAGGGTTTTTAGCGAAGACTTCATGAAGAATGAGATGGGGAAGAGAGAGGGAGATGTGGGATCTCTCCTGAACCCAAACCAAGGCTCTACCCTTTATAAGGGGTGGGTAATGAAGCCCTAGGTTGGCTATTCACGAATCTAAGTCTCTTTCCTACTAGGAAACTATATTCCTTCATGAAAAAGAAATCTTCTCTCTTTAAACAAAACCCTTTGATATCCTTTATTCCTTAGATATTAGGATTTCAAAAATTACCTCTTTTATTCTCTTTGTACTTTCCTATTAGTCATTTGTCACAAAATTATATTTTCTTTTAATAGAAAATACCACCTCTTTAACAATACCATAAAATTCATTCATTATGCATCATATTATCCTCTTATTTTATATTATTGGTATTTTCTCTTTATTTTCTCCATTGGGGCTCCTTGGACCCCAAGAAACTCTAATATTTCAAAATCTTTTTAATGGATACTCATTATCCTTCTATATGCATATATTTCCATTATTTCCCATTATCTTGTTTATTTCTTATTAAAATATCTCTTTCTAAGGATTTCTCTTTACCTTTCTTTTTATTTTCCTCATTGGCATTCCTTTTAACATTAGGAATCCTTTGGATACGAAAATCCACAAAGGATAACTCAATTATACCTCTTTCCACTTATTTTCCATATTTTATCATTGTTTTCAATTTCTTTCTTAATAAAGAAATACTTAATTGATCTTTTCTTTTCTTGTTGCATTATCTTTGCAACTTTGGACTCCTTGGAACCCAAGGAACCCAAGAGGCACGAAATCCACCTTTGGATTAAATTCTTTTTCCTTCTAGAGGTTTCTACATTTATTCTTTTTTCCATTTCTTATTAATAATGGAGTTCCTTTTTGTCTTTTCCTTATTATTGGGCCCAATAGCCAATAAAGCCCACAAAACAACCAACAAGGCTATTGTAAAAAAAATCTTTTTATTCAAAACAAATTATATCATTATCTATTCAAATATCTTTAATAGGAGAAATTACATTTCTCACCAAAAGAACCCAAAAATTGGGGTTGTAACATCCTTCCCCTCTTATAGGAATTTTGTCCTTCAAAATTCCATCAAGCAAACAAACAATTCAGGATAAGACTTTTCCATGTCCATCATTGGCCCCTATGTGGCTTTTCCCTATCCATGGCGCTTCCAAAGAACCTTTATCATCACATATTCTTTTCTCTGAGTTCTTTCACCTTGGCATCTATAAACCTCACTGGTGACTCAGGTCATTTCAGCCTCCCTTCAGGCTCACTAGGTTCATTGCTCCGCATATGGCCCAGGTACCTCACATAGTGCTCTAAATTGGACGCATGGAACTCATCACACATCAAATTTTCCTGAGGGGTAAGGGCAAAAATAACCTCCTCCACCAAACCATCTCAAAAAGAACCCATGCATCGGGGACTCGACTCTCTTATCTATAACTTAGAGGGGTTAGATTTTCATGTCACATATTCCCCCACAATGAACTGCATGCTAGTCTACTTTGCATCAGCTTATGACTCATGTCATCCCTGGGCTCCTTTCAGCCATCATACGATCAAAGTGACTTCATCTGCACTCACTGTGGTCCTTTTCAGGCCTTCGCGAGGTCCCTTCACCAACATCATGGTGACCGACACAACCTCCCTTACAGAGCTCCTTTACATCCCGACACTGTCTAAGGTGGTTATCATCACATCTTACAGAAGACCAGAACTACCTCTAGATATCACCCTGAATGAGCACACATGCTCTCATCAGACCCTCTAGTCTGGATCGTACTAACCATTAGTTAGGAGTGATAAACTATACTAACATCAAGTTCTTCATGTACCTACTCCCACTTATGGAAGTGAACCTTTAGGTCATACTTAAGAACTTTTGAACTCGCATCATGGGGGTAGTTGAACCATCTCCCTCATATGTAGTTCAACTGGATATGTCCTTTGACAATACTCTTTTCTTTCTCGTGTCATCTAGGTAAGGCAATCTACCATAACTCATATTGCATTTTGACCTTCCTTGGTCTAGGGGATACTTACCACAACATCCATAGTGATCAACTCCCATTCCCTCTCGGGGACTCTTTATCCTCTATATCACTACACTGGGTTACTGGTGTTCGTCCTTCACCTCTTGACATGCATGGCGACGAGCCACATGCATCTTTGTACACTTTTCATCTTAGGTATCAAAAATACTACTGTAACTTACTATCTTAGTAGTACCACGGTGTATGATGAACCTAAATCATGATCTTCTGTATATCATGATTCCTCAAGATCGATTTCTCAGAAACCCTAAACCACTCTCATCAGGGTTTTATCACCTTCTTTTCCAAAGAAGTGCATCTGAGGTTCTACAACCATCATTTCATTACATCAAGGCCTAGGCTGGCCAAAAAACTACTAACTTGTTCAACAAACTTCATTAGAGTTAGCCTTCCTTTTCAAACATAGGGCTAAGCCAATAGCCTCTTCCAGCCTCTAGTTAAACTAAGCAGCTGCATCTCATCCAGAGCATCCATTACCACTTCACATCCTTAGGTGTCAGGTAACGTTGAATACATACACCTCCATGTATTCCACTTATTATCTCATCTCAAATCTAAGTCTATCTTCATCAAGAAAACTCTGAGCTTATCCTCATGGTGATCAAACTCAACCTTGTATCACTTGCAAATTCCACATAGCTCATGATAAAACATCCTTATTAGATGATTACCTTAATACTCTTAGTGTTTGCAAACCATCCACATACCATTCACTCCACCAGGGTATGTTATCATCTCTATCCTCATACCTCATAGCAACGTTCCAACTCACATCACCTTTATCCTTGGTGTATGGCATGCATACTGTCCTATCTCTCACTCCCATAACAAGAGGAAATCAGCATTTGGCTGCAGTCCAAATACAGAGTTCTTCTTGTTCCAAGAGTAGAGATGGTACATCCCACCTTGCCAGTACACCTTTAAATCTAAGTTGAAATGTGCAACATATGTCTCTACATCACAAACATCTCGATATCAAAGTTACTTCCATGGAAAACTGGTCTCGATCCCACTTGGGTCACCACACAATCCTTGGTCATCTCCTCTAGGTCTGTAGGGTGCCGACACTTTTGGGGTCATCCCTTTTCCCTTATGCATCCAGAGTGCCCTACTCATCTACCCTTTGGGTCCCATGAGTTCATGAAGGTGATCAATCTCCTAACCCATGGCCCTTAGACAATGATAGTTGTTACCTCTCGACCCTATGGTCATGTGCAACTAGGGAATTAGGCAACTCCTACTTCCATCGGTCTTATCCCTACCTGACCCTAGGATAGACTTAGGATTCCAACATAGTAAATGTCCAACTTAGAACCTTACCCTAGTCTCCATCATCTCTCTCTACATTCCTATGTTGTCTTTCATCCTTTCACAGGGGTCATGGTGACCCGCCTACCTTGGTCAGGCCCCATACCGGTTACCTCCATGGTAACACATCCACATGCACTTAGAGATTATTATCTATGGGTCTATAGGTTCATTCTCATACCATGTACTTTTCACTTATCTTCTCAAGTTCCTATGAGACCTCTTTAGGTTACCTCAAAACCACAGACACTGGTATACACCCTACAAAAGGGTCCCCCTCCCAGGATGGGAGGAAACTACAACTCTTGACAACAAGGTCACAAACGTCCTTATGTCTAGTGTTTACATCCACATGAGCATGCTTAACCCTAGCAAGCTACTAAGGCACAAGCAGACCGCCTGCTAAACCATGCTAGGTCATACTTGTTCTCATTCCTCAAAAATGGACCAAGAACAAACCTTCTCATGTCACCACCTTGGTTGTGAGGGATTCATCAAACATACCTTTAAACTTAAGGGGTTTCCCTTTCCTCTAAACATGAGGAGTACCATGCTCGAATCTATAGAAACTCAAACCTTGTCATGAGCATCAGGTACACCACTTCCCCTATTAGGCCTAGGAACCCTAGGTTCACTTCTCTGATGTCCAACTATCTGCTCAACCTCTTAACCATGATCCAAACATGTACAAGGTATGACATGCACTTCCTGTCATCCTTCTACTCGAGCAACACTTCAGAGTGGAGTCCTCCTCAAAGACAACCAACAAGGTATAAGGCCTCACACCCTGTTACTAAACCTCTTCAGTGTCTAAGGAACTCTTCTTCCTATCTTAGAAGGTAAACACATATACCATAGGCACATATGTACCAGAAGCCTCATCCTCTCTCTAGGGTTTGGTTCCTCTAATAGCAACCAAGATATCATCAGCCTCCAGGTATTAAGCATGAGGAAACCACTATCATCCACTTAGGTCGCATCATCCTCAACTCCCCACTTTTCCTCATATCTCAGAGTCTAGGCTTCCAACCTTCTTGCTTGGGTCCTACTCTCTCTCTCTAGAGCTAACCCTGCAAACAACCTTACTAGAGGTCATCTATCCAAGAAGATGGATCAAGCTCACAAGCATACCCCTACCTAGGTGAAGCCTATGCTCAACTTATGTTTGTCCAAGATTATCCATGGCTCTTTATGCTTATCTCATAAGCCTTCTATCATGCACTTCTGGCCAGGGTTTCAACCTACTACACTACTGACGTACTCTGGGTGCATGCTATGCCCTACTCGCATATGCCCATATGGTTCCTATAGGTTCTTCTCTAACCCTATCAATGAAGGAGCTATCCTTCACTCAAACATGCACGGCCCTTCCCAAGGTTGGGTCGCCAAAGGCACTAGGTCATCCAACCTCACATGGCTCATAACATCATGGGCATCCAAAAGCATGTCCACACACCTGGTCTATCATGACATCTAACTCATCATGCCATTTCTCTCTCTAACCACCACTTAGGGTTAGGGTTAGCATCATCCTTAGAGGATGTGCTAGGTCTCTACTTTTAATGGATATCTCTTCCTCCATGACCAACTCTCTCTAATCATCCTCCTGTCAAGAATGTCTAGCCTCAGGTCTCTCCTGAGGGCATGACAACTTATGTCATACGACCTAAGCATGTATCTATTCTTTAGTTTATGCTTAATATATTAAGCTTATGTCCATGACATCTTATTTACATGATTTTCATTAATTTGGTGGAGGATTCCTTATACCTTATCGACCTTACCCATACCTCAAGAGGGTGAGGAAAAGAGAGAAAAACCCTAATCCTTAAGGTCCTTAACAACATTTGAGTTGAGAAGGGATGAACAAGATGAGAGAGTCCTAAATGTATCTTATTTCGAGTCAAATCCTGAGACATTGGCTAGGCAGTCACACTAATCCAGGAGTCCTCGTATTCTGACTAGCAGTGCGGAGGAAAATCTTGCCAGCCCCCAGACGTGATCCTTTTCTAGACACCTCTATTTTTTCAAAAATCCTCTAATAACTCCCTTGGGTTCTATGGAGTTTGTAAAATTTAATAATTATTAAAGATTAAATGAGGAACCTATGCTCTGATACCAAATGTAATGACCCCGCCTCCCAGTAACCCCCAATTAAGGGAGACCAAGAGGTCAGAGTCGTTATCCCAATTTCCGGATCAAAGGTTCAACAAATAATCAATAACAATTTTCAAATTCTACTAACTAAACTGAAAGACCGTAATAAAATTTAACTTTGCATACCTTTTTCAAAAACTTGGATCTCTACTTTTATCCACATCTGGAGTATATTCTAGCTAATCCTCCTTTGTACTTTAATTCATATTCAATTTAACATATGCCACTTTACTGTTTATTCTTTTCACTTGTACCTAAAACGCCGTCAAACAAAACGTCAGTCAACATAAAGCTGGTATGTGGGGGAAATAGTAATCATGCAATTATCTGTAACAACATATTGCAGTCAATTATGATTTAACAAACAACTTTACATTTTAAATATAACTGCGTGATCCATACATATCCTATCCTCTGCACTGTTCCAACAGTGGACCTGGATGCTACCTTCCTCATGGTAGATCCCCATTAAACCCCTCATGATCCTACTTAACAGGTGAATCAGTTTCTAGGGTTGAGTCACATGGCACTACACGTAGGTAGCCCACTCCCTAACTCATGGTGAGCTAGAGAGTCTCATGGCACTACACATGGGTAGCCCAATTTCTAACTCATGATAGCCTAGACCTTGATCTAGGTTACCCTTTTTAGCATTTGCAAAGCCACAGAGGACCCAGATCTAAGCCAGTTATATATACATATTTATAGTGATAATCATAGTCACTTTAAAGTTGCATGAAATAAAAGTCATCCAAGGAGTTATTTTCAGACAACCGGTAGAAAAATTCGGGAATCGCCATGAAACTAAAGCGATTATCCATAAGCATAACCACATACCTGTCAGGATTATTTGAGACAGAATAATCCAATCAATCAAGAATTCCAAATAGGCAAGCGAGCACATAATGAGATCATGAAATATGCATATAATTTCTTATTATTGGGCATGCCATCAAGATCTATTAAACCTAGCTCGCTTCCTAGGGTTTCTAGTCCACTTTTAGAGTTTCCATTGCGATTAGGGTTTCACTTCATTTATACTATTACTTCATAAACCCTAATTATTTCATCTATTATTTACAAAAGATATTAAGGTTATCCTTTAACAACATTTAACCTTAATTTCAAACTAAAAGCACAATTAGCCATCAATTAAGTCCATTAAGCCTCTTTTACATCAAAGATACCATTTTTATCCTTTTAATACATTACAAGATCATTATGCTCATTTATCATCAATTCATAGTTCATTATGGTCTAATTCATATATGAACTCTATTTGTCATTAGTTCTACCTTTATCCATTAGAAAACCCTAATTTCCATATTAAGGGTATTTATTCACAATTAGGAACCTTTATACTCAAAATATCTTAGAATCATCATATCTTAGATTTTTTCACAATTTTGAATAATTAAAGCCATTAAGAGTCACATTTACTAATATTAGGGTTTCAAGGCCCATTAAAGCATATTTATGCTCATAAAACTCTAAATTAAACCAATTACGTGCAAAGTTCATCCTTTTTGTTCTTAATGTATCTTTTTACAATTAACAGGTTAGTATCAACTTTAGTCATCCATTAAACCCTACTAAATACATTAATTATCTCAAAATAGGGTTTCTTAATCATTAAAGCATTAAAGTTGATAACTTCCACTGCTATTCGAATTTCAAGAGGAATTATCCTCTAAAACTATTTTTAATGAATTCCTCTCATTTTTCTGAGCAAAATACATATATTATATGTACCAATCGGAGCTACCATTATTTAGATATGAATTTTGCAAGGATTGCCTTTTTGGACCAATCAGAAGATGCCACATTTCCTCTTTCATGCAACGTTGCTTGCATTGGAAAATATAACGAAAAGTCAGAACTGCCCTCAGTTAATTTAAACATTTCTTCAGCCCGCAGTGGGCAAAATTGTTACACCCCAATCTCACAATTTCCTCAAATCATGAGATTAGGGCGTAAGATGGGATTTATATTTAACACAAAGAACACCCTTAACTTTCGCTTTTCTTAAAAACTCTTGTTTCTTCGCATTGAACAACATAAAACATCTGAGCAAGGGAATATGAACATTTCCTTTACTAATCAAACTTTAATAGAAAAGATACATGTATGAGCATTCACGATGTCTTTCACACATTAAGCACATTAAACTTGCTAATTAGCATACACATCAAAGAGGAACAATATTACACATCGTATTTACAACTCTCTCTCTTATCTCTTACTGAGGATCTAGAGTGACAAGGACCGACTGACTCAACTAATCTCATACTTGACTCCTGTGGCATATCTACTCTGACGCTCTGATCATCTTCAAGTCCACGCGATTAACCCTAAAATGTTTGAGTAGAGGGGTGAGCCTACTCGCTCAGTGAATGAGTACTTCATGGAAATAGACTAATGCACTAATGTGATTACAGATATAATTTGAGTAAACGATATGAGAATTAACAGCAATAAATACTACACTGAGCAGTTCTAAAACAATATAATTGAAATAACAAAGAATGTAAATATTGCATCCAAAGAATAACTACTAGAAGACTATGCTCTAGTCTTCCTTAACTCTATCATTTATAAAGAACTCTGTGAACCTATATGATCATATTTTAGATTATGCCCCAAACATATGCAGTGCACTCTGCATATGAAACTCGCAATGCACTACGAGTCCACCGTACAAGACTTAGCGACACACCCGGGAAATGCTAAGTCTGACTTCTCGTCCTGGTCTGCACAGGACTCTCAGGCTCACAAGGCCTCACTGCACTAACTCTGAGTGCTCTGGACTCCTCCGCAACCTGTAGTGCACAGTGGAGGGTCTCTAAGTCTCCGATGCCTGGGCGTATCCCCAGAACTGACCGGGACTTCTCTGATGCCTGGGCGTATCCCCAGAACTGACCGGAACGTACTCTTGGATTTCCGATGCCTGGGCGTATCCCCAGAACTGACCCGAAATCCTACCACTCAGACTACGTGTCACCGAGACAATCGGTATTTGTTGGACACGAGTCTCCGATGCCTGGGCGTATCCCCAGAACTGACCGTTTCACCCCAAAGGTACAGACCGCGCAATGGGGTTCTACGATGTTGGGGCACCTAAGTCTATTAACTGTTTAACAGATAAATATCATAGCTCATGTATTCAACATATACCATGTCTCAATAACATCCCTTTCTAGGGCATGTCATATCTCATCACCTGCAATTGACGAGATATGTATTGAAATATATGAAGCCCTGCAGTATGTAAATATCATTTCAGAGAGAACAAGCATATAAAGTTAAATGCACTAGAAACATACAATTCAACAATTAAGCATCACCACATCTCATATCGAGACCTTTCATATTACCATAGCATGATTCATTGAACACCCCATCCTTAGGGTTTCATTTGCATTATTCATTCATCACATGCCAACACCCTACTCTTAGGGTTGCATTTGCCTCATTCACCTTTTCATTTACCTCATTCACTTGTCACATGGCTCTCATAAGGATTTCATAGGATATAAGCATTCACTAAATAAAGATTGTTTCCAACAAATCATATGCAATCAATATAAACATGAAACCATGGAAATTCAACTAAATTTAGGTTTTCCATATCATTCACTGAGATATCAGGTATCAAGAATAGGATTCAATTAAGATAACCCATGAGGTACATCCTAACCACTTATAGGATTACTAGTCCTTTTCAATAAGGTTGAAACTCTAGAAATATCTCAATTAGGTCAAACCCTAATTACATCATTTAATGTAAATCTAAAAGCATCCTCACTAGGAAGTGTTGTATACGTATCTGATATGAATCTACCATCAAAGAGTCATTCAAATAGAGAAGGAATCCATATCATATCAATTTACAATAACTTAAATCAAACAGACATTTCAGGATTTAGAATTCACATGCTAAGCATTTAGGGATTTGGATGTTATAATCAAATTCGTGCATTAGAATGTTTGAAGGAAGAACCCACTCACCCTAAGGTGTGAAAACACCTCACAACTGCAGCTCAACTCAGGGAATCTCGAATTCCTATCAAATCCCTAGCAAATCTCCCAATTCTTCTTCTATTCAACTCGGAAACCTTGAAAATGAGGGATTATGAAGAAAGGGTGAGAAAAAGAGGGAATTTCGACATCATCTTGGATCAAATCAGAGCATGGACGGAATCTTGACATGAGAGAGAAGATTCACCATAAAAGTCTATGCAAAGGATCCAAACTTACTTGATTTCACCACTCTTGGGACCGCAGAACCCTAATTCAGCAATTCCTCTTCTTTCTCCACTCAAGCCCTAACTCTCCCTCTCTCTCTAGATTTTCGTTTCTCTGGAGTGAATGACGAAGAATGAGAGCTGCTTGTGTGTGTGGTCTTTCATATAAGTAAATTGAGCTGCTTGGGTCAATTGCATATTGACCCAACACTTAACTTTAATTATATTGGTTGAATATTCAGTTATACAAAAGTTACTGTAATTCGTTTATTTCAGAGATCAAACATTCTCCAACAATTATGGTAATTTATAAAGTTGTTTATAATTGATCTATAAAGCTTCAGTTAAAATTTGATATCATTTGGAGTTACCACTAATTAATTAAAAATCGAACAGTGCACTGCTATATTGCAGTCAGCAATATATTCGGCCGAGTTTGTCCTGCACAAACTCGACCGACACCCTTACTGTAGGGATTCCAAAGTCATCCAAAAATTATTCCAATTTAACAGAGTGTCTAAAATTGTATTTATAAAATACTGTTAAAATTTGAGATCAATTGGATATACCAATAAAAAGATAAAATTCAATTACCACACTGCTGTAAAATTCTGAAATTGTGATCGGTCGAGTTTGAAACTCGGCCGACAAACAGGTCAGAGCATTCTTCAAAAATTCTGATATTTTCCAATGTTGTTCACATTTTATATATAGAAATCATATCCAAATTTTAAGTAAATCAGAGTTACACATAAAATACTAAAAATCATTTAGTAAGACATTCTACTTATCAAATTCTGTATTCATATGTCATTGAAACCCTATTTTGGGCCGATTAGGGTTTATGCTTCTCAAACCCTAATTCTCAAGACAAAAAGAACATTTAGACTTATTATCATAGTTAAAACATCCTAATTGTGTTATCGTCATTAATTAGATTTCAAGAATGATTATTCTAACTAATCTTTGCAATCGTCTAGGTAAACCCTAGTTTACCAATTAAGCTCAGATGGGGTCGTAACAACTCTCCCCCCCTTAGAATGTTTCGTCCTCGAAACATAAACCTACAAGAAAGATACATTCAAGGTTATTCTAAGCTTCTAAAGCCTTCCATGTCATTATATTCTTGTATTTCATACCTGAATGTAGTTTTCAACATTAGATCTTTTAATTCTTTACTAAATCACAACATATTTCAAATAGTTCTCAATGATATCAAGCAAATTCTTTATGCCACAGTCAAACATAGAATGCAAAGATAAACCACCACGCTTTCGCTGTGCACTCTGATACTCTGATACAACTATCTCAACTTATGTTGCTCAGAGAGTTCTATTGTTCTGTATCACCTTTAAGTGATAAAAGCACGTTCACCATACTGTTTTAAACTTTAATAACATGCTACTCAAATAGCAAAACAGTCTTGAATTAAAAGACTAGATTCAACAATCAATTGCACAATACTACTCTTGGCATCCCCATTGGGTCATGGATGCATGAGGTGAAGTATTACCACCTCATTCCATACTATCCTGTTTCGATCCTGGGACCTGTGGTTTATGGGCCCACACACCATTCAAAGTGTAACCATCGCATTATATCATTTTAGGGTTTCAACAACAGTAATAAGGTAATCCACAATTGTATCAGTCATTCAAGCATTAATCATACTCAATTACCATCACTCAGTTATATTAGAGCTAGGTATAACAAGCTACACCTCATTAGGGTTACTTGTCCAAACAATCTGATTATCATCCTTTTCTATTAATATGAGTGAATATGTATGACTACCTTGTTCAGGGTATCTCTCCATGTGTTCTAACATCATCCAAACCGTATCACCATATCATAAATACACAATACTAGGACGCATATCTGGTATGAATTACTACAACTATCATACACCTTTAATTTAACATATAGCTTGCACAAATACACTGAAATCATATGTAGAACCAACTTCATACCTTAATATGCCTTCAACAAATCATACATGTAAAAACAAATTCACATATTACACAAAGCTAGTGTTTTCTCATATCTCTCTTCTCATTCATTACTTCTTTACTTTTTGCTACCTATCCTTTTCATATGATTATATACAATAAACATCATTAGCATAGAATCATTTAAGATAGGAATATATTATTCATCATTCTTGCTATCACACAAGAATTTATTTCTTATCGCACTTCATCATATTGTATGTCACTATTACATTCACTAGATGACCCTACCAAGGTAGTTATGCATCATATATGATTCATTTTCTCTTATCATTTCATTCCCACCTTGCTCTCATTAGGGAATATATGAAGAGAAGATGATTTTAAGACTTGGAATACTTGTATTCAAACATTCCCTTAATACATTCTCGTATGTAGATTTACTTAGTTATTAACAGAGATATTTGATTAATTAGCACTTGCCTGAATCTCACAACCTCTTTATTTTATAACTTCTCCATCATATTTCAAACCCTTTCTTATGTTTCATAGTCCTCTTACCATATACTACTCTTTAACATGTCATCTTTAATTCTAAATTTTTTTTTTCTTCTTGTGACCATGTTGCTTATTCATATGTATGGTCATGTACACCATGTTGCACATATTTCCACCTTTATCTTTATACTATTGTGAAGTTAACATTCTAAATTAATAGTCCTTCTATTAGTTTTTACTCATGTTGAATACATTACATATTCTTCATTTTTTTTTAATCAAGTGGATCATGCATGGGTCAAACATAGTTTCTTTTTCAATCAAGTTTTTCTCTCCTGAATACAATCTACCTTTGTATGACTTATTCATTCGTTAAACTACACCTATGTTCTTTGCTTAGAAACTAGTTTGTTGTTCTAGTCTTATGAATTACATGTTCATACGATCCTTTTTACTTTTATGGACCTATTGAAAGCTCACTCTATTCTTCTACTTAGCCTTTTCTTTAGAGTTCATAAAAGCATTGTACTCTATTTTATGATTCATTCTTCATGAATGATTCTTGTTATTTTGAACCATACATACATTTCACATATCTTTTCTATATTTCATATGTATAGTTCATGTAATATTAATCAATAAACTGATTATGAACTTCATATCATGTTCTATTATTCCCAATTAAGGGTTTCACATTTGAGACCCCAAAGTTAAACCTCAGATATCAGTTTCAACTAATTCTTAGTTTTTCTGAGCTTACCCATATGTTTCAACGTCTTACTGTATGTACATTCTTACTCTGATGTGGGTCTAATTATTCCAATTCTATTCTTATTATGCTATTGATAGGATTCATTAAATCCTAGTAACGCATCCTGCCAACCGGACCAGGCCAAACCTGAGGTCCTGAAGCCAAGAACTACAAAGGATTACATTCTTTCTGAACTGCCACTCACAGCTCAGAAACTCGGCCGATCACTCTGGAACTCGGCCGATCACCTTCCAGATTTTGAAACTCGGCCGACCAACTTCGGCCGATCAGCAGGAAACTCAGCCGATCCTCTGGGGAACTCGGCCGATCGAAACACTACTTGTTTACCTACAAAGAAACTCGGCCGATTGAAGACCAAACTCGGCCGACCAAAACGCTGTTTGAAATCCTAGACAAGGAACTCGGCCGACCAAAACACGAACTCGGCCAAACCGCGCACAGACTGAAAACCTAAATAGACCTGCTGATGTCAATTTCACTCGAATCAGCGGGCAAAACCATAGAAACAAAAGCCCATTCAAAAGTCAATTCTAGTCTACTTGTTACGAAGAATAAAATCAATAAATGCTACAATTGCATAGTGTACAACAGATATTAAAGACCCATATTTCAAAGTATTGAATATTTCAATTCAAACATATAAGAGCATTTCTATACATTTCCAACAAAAACAACATTATGAAATGTAAGTTCTATCTCCTTTTACATTTATGCTCTTAATTCTTGTTTCTTTTCTCATTTTCTAACCCTAACATTTCTAGGGTTCCTCTCTAGCCCATTCTTCCACTGTATACCTGGCCAGGGTATACGTGAGAGAATAGACAGAGTAGCTTGTACTGGTTGATCCAAGTACTCAGATATCGGGCCAGGATATCCAAATACTAAAATCCCCAAAGCTAACATCATACATCTCCTATCTGCCACACTTAGGACTCTAACTTACTAACTTAATGGTCCTTGACAACTCACCCTAAGCTCTGATACCAAGCTGTTACACCCCAATCTCACAATTTCCTCAAATCATGAGATTAGGGCGTAAGATGGGATTTATATTTAACACAAAGAACACCCTTAACTTTCGCTTTTCTTAAAAACTCTTGTTTCTTCGCATTGAACAACATAAAACATCTGAGCAAGGGAATCTGAACATTTCCTTTACTAATCAAACTTTAATAGAAAAGATACATGTATGAGCATTCACGATGTCTTTCACACATTAAGCACATTAAACTTGCTAATTAGCATACACATCAAAGAGGAACAATATTACACATCGTATTTACAACTCTCTCTCTTATCTCTTACTGAGGATCTAGAGTGACAAGGACCGACTGACTCAACTAATCTCATACTTGACTCCTGTGGCATATCTACTCTGACGCTCTGATCATCTTCAAGTCCACGCGATTAACCCTAAAATGTTTGAGTAGAGGGGTGAGCCTACTCGCTCAGTGAATGAGTACTTCATGGAAACAGACTAATGCACTAATGTGATTACAGATATAATTTGAGTAAACGATATGAGAATTAACAGCAATAAATACTACACTGAGCAGTTCTAAAACAATATAATTGAAATAACAAAGAATGTAAATATTGCATCCAAAGAATAACTACTAGAAGACTATGCTCTAGTCTTCCTTAACTCTATCATTTATAAAGAACTCTGTGAACCTATATGATCATATTTTAGATTATGCCCCAAACATATGCAGTGCACTCTGCATATGAAACTCGCAATGCACTACGAGTCCACCGTACAAGACTTAGCGACACACCCGGGAAATGCTAAGTCTGACTTCTCGTCCTGGTCTGCACAGGACTCTCAGGCTCACAAGGCCTCACTGCACTAACTCTGAGTGCTCTGGACTCCTCCGCAACCTGTAGTGCACAGTGGAGGGTCTCTAAGTCTCCGATGCCTGGGCGTATCCCCAGAACTGACCGGGACTTCTCCGATGCCTGGGCGTATCCCCAGAACTGACCGGAACGTACTCTTGGATTTCCGATGCCTGGGCGTATCCCCAGAACTAACCCGAAATCCTACCACTCAGACTACGTGTCACCGAGACAATCGGTATTTGTTGGACACGAGTCTCCGATGCCTGGGCGTATCCCCAGAACTGACCGTTTCACCCCAAAGGTACAGACCGCGCAATGGGGTTCTACGATGTTGGGGCACCTAAGTCTATTAACTGTTTAACAGATAAATATCATAGCTCATGTATTCAACATATACCATGTCTCAATAACATCCCTTTCTAGGGCATGTCATATCTCATCACCTGCAATTGACGAGATATGTATTGAAATATATGAAGCCCTGCAGTATGTAAATATCATTTCAGAGAGAACAAGCATATAAAGTTAAATGCACTAGAAACATACAATTCAACAATTAAGCATCACCACATCTCATATCGAGACCTTTCATATTACCATAGCATGATTCATTGAACACCCCATCCTTAGGGTTTCATTTGCATTATTCATTCATCACATGCCAACACCCTACTCTTAGGGTTGCATTTGCCTCATTCACCTTTTCATTTACCTCATTCACTTGTCACATGGCTCTCATAAGGATTTCATAGGATATAAGCATTCACTAAATAAAGATTGTTTCCAACAAATCATATGCAATCAATATAAACATGAAACCATGGAAATTCAACTAAATTTAGGTTTTCCATATCATTCACTGAGATATCAGGTATCAAGAATAGGATTCAATTAAGATAACCCATGAGGTACATCCTAACCACTTATAGGATTACTAGTCCTTTTCAATAAGGTTGAAACTCTAGAAATATCTCAATTAGGTCAAACCCTAATTACATCATTTAATGTAAATCTAAAAGCATCCTCACTAGGAAGTGTTGTATACGTATCTGATATGAATCTACCATCAAAGAGTCATTCAAATAGAGAAGGAATCCATATCATATCAATTTACAATAACTTAAATCAAACAGACATTTCAGGATTTAGAATTCACATGCTAAGCATTTAGGGATTTGGATGTTATAATCAAATTCGTGCATTAGAATGTTTGAAGGAAGAACCCACTCACCCTAAGGTGTGAAAACACCTCACAACTGCAGCTCAACTCAGGGAATCTCGAATTCCTATCAAATCCCTAGCAAATCTCCCAATTCTTCTTCTATTCAACTCGGAAACCTTGAAAATGAGGGATTATGAAGAAAGGGTGAGAAAAA
The DNA here is from genome assembly GCA_963693085.1 of Alisma plantago-aquatica. Taxonomy (NCBI): domain Eukaryota; kingdom Viridiplantae; phylum Streptophyta; class Magnoliopsida; order Alismatales; family Alismataceae; genus Alisma; species Alisma plantago-aquatica. The sequence continues at coordinate 643,945,547 of OY856415.1, forward strand.
GAGGGAATTTCGACATCATCTTGGATCAAATCAGAGCATGGACGGAATCTTGACATGAGAGAGAAGATTCACCATAAAAGTCTATGCAAAGGATCCAAACTTACTTGATTTCACCACTCTTGGGACCGCAGAACCCTAATTCAGCAATTCCTCTTCTTTCTCCACTCAAGCCCTAACTCTCCCTCTCTCTCTAGATTTTCGTTTCTCTGGAGTGAATGACGAAGAATGAGAGTTGCTTGTGTGTGTGGTCGTTCATATAAGTAAATTGAGCTGCTTGGGTCAATTGCATATTGACCCAACACTTAACTTTAATTATATTGGTTGAATATTCAGTTATACAAAAGTTACTGTAATTCGTTTATTTCAGAGATCAAACATTCTCCAACAATTATGGTAATTTATAAAGTTGTTTATAATTGATCTATAAAGCTTCAGTTAAAATTTGAGATCATTTGGAGTTACCACTAATTAATTAAAAATCGAACAGTGCACTGCTATATTGCAGTCAGCAATATATTCGGCCGAGTTTGTCCTGCACAAACTCGACCGACACCCTTACTGTAGGGATTCCAAAGTCATCCAAAAATTATGCCAATTTAACAGAGTGTCTAAAATTGTATTTATAAAATACTGTTAAAATTTGAGATCAATTGGATATACCAATAAAAAGATAAAATTCAATTACCACACTGCTGTAAAATTCTGAAATTGTGATCGGTCGAGTTTGAAACTCGGCCGACAAACAGGTCAGAGCATTCTTCAAAAATTCTGATATTTTCCAATGTTGTTCACATTTTATATATAGAAATCATATCCAAATTTTAAGTAAATCAGAGTTACACATAAAATACTAAAAATCATTTAGTAAGACATTCTACTTATCAAATTCTGTATTCATATGTCATTGAAACCCTATTTTGGGCCGATTAGGGTTTATGCTTCTCAAACCCTAATTCTCAAGACAAAAAGAACATTTAGACTTATTATCATAGTTAAAACATACTAATTGTGTTATCGTCATTAATTAGATTTCAAGAATGATTATTCTAACTAATCTTTGCAATCGTCTAGGTAAACCCTAGTTTACCAATTAAGCTCAGATGGGGTCGTAACAACTCTCCCCCCCCTTAGAATGTTTCGTCCTCGAAACATAAACCTACAAGAAAGATACATTCAAGGTTATTCTAAGCTTCTAAAGCCTTCCATGTCATTATATTCTTGTATTTCATACCTGAATGTAGTTTTCAACATTAGATCTTTTAATTCTTTACTAAATCACAACATATTTCAAATAGTTCTCAATGATATCAAGCAAATTCTTTATGCCACAGTCAAACATAGAATGCAAAGATAAACCACCACGCTTTCGCTGTGCACTCTGATACTCTGATACAACTATCTCAACTTATGTTTCTCAGAGAGTTCTATTGTTCTGTATCACCTTTAAGTGATAAAAGCACGTTCACCATACTGTTTTAAACTTTAATAACATGCTACTCAAATAGCAAAACAGTCTTGAATTAAAAGACTAGATTCAACAATCAATTGCACAATACTACTCTTGGCATCCCCATTGGGTCATGGATGCATGAGGTGAAGTATTACCACCTCATTCCATACTATCCTGTTTCGATCCTGGGACCTGTGGTTTATGGGCCCACACACCATTCAAAGTGTAACCATCGCATTATATCATTTTAGGGTTTCAACAACAGTAATAAGGTAATCCACAATTGTATCAGTCATTCAAGCATTAATCATACTCAATTACCATCACTCAGTTATATTAGAGCTAGGTATAACAAGCTACACCTCATTAGGGTTACTTGTCCAAACAATCTGATTATCATCCTTTTCTATTAATATGAGTGAATATGTATGACTACCTTGTTCAGGGTATCTCTCCATGTGTTCTAACATCATCCAAACCGTATCACCATATCACAAATACACAATACTAGGACGCATATCTGGTATGAATTACTACAACTATCATACACCTTTAATTTAACATATAGCTTGCACAAATACACTGAAATCATATGTAGAACCAACTTCATACCTTAATATGCCTTCAACAAATCATACATGTAAAAACAAATTCACATATTACACAAAGCTAGTGTTTTCTCATATCTCTCTGCTCATTCATTACTTCTTTACTTTTTGCTACCTATCCTTTTCATATGATTATATACAATAAACATCATTAGCATAGAATCATTTAAGATAGGAATATATTATTCATCATTCTTGCTATCACACAAGAATTTATTTCTTATCGCACTTCATCATATTGTATGTCACTGTTACATTCACTAGATGACCCTACCAAGGTAGTTATGCATCATATATGATTCATTTTCTCTTATCATTTCATTCCCACCTTGCTCTCATTAGGGAATATATGAAGAGAAGATGATTTTAAGACTTGGAATACTTGTATTCAAACATTCCCTTAATACATTCTCGTATGTAGATTTACTTAGTTATTAACAGAGATATTTGATTAATTAGCACTTGCCTGAATCTCACAACCTCTTTATTTTATAACTTCTCCATCATATTTCAAACCCTTTCTTATGTTTCATAGTCCTCTTACCATATACTACTCTTTAACATGTCATCTTTAATTCTAAATTTTTTTTTCTTCTTGTGACCATGTTGCTTATTCATATGTATGGTCATGTACACCATGTTGCACATATTTCCACCTTTATCTTTATACTATTGTGAAGTTAACATTCTAAATTAATAGTCCTTCTATTAGTTTTTACTCATGTTGAATACATTACATATTCTTCATTTTTTTTTTAATCAAGTGGATCATGCATGGGTCAAACATAGTTTCTTTTTCAATCAAATTTTTCTCTCCTGAATACAATCTACCTTTGTATGACTTATTCATTCGTTAAACTACACCTATGTTCTTTGCTTAGAAACTAGTTTGTTGTTCTAGTCTTATGAATTACATGTTCATACGATCCTTTTTACTTTTATGGACCTATTGAAAGCTCACTCTATTCTTCTACTTAGCCTTTTCTTTAGAGTTCATAAAAGCATTGTACTCTATTTTATGATTCATTCTTCATGAATGATTCTTGTTATTTTGAACCATACATACATTTCACATATCTTTTCTATATTTCATATGTATAGTTCATGTAATATTAATCAATAAACTGATTATGAACTTCATATCATGTTCTATTATTCCCAATTAAGGGTTTCACATTTGAGACCCCAAAGTTAAACCTCAGATATCAGTTTCAACTAATTCTTAGTTTTTCTGAGCTTACCCATATGTTTCAACGTCTTACTGTATGTACATTCTTACTCTAATGTGGGTCTAATTATTCCAATTCTATTCTTATTATGCTATTGATAGGATTCATTAAATCCTAGTAACGCATCCTGCCAACCGGACCAGGCCAAACCTGAGGTCCTGAAGCCAAGAACTACAAAGGATTACATTCTTTCTGAACTGCCACTCACAGCTCAGAAACTCGGCCGATCACTCTGGAACTCGGCCGATCACCTTCCAGATTTTGAAACTCGGCCGACCAACTTCGGCCGATCAGCAGGAAACTCAGCCGATCCTCTGGGGAACTCGGCCGATCGAAACACTACTTGTTTACCTACAAAGAAACTCGGCCGATTGAAGACCAAACTCGGCCGACCAAAACGCTGTTTGAAATCCTAGACAAGGAACTCGGCCGACCAAAACACGAACTCGGCCAAACCGCGCACAGACTGAAAACCTAAATAGACCTGCTGATGTCAATTTCACTCGAATCAGCGGGCAAAACCATAGAAACAAAAGCCCATTCAAAAGTCAATTCTAGTCTACTTGTTACGAAGAATAAAATCAATAAATGCTACAATTGCATAGTGTACAACAGATATTAAAGACCCATATTTCAAAGTATTGAATATTTCAATTCAAACATATAAGAGCATTTCTATACATTTCCAACAAAAACAACATTATGAAATGTAAGTTCTATCTCCTTTTACATTTATGCTCTTAATTCTTGTTTCTTTTCTCATTTTCTAACCCTAACATTTCTAGGGTTCCTCTCTAGCCCATTCTTCCACTGTATACCTGGCCAGGGTATACGTGAGAGAATAGACAGAGTAGCTTGTACTGGTTGATCCAAGTACTCAGATATCGGGCCAGGATATCCAAATACTCAAATCCCCAAAGCTAACATCATACATCTCCTATCTGCCACACTTAGGACTCTAACTTACTAACTTAATGGTCCTTGACAACTCACCCTAAGCTCTGATACCAAGCTGTTACACCCCAATCTCACAATTTCCTCAAATCATGAGATTAGGGCGTAAGATGGGATTTATATTTAACACAAAGAACACCCTTAACTTTCGCTTTTCTTAAAAACTCTTGTTTCTTCGCATTGAACAACATAAAACATCTGAGCAAGGGAATCTGAACATTTCCTTTACTAATCAAACTTTAATAGAAAAGATACATGTATGAGCATTCACGATGTCTTTCACACATTAAGCACATTAAACTTGCTAATTAGCATACACATCAAAGAGGAACAATATTACACATCGTATTTACAACTCTCTCTCTTATCTCTTACTGAGGATCTAGAGTGACAAGGACCGACTGACTCAACTAATCTCATACTTGACTCCTGTGGCATATCTACTCTGACGCTCTGATCATCTTCAAGTCCACGCGATTAACCCTAAAATGTTTGAGTAGAGGGGTGAGCCTACTCGCTCAGTGAATGAGTACTTCATGGAAACAGACTAATGCACTAATGTGATTACAGATATAATTTGAGTAAACGATACACTACTACAGAAAATGCTTTTTACAACGGGAGATAGACAACAGTTCTGATGATTGTGTTGTAGTTAGCATACTTATCACAACAATCCCATTTTTGTGTTGTATATTGTATATTTTATACAACGCAAGTCATTTACAACATGCCAAACCTGTTGTAATATAGGAGGATACTACAACAACTGCTAAAGTGTTGTAATAGGTTGTAGTATCACAACATATTCAAAACCGTTGTAAAAGATGTTATTTACACAACATATTTTGACCCGTTGTAATAGTCACATGTTGTAATAGACCATCATTACACAACACACACTCACCCGTTGTAGTATGTATTAATTATACAACAGACCTTTACATGTTGTATTTGGTACATGTTGTAATAGACCACCATAATACAACATATTAAAACTCATTGTTATATCCCAACATGAGACAACAGATTCCAACCTATTGTTATATATTATAATTACACAACATGTTGTAACCTGTTGTAATATCCACACATAAAACATCGTTGTAATAGACCTCCATTACACAACGTAAACTAAACCATTGTAATATACTATAATTACACAACATGATATCACCTGTTGTAATAGCTACATATTGTAAAAGACCATAGTTAAACAACACATCATATTCACATAATTCTCTAAAATTTTCAATTATTCGCGTATAATATGTCTGTGTATCCATTATAATATTCGCGTATAATATTCGCTTATATATATATATTAATTATATAATTTTAAACATCACTATATAATTTTGATATTGTATCCATTAATTTTAAATACTTCTATATGCATTTATATTTCATTAATACATAATATTTATAAATGCATATAGAAGTATTTAAAATTAATGGATATAATATTAAATTATATAGTGATTTTTACAACTATAGAAATAAAAAAATATATATTAATTCTATAGTTTTAAACATCACTATATAATTTTGATATTGTATCCATTAATTTTAAATACTTTTATCTGCATTATATTTCATTAATTCATAATATTTATAAATGCAAATAGAAGTATTTAAAACTAATGGATACAATATTAAAATTATATAGTGATGTTTAAAACTATAGAAATAAAACATACATATATATATATATATTAATTCTATAGTTTTAAACATCACTATATAATTTTGATATTGTATCCATTAATTTTAAATACTTCTATCTGCATTTATATTTCATTAATACATAATATTTATAAATGCAGATAGAAGTATTTAAAATTAATGGATACAATATTAAAATTATATAGTGATGTTTAAAACTATAAAAATAAAACATATATATATATATTATTTCTATAGTTTTAAACATCACTATATAATTTTGATATTGTATCCATTAATTTTAAATACTTCTATCTGCATTTATATTTCATTAATACATAATATTTATAAATGCAGATAGAAGTATTTAAAATTAATGGATACAATATTAAAATTATATAGTGATGTTTAAAATTATAGAAATAAAACATATATATATACATATATATATATATATAAATTCTATAGTTTTAAACATCATTATATAATTTTGATATTGTATCCATTAATTTTAAATACTTCTATCTGCATTTATATTTCATCAATACATAATATTTATAAATGCAGATAGAAGTATTTAAAATTAATGGATACAATATTAAAATTATATAGTGATGTTTAAAACTATAGAAATAAAACATATATATATATATTAATTCTATAGTTTTAAACATGACTATGTAATTTTGATATTGTATCCATTAATTTTAAATACTTCTATCTGCATTTATATTTCATTAATACATAATATTTATAAATGCAGATAGAAGTATTTAAAATTAATGGATACAGTATTAAAATCATACAGTGATGTTTAAAACTATAGAAATAAAACATATATATATATATATATATATATATATATATATATATATATATATATATATATATATTAGTTCTATAGTTTTAAACATCACTATATAATTTTGATATTGTATCCATTAATTTTAAATACTTCTATCCGCATTTATATTTCATTAATACATAATATTTATAAATGCAGATAGAAGTATTTAAAATTAATGGATACAATATTAAATTACATAGTGATGTTTAAAACTATAGAAATAAAACATATATATATATATATATATATATATATATTAATTCTATAGTTTTAAACATCACTATATAATTTTGATATTGTATCCATTAATTTTAAATACTTCTATCTGCATTTATATTTCATTAATACATAATATTTATAAATGCAGATAGAACTATTTAAAATTAATGGATACAATATTAAAATTATATTGTGATGTTTAAAACTATAGAAATTAAACATACATATATATTTATATATATATATATATATATATATATTCTATAGTTTTAAACATCACTATATAATTTTGATATTGTATCCATTAATTTTAAATACTCCTATCTGCATTTATATTTCATTAATACATAATATTTATAAATGCAGATAGAAGTATTTAAAATGAATGGATACAATATTAAAATTATATAGTGATGTTTAAAACTATAGAAATAAAACATATATATATATATATATATATAAATTCTATAGTTTTAAACATCACTATATAATTTTGATATTGTATCCATTAATTTTAAATACTTCTATCTGCATTTATATTTCATTAATACTTAATATTTATAAATGCATATAGAAGTATTTAAAATTAATGGATACAATGTTAAAATTATATATTGATGTTTAAAACTGTAGAAATAAAACATATACATATATATATATACAGAATATTTATAAATGGAGATAGAAGTATTTAAAATTAACGGATATAATATTAAAATTATATAGTGATGTTTAAGACTATAGAAATAAAACATATACATATATATATATATATTAATTCTATAGTGTTAAACATCACTATATAATTTTGATATTGTATCCATTAATTTTAAATACTTTTATATGCATTTATATTTCATTAATACATAATATTTATAAATGCAGATAGAAGTATTTAAAATTAATGGATACAATATTAAAATTATATAGTGATGTTTAAAGCTATAGAAATAAAACATATACATATATATATATATATATTAATTCTATAGTTTTAAACATCACTATATAATTTTGATATTGTATCCATTAATTTTAAATACTTCTATCTACATTTATATTTCATTAATACATAATATTTATAAATGCAGATAGAAGTATTCAAAATTAATGGATACAATATTAAAATTATATCGTGATGTTTAAAACTATAGAAATAAAACATATGTATATATATATTAATTCTATAGTTTTAAACATCACTATATAATTTTGATATTGT